>JACVVK020000005.1:2170000-2330000 GCA_018292915.2 Batillaria attramentaria | reverse complement strand
ACACACAAAAAAAATCCAAAACTGGATGGAATGAGACATGCCGTGAGCAGTGATGGAAAAATCGTAGAAGCAGATTTAAATTGAAACGAACCATCAGTACCAAATTGCCTCAAAGCTTGTGGCCGACGGAACTGTAACTGTTTTTCCCCCATGTATCATCTGGCAGGTCGACAGAACATTTCAGTCCTTTTCATGCTTGCCAATAAACGGACTAACATAAGGAAAACATTCTGGCGACCCAGTTTCTCAGCAAACAATGGACAGGAGAGAGGAAGAGTGAAACACAACGGCTACAATAACGCATTGAAAAGCTTTCTCTGAGTGACTGGTAGTTATATTTGCCAGGTTAGTCCAACCTACAGACGCGTATAATGACCAGCTCATTTCAAGTTGGGTGGGGGAGTGGCTATAGAAATACTATCCCCCTTTTCGGGTCAACTGATCAGTACAATAGACCACAAGGGGAAGTTTTGAGTTTCCGTTGATGTGGGTTGTCAAATGGCTACAAGGCTCTCTCTCTCACTGTACTACATGTGGGTCGTGAGTTCGCATCCCGGCTGAGACCAAATATTTGTGCTGGCTTTTTCATCGTTGCCCAGTCTTTGATATCATGTGGTGGAAAAGGACGTTAAACACCCAAACACCCACCTACCTACCTGTCTACATGTATTAGTGTATGGTGTGTGATTTTGAATTTTGAAATGTAGTTTGCCTTGTTTATAATTATATTACATTTACTAATTATTATTATCGCAATTGACAGCAGTTTAGCAACCGTGTGTGTGTGTGTGTGTGTGTGTGTGTGTGTGTGTGTGTGTGTGTGTGTGTGTGTGTGTGTGTGTGTGTGTGTGTGTGTGTGTGTGTGTGTGTGTGTGTGTGTGTGTGTGACGAGTAGCAAGGACAAGATGTAAGACAGGTCTGCACACCTAATCTTCTATCCTTGGAAAATGTCAATGTCATTGTCTCTCTCTCTCTCTCTCTCTTTGAGAATTTTTTCTCTTTCTCGCATGCTGTTTCTAATACATCTATGTTGTTCCAGCTTCATTTTTTTTTCTTCCCCGTCCTGTTTTTGTACAGAAACGTGTATTGGTGTCTGACGACATGTACATGTATTGCCCTCCGCTTGAAATGCCCGCTGGTCTCCTCAATACATTTCAATATTCAAGTTTGGGGCGCAAATACATAATGTAACTTCTTCTGTCGTGTGTATTGTCGAGTGATTACTTTTTTTTTTGGGGGGGGGGGGATACATTTAGTTCCTTAATTTGTAGTCAAACACTAGTGTTTATTTTTATTTTATTTATTTATTTGTTTTTTGTGTGTGTGTCCATTCCAAATCACCAACCTATCGAACAACCCCCCCCCCCCCCACACATCCCCCCTCCCTTTTTTTTCTCCTTCCCCCAAACCGCTAAGCACCAACAACAATTATGCCAAACTAAATAACTGTTTCTCCGCGAGTTTTTCACGCTGACCACATTTCGCACACCGCCTCAGCGGTCATCTCGTTAACACGCTGGTGTCCGCATTGTCACCGGCAACAGACCATCTCCGCCTCCCCCTCCCTCCTCACAACCTCGTCCACTGTCAGGACACAGGGGTGGGCTGGGCTGACCCCTGGCGACCCCTCGCGACCTCTCGGACACCGAGACTAGAGTTTCCGCGCACGTGGCTCATTAGGTGTGGTGACAGGGGAGGAATTGGGGGGTGGGGAGAGGAATGGGTGTGGGTGGGGGTGGGGGGGGGGGGGGACGGGGATTGAGCTGGTACCCGAGTTTGTCCCTCATTTCAAGCCGGTTGATGCCTTTTTCCTTTTCAATCCCTCCTGCTTTTTTTTTTTTTTTTTTTTTTGGGGGGGGGGGGGGGGGTCGTAATTGTTATTTTTGCCTGTTACAGGAGAGGCGTGCGTGTGTATGTGTGTGTGTGTGTGTGTGTGTGTGTGTGTGTGTGTGTGTGTGTGTGTGTGTGTGTGTGTGTGTGTGCAGGGGGTTCGGGGTGGTAGTGGTGGTGGGTGTAGACAGCTGGCATGAGGTATAGGTCAAATGACAGGAAACTACCACATGTATATTCTATGCAAGTTCTGTGTTCTATGAGTCGCCTTTTACAGCACACCCCCCCCCCTTCCCCCCATTCCCTCACACACCAAATCTGAACTGAGGGTTCTGGCCGGTACCATGAAATTAAAGATTCTCTGGAAAACGAAAACGGAAGAAAGAGAAAAAAAAAATCCTGCCAGAAACGACGCTAAGCTGTTGTTGTTGCTCCCGCCACCCCCACTCCACGCCATGCCATACCACCTTTCCACACCCATCATTAACAAGGTTTACGGATCTCAGGTGTTCCAAACCAGATTTTGACACCACTGTCTGTACACCTGCACACTCCAAAACCCCCCGACGCAGCTGACCTCCGGCAACGGCACCCAGCCGTGGAAGAATGCCACCACGCCAGGCATCACACACAACCTGGGTGGATCCACAAGGTCCCGAGCCCGTCATTACCAAATCTGGCACAAAGGGCAGGTAATCGCTAACAGTTACCTGGAGTTGCCTCCCCGCTGCCCACCACCTCCTCCTCCTCCTCGGCCCTGGCCGCCATACTGCTGCCCGCCGCCTTGGTAGCCTGGAAAGACACAGAGAAGCAGACGACATTTCGTGAGAAATGATAAATAATGGAGGAACATGGCGATAATAATGGATGAAAAACCTGCAATCGGTAATCAGCTCTGAAAAGAACCTATCAAACTTGACGTAAGTTTCGGCGAATATCGGCCCAGACTGAGATCACCAAAATGGTCCATCAGATCCGGAAGGAGGAATATTGTGTAGCATTTGGTGACGAAATGGCAACGCCGTGAACGCAAGCCTGCTGTTATACTAGGGGGTGGGGTGTTGGGGGGGGGGGGGTGTTTGGGAGTTTAACGTCCTTTTCCTCCACGTACGGGTGATATCAAAGACGGTCGGGCAACGAGAAAAGGCCCAGCACAAATATTTGGCCCCAGCCGGGAGTCAAACTCACGACCCCAGTACTGAGAACCCAACGCTCTACCATTCGGCTATCCCGGCTCCCGTTGTTATGCTAGGTATGTCTGGGGGCATCCCCCCCCCCCCCCCCCCCAAAAAAAAAAAAAAGTTTAAAAATAAAAATAGACTAAATTCGGTGCAATTTTGTGCATTTTGGTACGAATTTAAGAGTTTCAGAGGAGGAAGCACCTATTTCAAGGAACATTTTTTAGAACTAAAATCTGTGCACTATGGTGCGTTTTGGCATGACTTAAAGCGCTTCAGAGGAGTAAATATACTTTTCTGGAGGAGGAAAATTGGCGTAAATCCACCAAAAGGTGGAAGATTTTAAGCTCGGACTACAACCTACAAAAATCTTCTTCTTCTTCTTCCATTAAATTTAACAGTGCAAGCCCAAAAGGTTGGTGCATAAACGCATAACCTCTACACGATCACATGGTCATGATGCTGACAGAACTGAAATGTTCGTTATTCATGTAGATTTACTGGCTGTGTGTGTATATCTAGCAGACGACTCGAAGCTGAAGAACGTGAAAAAGCTGAGATACAGGCGATTTGTCATTGACTGCCAAAGCTTGTCCATAAGGAATGCGTCAGTACTAGAAGAAGCTTACCAAAAAAAAAAAAAAAAAACCCAAACAAAACAAGAACAACACAACAAACGATTCCGCAAAAACTCAAAAATGAAAAGAATATGCGAAGTTAGTACACAACAATAAAGCAATTCAACGAAAGTTGAAACCCATAATTATGTTTCCCAAAATTCCGAGATTAAGTCTTCACCAGCGGGATTATGAACAAGAAATTGCTTCTGGTTTACTATAAAATCGAATAATAATAATAATAATAATAATACACTTCGAATTTTCTGCAAACTAAATTAGAAATATATAGTATTAAATTCTACTGACACAAAATAACGCTGCCCTTCAAGGAAAAGCATGCAGTTTTTTTTTGTTTGTTTTTTTTAAAGAAGAAAAACGACCGCTGGCATGGAAATCAAAGAACCAGCCACATTACACCTCGGATTCACTCAAGCGTGCACGCGATAAATTCCCTCCCACTTGACACCTGCGTGATTGTTCCGAATGCACAGAGGCGCGCAACGAATTTGCTGAACCGGTGTTAATCCATCACCTCTCCAATCTCCCCCTCCCCCCCCCCCCACCCCCCTCAATCTTCTTGTGGCCAGTTGGGTGACGGCAAAAACTGGCACCTCTCTCGTCTAATCAAGCAGAAAATCCACTCCCGGGCAACTTCTGCGATCGGCTCCGCTCTACCACCAACCTCGGCCGCTGCCACGGCTCAGGGCCCCGGTTCCAGCGTTTCAGGACTCTGCGACTATTGGCACAGGTGGGAGGGATTATCCGTAAGATAAGCCCAGTGCCATTTGACACAGAACTATTTTCTTCTTGCACCTGCGGAACACGGGGGCTTTTTCTCTCTTTTTTTTTCTGTTTTGCCGGTGTTACGATTCGGTCCCTTGGTGGACCGGCTGCGAAAATCTGTCACGCCTTGCTTAATGGTAATACGGCAATTAACCTTACGAGGAATGTATCCTGCGGGACTCAATCACCCAATACAGGCGGTGTTTGGAAAGGGAAACTGCAGTGTCATGTAATTAGGTCCGACACAAGTGAAAGGGAAATACGACCGGCGCGTAGTACTACCACTAGAATAGTTCATCATTCCAGTAACAAGATCTTACATCATCGCCGTCGTCCGCCGTTTGGACGTCGTGGGCGATTCGTTTATAATCAAGCAGAAAATCCACTCCCGCAGAAAATCCACTCCCGGGCAACTTCTGCGATCGGCTCCGCTCTACCACCAACCTCGGCCGCTGCCACGGCTCAGGGCCCCGGTTCCAGCGTTTCAGGACTCTGCGACTATTGGCACAGGTGGGAGGGATTATCCGTAAGATAAGCCCAGTGACATTTGACACAGAACTATTTTCTTCTTGCACCTGCGGAACACGGGGGCTTTTTCTCTCTTTTTTTTTTCTGTTTTGCCGGTGTTACGATTCGGTCCCTTGGTGGACCGGCTGCGAAAATCTGTCACGCCTTGCTTAATGGTAATACGGCAATTAACCTTACGAGGAATGTATCCTGCGGGACTCAATCACCCAATACAGGTGGTGTTTGGAAAGGGAAACTGCAGTGTCATGTAATTAGGTCCGACACAAGTGAAAGGGAAATACAACCGGCGCGTAGTACTACCACTAGAATAGTTCATCATTCCAGCAACAAGATCTTACATCATCGCCGTCGTCCGCCGTTTGGACGTCGTGGGCGATTCGTTTATAATCATACAGTCTTCACAAAAAGTTAAGGACCAGTCAACATAATGGGTGACAGTTTCAATAAATCAGAAAAAATAAACGCATAAGATTTTCCCCGTAAAATTCGGTAGCAAGGTTAAGGGGGTAATTAGTGAACATGGCGACCATTGTGTGGATGGCACGTGCGCGTGACACCGCATGCTTGGCGCGTTTGAAAATCTAGACCGAGTTTCAGTGTTCAGTGAGCGATACCTGGGGCTTTCTGCATGGCAAAAATGAGATGCAGGTCAAAGAATGCATCCCTGGTTATGAACTGTGCTCATTTGTTTGCCTACATAAGCCGCCGTTTTAGCGATGTTCAGCACTACACCAGCACGCCACCACGACAAAAGTTGAGAATGATATTTGCAAGTGGTCCTCAACTTTTTGTGAAGGCTGTATATGCAGCCCAACCATGCCAAACATCTTACTGAAGTTTATAAAATAACCTACCTCATAACTTTAAAGTCTATATGTTATTGATGAGTTCGGGGGTGGGGGTGGGGGTGGGGAGGGGGGGGGGGGCTGCCGCTTACAAAGCTCTGAAACTGTTTGCCAAATGAATTCAGGTTGTTCCTTTTGGTCGCTGCGACCATGTCGTCACTTTGCAGCTTCTAAGAGATATAATTATGACTCTCTTTGGCCTAATGCTTCTACACGTGTACTACACGCCAATCGACAAAGTCAAAAAAAAAAAAAAAAAAAAAAAAAAAAAAAAACAATCAGCGCTTTTTAGTTGGTCTTCAGTCCGTAACCAAGTTCCGTCGTCTGCTCAGTACGCGGTACGCTTATACGTGCGTAGAGCAACATATACGCTAACCAGCGTCACCACAATGGTTTCAGGTGCTGTATTGTGTCTGTCTCTAATGCACGGAATAAGCGCAATCGACGAACAGTCTTCCACAGCATTGTCGTAGGGTAGGGTGGGTGTTTGGGGGTTTAACGTCCTTTTCCACCACATACGGGTGTGATACCGAAGACGGGGCAACGATGAAAAAGCCAGCACAAATATGGGGCCCCAGCCGGGATACGAACTCACGACCCGAGCATCAGAAGTCCAACGCTCTACCATTCGGCCACCCCGGCTCCCCCACAGCGTTGTCGTACGCCTGACAAACGTATTGAGACTAAATACACAATATCCTCTGCTATTTACCTTAGAACGTCTACTTTTTGTTCTGTTGTTTTTGCATTTTTTGTTTACTTATCCAACAAGCTTACAAAACTACAAGAGGCTCAAGTATCTAAAGCAAAAGTTACAGGAAAAACGAAACTGACATTTTCCCCGAAGTTTTTACCCTCTGAGTTTAACGTCCCTCCTATTACAAAAAAAAGCTATGCATTCCAAACTGACACTGAGCCACTCTGTCAATGCCAAAGACGCAATACTGTAACCGGCTCGGCGATGACGATTTCACTTCCGCATGACACACGCTTGTTGGTTCACCTGAAAGCGAATGACAGCTCATGCCACACTCTCACACCCCCCTCAAACAAGCACTCACACTACAAGCAACCGAACCGTACAGCGATCTCCACACGCTCAGACAAAAACCCAGAGCACGGAGTCAAGGAGGAAACAATCTGTTCCACGGGACGCCCTATTTATGTTTCATACTCAAAATCGTCTTAGTTGTCGCCTTGTCGCCCAGACGAGAGGGCTCTTCATTACGGTCAGGTCTTGGGCACCGTGTGTTCCGGCTTGAGCTCCTGGCTCCTGTCCGAAATCGGTTCTCTGGCCCCCCGCTAGTGGCTCTGTAAAGGTGAGGCGAGTCAGCCAGACCTTCCAAGGTGGGTTAAGATTAAGAAAAGGTTAAAAAAAAAAAAAGGGGGGGGGGGGGGGGCGGGGGCGGTGCATGGTATATGACAGTGTATTTGTATGATTACCAAGATAGGCTGTCATTCTGCCTTAAAAAAAAAACAACAACAACAAAAAACAAAAAAAAAACGGAAATGTGGAAGCACTACCAGGAGAGTAGAACGTCTGGGACAGCTGACATGGTTTGTGAGAACGAACTGTCTTTCCAACGTCAACAACAAAAAGATGCCACGAGAATGGTGAAACCTGATGTTTGTACAATGTGATGAAGTCATAGCAAAAAGCTCAAACAGCAGCTTTAACACATTTCGTACCATGCATGAGTAACCAACGCTTTTGATTCTTCTTGTTGTTGATGATGTTGGTGATTTTTTATTTGACCAGACCTTCAAATTCAACATTTTGTGTGTGTGTGTGTGTGTGTGTGTGTGTGTGTGTGTGTGTGTGTGTGTGTGTGTGTGTGTGTGTTTTCTTTGTTTCTTATTGTTGTTTTGGTGTTTGTTTTGTTTTGTTTTGATTTTTGGGAGGGGGAGGGGGACAACAGTACACTGGTGAGCACAACAAAACATCTCCTCAGAAAAGAAAAGAAAACAAAAATGGCAAAAAAGAAAAACAAAAAAAAAGGGAAGAAAAGAGAACCACCCCCCATTCTCAATTCCCTCCTCCCCTCCTCCAGCATCCTTTCTACCTTCTTCTTGGCCAATCACCTCTCGCGATCTGGCCTGTCAGTTTCACACTTGCAACTGTTTCAGATACCCGTCAACAATGGGCCAAATCCCTTCGAGTGCTTCTTGGAGCGGGACTATTTTCTTTTCTGAGTGCTCTTTTCAAAGCGCCCAAGCTTACTACGAGCCTTTCGGTCCGGGGCACGCTTTATTTTCCCTGCGTGACTTCTGCCCAAAGACTCAACAGCTGACACGATTATGGAAGTTAACGTATTACAGTAATTACTTGAATGAAGGTTTAACGTCCTTTTTTCCCCCCACCACATACTGATACGGGTGACTTCGAAGGCGGGGCGACGAGGTAAAAAAAAGAAGAAAAAAAAGCCAGCACAAACTTCTTTGACTGCAAGCCGGGATTCGAACTTACGGTTTGTGTTCACGATTCCACGTTTTCCGCGAGACATGGAACTACCCGACATACTTTTCAGGGCGAAAATGACAACATTAGTAGACAAAAGTGTATTGCTCTCTCTCTCTCGAGAGAGAAAGATGGTTCCACTGCACTTCGAACTGTTTCGCGCAGTTCCAAGGCACCAAGGAACTGTTTCTTTTGACTGTTAGACTGGACCTGTTGGTGTAACAGAGGCTCCCCGAACTGAATCGTGTTCAGCTGGACTGTTTGCCTGTTCCCTTAGGATAGCTGTCCTTTCCTCCCATAACCTGCCCGTTAGGGCTGTGTCCAATTACTCCTGTAGCGGGGCCATGAAACCCTAGCCTACCTACCTACCATGTGTCACTCTCGCCTTGTCAAGAAACTCAAGCAGGTTCCAGTCTCGAGTAAATCAGGCGGGTTCTATTCTCCGGCCTGACCGTGGAGCCGTCAGCAGAACTCGAGCGGGAAAAGAAATCATGCGGACGGCCAGAGGAAAGGGAAGGTGGGGGAGAGATCGAGCGAGCAAGAGAGAGAGAGAGGGAGGGAGGGGAAAGTAGCCGCGGCTTAATCAGGCACGGCCGGGCCAGCCCGGACCAGCCCCGGAGGAAATCACAGGTGTCCAAGACACGGCCCGGTTGCGTTAATCTGCGGGGCCCCCAAATTGAAGGCGTCGGATTAGGGTTGGCTGGGTCCAAAAGGTCTCACATTCCTGCTCCATTAGCGCCGGACCAAAACAATCCACAATACATACAGCTCAGGGAAAACCCCGGCGGACCCCCTTTCAAAACACGCCGGACGCCCGGGCGTGTTCCCCATAATGGAGTCTGTGGTCTGAAAAATCTACAACGCCCCGTGCGCGCCAATTAAAAGTATGTGTGTATGTATGTTGGGGTGGGGGGTCGGGGTGGTGGTAAGGGGGTGGGGCTTGGGTGGTGGTGGTGGTGGTGGTGGTGGGGTTGTGGCCTGCAGTTCTACAAATGATATGGTGTGTGTATTCGATGGCAGTAGTAAAGGCCAAAGTATTCTGATGCCATGGTCTTTCACGCCTTTGGCAGTAGGTCTGGGCTTGGCCTTTGGCAGGTTTCCCCCCCCCCCCCCCCCCCATAAATCTCTCTCTCTCTCTCTCCCTCTCTCTCTCTCTCTCTCTCTCTCTCACACACACACACACACACACACACACACACACACACACACACACACACACACACACACACCATGCAAACACATACATGAGAACGTTGAATGTAACTGAGTGCTGTGCTTAATTCTGACTGGTTGAAATAAGAGACACCTCAGGGTCAAAACCACCCGGGTCTTTCATCGCTGCTTGCAGAAAGTGCGGAAAAAAAGGATAAAACAATGACCCATCCTGAGCCCTGTTGCTGGTGGAATGGCAGGGTGTGTGTGTGTGTGTGTGTGTGTGTGTGTGTGTGTGTGTGTGTGTGTGTGTGTGTGTGTGATGACAGTATGAGTTATCGATTTTATTAGTTTAGTCAGAAATTGTAAAGCGCGTTGAGCTCACTTCCTGGGGATACTGCGCTATATGAGAATATTATATTATTATTATTATCCTGATTTTTTTTTTTTCTGTCGTAAACCGTTTCCACTCCCCTGGGCACTGACTTTTATGTTCTTCTTCATTATTATCCTTTTGAGAAATTTCGAGTTACTTCCCACAAAAGTAAGCGCGTCGCCAAGGTGCAGCGCCACCCATCCATCCAATCCCAACCACACCTCTTCCAGTTTATAAACCGTCGTCAAGGTAGATTCCAGGATCAGTTTCTCTAATAACTCCTGATCGGAATCGCCTGCTGGATTAACATCAAAGCGCCAAGGTACGAAGGGGGTGCACGAAGCCCTCCCCCCCCACCCCCAATTCACCCCTTTGGTGCAGGCTGACCGCAACCTGGTTTAGCTAGGACCAGAGAGAGAGAGAGAGAGAAAGAGAGGGAGGGGGGGGGGGGGGAGTTGACAACAGCGGTTGACACGCGCCGCTACCCCTGACTCAATGAATTCACCTCGATTAATTTTCGTCATGTGGCATGTGCCTGATATTATACGCCGGCACTGCCCCTCCAAAAGCATTTCCCCTCATGGCCCGTGTGATATTTTACGTCAACAACGACCGGTGTGTATGGGGGAAGTGTGTGTGTTTGTGTGTGTGTGTGTGGGGGGGGGGGGGGTAGGCGTTGGTGTAGGGGTGGAGGAGTGAAGGGGGTGGGGGGGGGGGCCCTCACCTGTCCAGAGGTATGCTGCCAAGACTTAATGAATGGGTGGATTTAACCTCTACCGCAACTCTCACTTGTACCAGTCCACACCCACTGTTCGTTAGAGAGAGAGAGAGAGAGAGAGAGAGAGATCTTTTCGGGCACGTTAATACTTAATTACATGAAATAAGAACAACGACAACGCATTATAAATACGTTATAATTTGCTCCATGCGTGGGGACCGTGAATGTGTTTGTTTTCGTAAACGGACTTTCTCAATACGTTTGACTCCATTGCAATCTCAACACTACTTCTACTATATTATTATTATTATTTACTATTATTTCGCAGAGTATACCCCATCGTAACTAACGGCACACCAGCTTTCCTTGCCACCGGGGAATCAGAAAGGAAAGCACGGAGTGAAAAACAAAAGACAGAAAGAAAAAGGAAGTCGTAGGAAAAAGAAAAACAAAAGAAAAAAAAAAGACAACAGAAAAACAAAAGAAGCAAATACAGGACAAATCTCCGACACTTTTCTCACGCATGTCACTTGAGAAAGAAAAAAAAGAAGAAAAAAAGACGAGACCGCGACAACGAGCAGCAACAACAGCGGCAGGCAAAACAAGCGAAACATCCATATTTTCCATTTCTGCCCGCAGAACCCGCCTCCACCGTCCTCCCCGCACAAACCCACAATTACCAGCGCAGGATCTTTACTCCGCCACTCCAAGGTGACAATGGAGCAATCAGACGAGGCAAGAGTGGGAACCAAAAAAAAAATGCCGAGTCCTTTGCTGCTGGCGAAACAAAAGCCAGGAGCTTTTGCTTTGGTCGTAATGCAGTGGCGAGAGTTGTCTCTTGTGTGTGTGTGTGTGTGTGTGTGTGTGTGTGTGTGTGTGTGTGTGTGTGTGTGTGTGTGTGTGTGTGTGTGTGGAAACAATAGCGGTGACAAGCCTTGTAATCTGTTAGCTCTCACAGTTGGTCTTCCCACCGCAGACCGTGTGTCTCGTCGATATGCCCACGCGCCTGGAACGGCAAGGAGATAGACAGATACTGAGACAGAGAGGGACATTACCAAAGAAAACAAAAAAAAAACAATATCTGGCGAGGTAAAACACACAGGAACGCTAAGTGCAATGACAGAGAGAAAGTACATAAAAAATGAGAGAGAGAGAGAGAGAGAGAGAGAGAGAGAAGGAGAGAGCGAGCGTTACTTTCCAACAGAAGTGATTTAACCACACGATGATGAATTTTCAACCAGTCGACTACATTAAAAAATCAAAGATGAGGATGAGAGAGAGAGAGAGAGAGAGAGAGAGAGAGAGAGAGAGAGAGACTGGCTCAAAGGGAAAAAATCAAACTTAAAAAAAAAAGTCGTATACGTAGATGGTGGTACATCGCATTAGAGAGAGAGAGAGAGAGAGAGAGAGAGAGAGAGAGAGAGAGTCAAATAAAAAAAAAATCAAATTGTTTAACAAGTCGTAGACGTAGATTTACACACGATCACACGATCGCCAAAATACATTAAGAGAGAGAGAGAGAGAGAGTCCATATTCAACATTCAACAAACGACAATATTCAACTTTTCTTTTAAATCCGGTGAAGAGGTGGGTTGCAGTGCAACGCCAGAGACAAAGTACATGAACAAGCACAAAAGAGAGACAGAAACAAAAAGAGAGAGAGAGAGAGAGAGAGAGAGAGAGAGAGAGAGAGAGAATCCAAACCCTAAAAAGAAAAGAAAACTCCACGGCAACAATGAAGGCAGAGAACCGAAGTCCATCCCTGAGCAACCAGTGTTTGCTCTTGCCATTACGGAGACAATGTCCACTAGCTGGCGCTGTAAGACGACAGTCACTCCTGCCCCCACACAGTTCTTGCATCTCTCCTCACACATTTACTCGATATGCCCTGAAGGACGCAGTTAGCCGCAACAAGAGATGCTATACACGGCTGCAAAAACAAGAGGAGGAGAAAGCGCACCCTGGCGCAGAGAGGTCTTCGACTGGAGGTGAAGCGGCGTGGTAAGAGCTGATCAAACAATAAATAAAATCCTCCTTTCCTGTACCCTCCATGCTCCCTCCCTCCCTACCTACCCCGTCCTTCCCTACGTCCCCACTCTCTCCACCTTTCCCGTGCTAACGTAGGGGGGAATCAGGAAACCGGATTGATTTTACACCATCGACTACTTGCTTGCTTTGCCGTCGAAAAAAAAATAAAACCACACGGCCATACACATGATCTTGGCTTGACAAGAAAGGACAGGGAAAGAGAGAGACAGAGACAGAGACAGAGAGAACAAAACCCACAAGCCAAAACCACCTACGACAGCTCCACAATACAAATCGACAGCCGGAGAATCGCCTTTTTTTGCGGTGAAGCCCCAAAAACAAATGACTGGGTATCCGGTCCTTAGTGCCAAGCCGTTCTGCAGGAAGGACAGAACGCAGCTCAAAAGACTCGCCACAGTTCCCAAGAACGCAACAAAAAGATTTGAGAGAGAGAGAGAGAGAGAGAGAGTCGCAAGGGAAAAAAAAAAGGCACAGAAAGCACTGAGCAGACACGTCCTGTTCAAACGAAGCGTAACACGCGGACATTGTGAGACAAAAGTTGCAAAGGATTCGACTTTTTTTTTCTTTTTTTTTTTTTTGGCCCACTCTCTGCCGCTACAGTTCGACCGAGTAAAAACCCGGAAATGTAGCGATGCTGGGGAAAAACACGAAATCCGTGCTGTCAGCCGGGTCGTCGGACGTGCCCACAACGATCAGGTCATTGTCTTTGAAGACCCTATTTTGCCCACGCATTTGAGGACAATTTGCGGTGACTTTGTGCTCTTTCTTTTCGCATTTTACAAAAATGGATCACCTGATCCGCATCTGAAGGCTTTTTTTTTTTTTTTTTTTTTACATCAGCCATTGGCTGAAGCGGCGGCCACAATGTGTGGACAGGAGAATGGGACTATTTCTCTGTTCGCCAGCTAAATATTTGATGTGGTTTTGATTCCCCTACTTCTGTTACCGAATTGGGCAAACAGCGACCGCTTGTTTCTAAAACAGCGCGACACAATGGGAGAATCAGTGTCAGTTTTACACTTTAAAGTTCACTTCTTCAGACGAGAAAACTGCACCTAAACGCGCTTTACTTTCATATTGAAAAGCTTAGAACGTTTACAGTGTACTATTTTTTTTGAATTAAACTTTCTAGAAAACTTTCACATCAACTCTGCATTTTGTAACCACTTTGTTCAAGTAACAACCGCTGCTTATCGCATTTCCTTTACCTTAAAAGTAAACAAAATAAAAAATAAACATATTTTATCCCAATATGCAGAACCAAAGTTTAAAACACTAAACTGTTTAGTCCCAAAAAGAAGTTTCAAAATAAATAAATAAATAAATGTTACACGTTAAGAAGCAACAATAAAAATAAAAAACAAAAACACAAACACAAAAGCAAAACAAAACAAAACAACAACAACAACAACAACACACACAAACGCCCAAAATAACAAACAAACAAACAAAAATAACAAATTACAAACTTCAAGGTTTAGTTCCAAGTAATTAGTATCCTTTCATGCAAACAACAAGAGTTCAAACTGTTCAAAGACTTCAAAACAGGATCATCAATCAGAACACAAAAACCCTACAGTTGCCAATAACACTAACCATCAACAGATTAATAATGGTATAAAAGAATGGACGGGATTTTTTTAAGGTGTGTGTGTGGGGGGGGGGGGGGGGGCACGTGTGTGTGTGTGTGTGTGTGTGTTTTTTTATACTAAATCCCAACTCACTCGAAACCAGCTGTAAAGGAAATTCATCACAACCACACAGAAACAACAGCTGATAATACACCAACCGTCAACAGATTAAAAATAGTGTGGAGCGAGCGTGGGGAGTGAACATAGACGATTTTAAAAAAAAATCCCAACCTGCACGAAACTGGCTGAAAAAAATGTCATCACGGCCATATTAAAAGATTAAGCCCTACTTCCGGTGCTGATATCAAACGCCCCAGACAGCTGAACCACTACTGGATAATAGCTGAGGACGCTCCAGCCTAGAACAGCTCTCCAAATAAACTCGAAAAGAAAAGAGATAGCCAGTCAACGACAATATCGAACAGCTTTTTTTTTTTTTAAGTCCAGAAAAGCGATGGATGGAGAAGAGGTGAAGGGGGTGGGGGGGGGAGAGATGGCAAGAGAGAGGTCCACTAGGATCATCACACGCTTTCGGAAGAAGTTAACCACTCTTGTGGCTACCTGAGACCTGGTTAGGAGAGCCGTGGAGAACTTTCCAGTGTTCGGGAGAGGACGCTCGGAACGTCAAAAGCCCTGGTCTCCGACTCGGAAAGAGCTGAGAGCGAGCAAGGAACGACAAGCGCCCTCACTGGTCGTCAACACCTAGGTAAGGGGTTTCCCCCCTCTCTCCCCCCCTCTCTCTCTTTCTCTCAGCTCTCTGCGGACGAGGGCCATCGGCCCAAGCTGGAGGTGCTCTTTGCACCTCCTCGGCCAGGAGAGTGTTGTCACGTGGGATAACTCGTCGGAAAACAAATCAAAAGCTCCTTTTCGACGAACAGCCATTGTTTTCCAATCGATAGAATGATCGACAGGGAAGAATCTCTCTCTCTCTCTCTCTCTCTCTCTCTCTCTCGTGTACCAGCAAGGATCATGAGGCTTTCGCCATCAGTGGAGAACCATCAACACCTTCTTCAACGTCGACAAGCAGGTCCAAGAACAACTCGCGTATTTAAATGTGAAAGAGACACAAAGAAGCCCCTCCGCTGCCTGGAAGAGCCGCTATCGAGGGGGTGTGAGCAGCTGTTAGAGCCGCCAAGCATGCATAAGTAGCTGCTCCACGGCGAGCTTTTCAAACCCAGCCCAGAGACAGGTCTACCGTCATCTGAAAAGAAGGGCCTCAGCGACATGGATTTGAGAGGCACTTAGACCCTTTTTCCAGAGGACGACAGAGGCACCTGACCCCCACTTAACACAGATGTAAACGTAGCAGCAATACTGTCCTCGCGCAAAAAGACACTTGATGTTTAACTCTTTCCTTTGTGATTCGCTACCACGTACATAGTGAAGAGATTAGACCCATTATTATTATGCTGTATGCTGTTACAGTACTCGCCGTACTACGTTGTGAATGTTCACAGGCGGAGGCTATATATATAGGCACCTGGACTTTTGCCACCGCCTGAATACTTGTTTGTGTAAACTGGCCAGCGGAATAAAAAACATGTTTAAATGAGATTAGACCCACAAAGCATACGGAAGTATCCCAAATCCACTTCCAAGCCGGAATCCAGCCCACCACCAGACACAGCGACATAGACACAGACAAAAATCAAACTGGAGCGCGAGGGAGGCTGTCAATACAGGAAGACTCACGAGGACCTGTGCCACAGGCACGGTACCGCTGTCACGGGGAGGCCGCATGAGTTCGAGCCCAGATCGAGCTGTGATAATTATGTGATACCGGTTTTTCCTGGCTCTCGGGCTGCTCACGGGGGGGGGGGGGGGGGGGGTCCTCTTCGGTTTATCCGGCTTTCTTCCCTCAGCAAAATGGTAAAAGAAAAATACAATGGTAGGTTGGGTGGCGTTGTATGTACCGCGGGGTAAGCAGCCCGACTTTCCCGAAAGGGACAATAATGTAGGTTTTTTTAAAACTTTTATTTATTTATTTTTTTTAAGTGTCCAACAGAAAAATGTGCCACGACAAAATCTCGCTAAAAGCCCACTGAGATAAATCGAACAGGAGCGTTGAAGTAACTGTCAACAAAGAGCGACCAATGAGGATCTGTGCCACTTGCACTTCCCATCTCAGCTAGACCACTGTAACAGTTACATAAACCCTTACCTTTCGTGCGGGAACTAGATGGCCACAGAGATAAATTACACAGCAGCGTGGGCGAGTTAGTCACTATAGACAGACCAATGAAGATGTGTGCCGTTTGCATGGAGTTGGCCCGAACAGCTTCAACACAAACCCATCCCCCCTTCTTCAGCATCTCGGCCAGCCAGACGTGCGGCAACTAGATCTCGCTAAATGGACACGGAGATAAATCACAAAAAAAGTACAAGAAAACTTATTAAAGAGGGACCAATGAGGATCTGTGCCACTTGTACATCAAGTCGGTCCCCCCCCCCCCAATGCAGCTGGACCAAGGCCAAACACAACACAAAACCCATCCCTCCCTTCTCCAACACCTTCACGACATCCCGACGTGCGGACAACTAGATCTTCTCGCTAGTCAAAACACAATCAGGGCGACACAAAATGGGCGCGCGGCAGCAGAGATGATACCATTAGCTGGCGAGCATCTGGCCTGACGCGACCACGACAAACTGAAGCTGACAGCGAGCTGGCCGGTGAGCGCGTGCTGATTGTCGTCTGATTACTGCAGGATCTCGTCCAGCCCGGCCAGCAGCCAGAGTGATCGGTAAGTGCGACTGACAGCCTCGTGCTGTGAGGTGAAGCCGAGAGAGAGAGAGAGAGAGAGGGGGGGGGGGGGGCTGAGGGGTGGACAGGAATAGAGGAAGTGTGTTTGTTTCGGCTCTGTGCTCGTTGTCCTCCATCTCTGCCTTTCTCTTTGCGTTCTCGCGACTTGTCTTCTGTCTGTGGGGTCGAGGGAAGCCGCCGGCAAACCATTCTTGGCCCTGCATGGGCTGTTGGTTAAACGTACTACAGGATGGTAAGTTTAAAAAAAAAATAAATTGTCTGCATACGCTGGCACAAAAGTCAACTCGAACGTCCCAATTCAGAAAAAAAAGTGTCAGCACATCTAAAGGCATTTAGTAGCCTCTCCTGGCACCAAAAAGTAACAGTACACATGCACGTCTTCAAAATTGAAGTTTGACTGTTTCATAATGCATTACATGCATCACGATACGTGACTGAGTGTGCAACCTCTTTCAATCTTCCTCCTCTTTGGCTGAAACTTAGATATTTTTGTCTTTGACTCGACTCGACAGATTTTATTGATTCCGGCCACAGGCCGCTATCATGAGGGTGGGGGGGGGGGTGTTTGGGGGTTTAACGTCCTTTTCCACCACATAGGGTGATATCAAAGACGGGGCAACGATGATAGTCTAGTCTAGTCCTCTTTATTCCCTGGGGAACATAGGGCTGCAACCACACTCCGCCAGCGCACTCGGTTCTGGGACGCCCTCTTTAGTTCGGCCCACGTCGTTCCGGCGGCCTTGGCTTCAGCGTCCGTACTCCTCCGCCAGGCCTGTTCGTATAGGGTTCGGATGTTCCAGGTCCCTATCCTGGCTTTGGTCTTGGCTGTCAGAAGAGTAGTCGGCGCACTGGCTTCCCGAGGGCTTTCACCAGCTCGCGTCATGGGCTCTACTAGAGAGGACTCTTCCTGGACCAAGTTGCGTTGTAGATCTGTGGTTGTAGTTTCTGTAACAGGTTTTGTTTTTAAAGAGTTGGGTTGTTAGCCCTACTCAAACCCCCAACCTGGAGGACCAGTGAGTGCGCTTCGTCTGGCCTCTACCCTTCGACCTGTCCAGCATGGGTGGCCCTACCAGGAGACGAATCTCCCGCCGGCATAGCTCTCGGGGTCATGGAGACACGCAAGCCCCATCTCCAACGGCAAGGATGCACTCATCACTCATCGATGGGGAAAACGATGATAAAGCCAGCACAAATATTTGGCTCCAGCCGGGATCGAACTCACGACTCGAGCATCAGAAGTCCAACGCTCTACCATTCGACCACCCCGGCTCCCCTATCATGAGGGTAAAACAAACCTAAACAGCAACAGTCAAAGGAACGCACATACATGTACATGGACAAGGGGTTGTTGGATTTTTTTTTTCTAAAAGGATAGATAATTTTGGGGTGAAAACTGCCAAGTGACTGAAAACTCCCCAGCCTGCGTTCAGCTTCAGCAACGTGACCCTCGTCCCATGACCATATGCACAGCCAGACATTCACCGAGCTCGCAGAACCGACTCGTCGACGCAGGGGTGGCCACAATCTGGCGCAGGCCGGGCAGATCTAATAGGGCGAGGCCAAACATATAATTAACTGACAAATCCCCTACCCCCGCGACACAATGGCCGCTTAAATTGACGGGCCAGGCAGTTGGGGCCGTGCCCCCCCCCCCCCCCCCCCGACCCGCCTCCACAATCACAACGTTCACACCTCTTGTGTCCAATTAAATTACAATCATTTGCCAGGCTGAGGTCTGTCCTCATGTCGGGTTGCTGATGGACGGACGGCGCGGAGACTAGACAGAGAGTGGAGATGTTCCTTGTTGAGGACAAGCATCGCTCAGACTGTGGTATGGGTTGAACGTCTCAATACGTACGACAGGCGTACAGCAACGTGTGGGAAACCTTTCATCGAATACGCTGACTCTTGGCATCAGAATCAATCACAAGGGTCACAATATAGCATCTGAGACTCTCCTCCTCTCCCTCCCTCTCCTGTCTTTTCATTGTCATTGTTATTATTATGCTGTCGGTATGGTGTGACAGTATTCGCCGTACTATGTTGTGAATGTTCACAGGCGGAGGCTATAGATAAGATAAGACAAGATAAGATAAGATAAGATAGATTTATTGCTTCTTAGTTACAATTAAGAAGAATATATAGAGGCTTCTGGCCTCTTGCCACCGCCTGAATACTTGTTTGTGCAAACTGAACAGCGAAATAAAATCATCTGTAAATCATAACATCTGAGACCATTGTGGGGACTCTGGCCGGCGTATTAGTTGGTGTAGAAGTGAACCGCGTTCTAAGCAGACGACGTTATTTGGTTGCGGACCGAGAACTAGTTAAACGGCGCTGATTGGTGGCTATTTTTAGAAGCTTTGTCTAGTCCCAGTCTGTTCAGGAATGGACCGTAGGCTCAAAGGAAGTCGTATGTATCTCTACTATTAGAAGCCACAAAGTCACAAAAACGGTCGCAATGGCCAAATGGAACATCCTTCTATCTGGCAAACACCCTCAGAGCTTTGCAAGCGACAGTTTTCTATCTCAGCGGCGTTACGAGCATAGACGTTACTGTTTTCATGCTCACTGACAGTACTGAGCTGGTTCCGTGGTATCTATCATCACAACACTTAAGACACCTGTACAGTGACAGCGTCTGTGATGCTGGCACTGAGCCAACAGAAGCGTACTCGATGACGCGGCGACCGCACCAAGCGTATCTGCAGCGTAACAACAGTCAGAATTTGAATGCTCGACCGCTCGCGCAAAGTGTAAACGACACTGTATCACTTTCTGAGCTGTACTAATCATCAAGATAGAGCATTTCGAGAGAACAGGCGCACTCATGAGCTAAACTGTTCCAAATCAAGAGGTGACAGCAAAGACGGAGTAAACCCGTTTAAGACTATAGTAAAGACGCGATGACGTGATTAAGTTGGAGATAATATGGTGCATAATTAATATGGAGGTGGCGGCAAAGACTGTGAGTTAGTTGGTTGGCTGTTTGCCGGTTTAATATCCTTTTCCACCACATAAGGGTGATATCAAAGCCGGACCAACGACCGAAAAGCCACGATTTCTTTTAAAAATCCATGCTGGTGAGCGTCTATAATATTGTCGTAGATTTTTTTTTTTGTGGTAAGATGGTTCATGCACATCAAACGTTAACATATTCCAAGAGTCGAGGGGGGAAAAAACAAGCTGCAATGGACACGAGACTTTGGTGCGTAAATCAGAGGTGTGGCACCAAAGACCAAATAATGTCCGAGAAATGTCTTTGCTGGGGACTGCGATGTTACTGGTGATGCAAATGAAAGAAGTTCTGAAAGTCAAACAAGCAAGCAAAAAGCAAGGGAGTGAGTGAGATTGTAGGGGCATAAAGCCGCGCAAGCAACAAAGACTAATTCGAAAGCAAAAAAAAAAAAAAAAACCCCAAAAAACTATACAACATGCATAACAGCAAAGTGTGTGTGTGTGTGTGTGTGTGTGTGTGTGTGTGTGTGTGTGTGTGTGTGTGTGTGTGTGTGTGTGTGTGTGTGCTCTTTTCGCTCATAAAAATAGAACTAAGAAGAGACTCTTCTCACAGGGGTGGGGGGTATGAGAGACTGGAGGATGGGGGGGGGGGGAGCTGAGGGACCTTCGATTGACATTCCCCGCGTGTTGGCACCACTCGAGATCAGCAAGCAAATTTACGGCGGGTCCCGCTCTCTGGCGCTGTTCGTAATTTCTCTAATGAAATTGTGCCCTGATTAAAGTGTCTGCGCCAAATTGTATCAACTGGAACACGGTAATCTCCGCGCCTCCGTGCGCGAGGGGGGGAAGGGCAGACAACTGCGCGGGGGAAGAGCAGACAACTGCGTGAGTACCTCCTTGTGTCGTGATTTGGATGCCGACTTCGCAGGGCAATTCACTTTCAGGCTAAAAACTTGTTTCTTTTCTCAATCTCTCGAACACATTGCAATCATAAAACGAGGGTCAACAGGGGAGCAGAGGGCACGCTTGGTAATAATGAGGCGTTTGGTCCCGCGTGCATGGTGGGAAATTAGCAGGGTCGCGCACGTTTGAGAAATTTCAACAAAAGAGGGCTCGGTTCAGGAACGAGCACCAATGAAAATAAACCTCGACAAATAAACAGCCAATCGTAGAGCATATACATGAAATGACGCACAGAACAGGTCGCGTGTTAATGGAGTATTCATAGACCCCCAATCTTTTGGTTACACATAAACCCTTTTAACCGGAAACAGCTCCAGACCTTCCCTTGTTTCGCAAATCTTAGCAGACACAGAGAGAAGAAACAGGGGGAAATGTCTGACTCGTGAGGCTTGAGCCAGTAAGAGTGTGTGTTCAGAGAAGACAGGTTCAAGCCCAGAAACTATTCCCATGGGAGAAAACATAATAGATAACTGTTCTCGATAACAGTGCATTAAGCAGTTTGGGTTGCACATGTAGGATTTCTCAATAAATAAATAAATTATAAAATTCTTTAATTTGCTTTAACCATGATCTGAACAAACCAAACAAAACCAAAGTAAAATCATTCAAATAATTTCAAAATAAATCATAAACTACTTGGGACGGGGAAAAAAAACCCTTAAAACACCGAACAAGTTCTCTTGCACGTCACACATCATCTCCATCTTTTGAAGTAACTCCGTCACCTGTCAAGGTGGCCTATCCCCCCCCCCCCCCCCCCGGGAACCAGACTCAAAACATCACTGCCACCTTCTCCCACCCTCCCTGCCACACGAACACCTACCCCAAGCACCCGCTTAATCCAGGCTGCTCTCCTCTCACGTTCACTACGGCAGGGTCAGGCCCCTAGACAAGTGAAGAGGGCCCATGAATAGATTAGTGACGACCGTAACAAAGGAAGGATCTTCTCGTGCACACAGGCTCCAGTGGCGTTTGGTACTCCCCCCCTCCCCCCCCCCCACCCCCATACTCAGGTGGAGAGGGAGAAGTGGGTGGGGTGGGGTGGGGAAGGGGGGTAAGGATCACCCGGACAGTTTACCAATGCAAACACCGTCTTATGTGGGCAGTGTCATATGGCAAGAAAAACACGCGCGTGTGTGAACGCGCGCGTGTACACACACACACACACACACACACACACACACACACACACACACACACACACACACACACACACACACGAGGAGCCGGGTTAACAAAAAAAGTAAAACTAGCGGACAAAAGGCCCTCTTTGGTCGCTGAATATCAACAAATTAGCAGTCCAGGTGTGTGTGTGTGTGTGTGTGTGTGTGTGTGTGTGTGTGTGTGTGTGTGTGTGTGTGTGTGTGTGAGTGAGTGAGAGAGAGAGAGAGAGAGAGAGAGAGAGAGAGAGAGAGAGAGAGAGAAACTTTCAACGGTAAAGGTAGTTAGCGTAAAACAGCCAATGTTAATACCTGCCGTTGCTAATTCTAGTAATATCTATCTAAACAGAGTAGCAGCCAACTACACACACACACACACACACACACACACACACACACACACACACACACACACACACACACACACTGAGTGCCACGTACAGCAACAGAGAGAGAGAGAGAGAGAGAGAGAGAGAGAGAGAGAGAGAGAGAGAGAGCGCTCGCCTCGCAATCGTTGCTTTCTGCAATATCTGAGTGCTCCTTTTGACTTTATAAAAAATCGAGACTGTCCAAATTATCAAAATGAAGTTCAGAGAGTGAAGTTTTATTGACGAATGTCTGAGCTGTAAAGCACATTCACACACGAAACAAAAAACAAAACAAAACAAAAAAACAGCTAACACAATCGAATGTGCTTAAAATCACGTGAAGAAACCACCTGAAAAGAATCAATGAACGACTTTTTAAATTTCTTTTTTCTTCTTCTTTGTTTTTTTCCTGTATTTTGTGTTTGTTTGGGTTTTTTTTTTCTTCTTCTTCTGAATTCTTGAGGTTAGAATAGATTGTCACGTTCACCACCAAGGGAACTATTACGTGACTGGTCGGAAACATTATTATTACTGTTGTTGTTTGGTCGTTGTTGTTATGATTTCCAAGTTTCCAGATTTATGCCAAGTGAGACTGCCGTGGTTCGAAAAAAAAATAAATTTTTTTTCTTCTTTTTCTTGTAGCAAAAGTTAGTCCTGGTACTAGCAGCAGTAGTAGTCGCGTTTCCCGATGAACTGTATTTCGCCTAAAAATTGCTGAAAAAAAATTGTAAAGGTTTACTTTTCCCACACAAATGTTTGAGGCCTACTAGACTAGCAACAGCGTATTGTGGTGTAAGGACACCAATTGAGCCTGGGGTCAAGTTTTGTGTTTGTTTGAAGTATCTTGTTCTGTGAGTGTGCTAGTTTGTACTGATTGTTGTTTTCACGAAAAAGCGTGATTTTTATGATGTTTTGTATTTGGTAGGGCAAGGTCCATGCCAGGGGATACCAAGAGGAGGCAGTCTGCCAGTGAAGCTGGGACTTTTTGCACACATGAGAGGCAAAGGTGACGAGTGGATGTGGGTGAACTGGCTTTCTGGCATAAACAGAAAGTAGATTATCATTACTCCAGTGGAGCGGAAAGGAGACTTACAATGTGTGTGTGTGTGTGTGTGTGTGTGTGTGTGTGTGTGTGTGTGTGTGTGTGTGTGTGTGTGTGTGTGTGTGTGTGTTTTAAATTCCTGTCAGGTACGTTCCCTTGAATGGTGTGTGCATGGTAATTTTTGTTTCTAGATTAAAGCATTTTTCGGGGGTGACGATGATGCCTGAGGCTAATAGGAAATAATATTACATAGGCATTTTCAGGCTTTGAGCATTGGTGTTCTTTGACCTGTGCAAGTAGCTTGTGGGCACTGCCAGCCACACCACAGACTACTGAAAAAGAAGATCCCAAAGGTGGGTCCGACTTTTCACACTGCCAAAACAAAGGCGGAGGAGGCGCAGAGGAAAGGAGGGAAGGGAAAAGGGGAGGGGGGATGAAGGAGGTAAATCAATACACCCACTCCATTTTCCCGCGCCACCAGCGAGCCGGGAGTGGACAGTGAGTGAGAAATCAAACTCGTCGAAGGCTCCAGCCAACCAGGCCACTCCGGGGTGTCCCATGCCAACTTGCAGCCATGATGGATCCCGTGTTGTTGACCAAACTCCTCTCATTTCGCATTCATGACTCTCTCTCTCTCTTTTTCCCTCCCTCCCCCCACTCAAACTCCATGTACTTTACTTTGTTCCTGAAAACACCTGTCTTGTTGTGGACACACACTGCTGTTGGTGTTGTAGAACATGCAAACCGAGGTTGTGCCCCCCCCCCCCTCCTTGCTCACCCCTCTCCCTTTAACATCACCCCCCTCCCCCAAACTGACGCCATTCTTTTTTGTTTGAAAATGGGCACCGTGCGTGTGTCCTCAATGATAACGTAAAAGTCAACAACAATGACCGAAGGAGACGATAAATTTATAAAGGGGTAAGTTTTTTTTTTTTTTAAATGTTCACTTACAAATGTCAAACAGAAAAGCACTGAAAAATTAATATTGAAAAAGCACTGTAAACACACAAAAAAGTTCGAGAGAAAATAGCCTAAAACTGCAGAAAACGTAACAACGTATATTTCTTCGTGATTTTTGTGTGTGAAAGAGACGCCAAAGCCAAGAAGCCAATCGACCAAGCATCATTCTAACCTTAGACTAGAATCCACCCGCCCCCTCCCCTCCCCTCCCCCCGCCATCTACCATCATACACCCATCCACCCTGTCCCCACCCCAACCACCCTCACCCGTTCGGTTGCCTACCCATTCTCGTACCCCGTTCTTCAATACGCCGTTGTCTTCGAGTGGCTACTTCCTCGGTTATCGGACCCCACTCCAAGGGAGGGAGTTAGTCATAGTTATTGGTATCGCCAAGTGTCAGGGCATACACTGTGCCATAAGCCCCTGCGGGACGGGGGACGGGGGAGGGGGGGGGGGGGGGAGTGGAAATCAGTAATGCACAAATTGCTTGAAGTCACCGTAAGGACTACTCTACTGTCGACGGTACATACTCAGCTTCTCTGTTTTCGAGATCTCGGGACAACGGAGAGACTGAATGCCGCGATGACGTGGGGGGGGGGGGGGGGTACACAAGGCGAGACCTTTGGTGCATGAATTTATGGCGCGCCGTTTCCCGGACGATTTTGAATCGAGCGTCTGTCGAAGGTGAAAGTTGCGATAATGGGTGTAGTGGTATGAAAACGAAGTCGATTGAGATGCCGAATGGTAATGAACGAAATAAGTGATGGAAGAATCTTACGTGTTAGAAACAACAACACAAAGTTTGTTTTTGTTTTGTTTCTCTCATTTTTTATTTATTTATTTATTTATTTATTTTTTTGTTGCTGTTGTTTGCTTTTCTTGTTTTTGTTAAAATAGAACTCTCAGTTTTAAAAAGCCCCTTTAGTTTAAATACACATTATTCTTATTCTTATTATCATCATTCTTCTTTTTTATTTTTTTTATTATCATCATCAGTTTGGTCGCTGTGTCACATTGGTATGTCTGCGGTGGTAGCGAAAAGAAATTCGCATTAGGATGAATAAATTACCTTCAATTATTTTTCTTATTATTCTTACTACATTATTATTATTATTATTATTATTAACTCATACTTAGAAACACGAACAGCAGTAACCAAATTCGACAATATTAAAATCTTCAACTGCTATAGCTGACATGTCAAAGCTCTTCCAAAAACAATGCCGATACACCCCCCTTCTCCACCCTCCCTCCCCCCATCCCCAACCTTCCCGCCAACAAAGTGCTCACCATTGTCATAATTTCAAATTTAAGGTCAAAGGTCGCAGGGGCTCCTATCTTTGCCAGCTTCACCTCAAACATGGCCGCGGTGCGTTTATCAAAAGCTCCGTATCTGTCGCTCTCTACACGGCAAACACAGTGGCGCCCCACTAATCTCTTTTGTCTGTTTCCCTCCCCTTCAATCCGGTCCGCCCGTAAATCTTGTCAACGCACGTGTAACGCGCCAGAACGACACGAGCTAATAACATTTAAAGTCTCCGGACGAAGGGACATGGGTATACATACTGCAAATATTTCACTAAAGAACGGCTTTTCTGATCATAATTATACAGAGATATGATAAATTTCCTCTAAAAAAAAATTTCTTGAATAAAATCGACTCGATCCAACAAAGTTCAAGTTCTTCTCTGTTTGACTTAAGGCCAATTTCCATTGGAGGCTAAATAATAATAATAATACATCGTACTTGTAAGGCGCCCGTCTCTGAAGGACAGACTCAGAGCTAAAGAAAGATCAACTAGATTTACACACACACACACACACACACACACACACACACACACACACACACACACACACACACACACACGTTGATTACACAAGTACACTGTACTAGTTGAACCCAACTACGTGTACCTTTTTAAAAAAAAAAAAGTTCTATTGTAAATTACACGGGGATTTCAATGCAAGCGGTTAAGACGTCGGACTTCTAACGCTTATATTGTTATATTGTAAGTTCGAATCTCGCCTGGGAGGAAACACACACACACACACACACACACACACACACACACACACACACACACACACACACACACAGAGAGAGAGAGAACGCTGCTGGCTTTCTTCCTCTTTACCGGCGACGTGATCATACGACCGCAAAACCCGCAAAACAAGCAACCAGCCAAATAATTAGTGAGACATTAAAGCGTTCCAAACAAGCCAACCGATGAATCAGCTTACAAAACAAACAAAACACAACCCTCAATGTCAAGAAAAAGAGTACACCAAATTTTCATTTAAAAAAAAGTTCACTTCCAAATTACACTGAAAAAGCGAAGTGTGTGTGTGTGTGTGTGTGTGTGTGTGTGTGTGTGAGAGAGAGAGAGAGAGAGAGAGAGAGAGAGAGAGAGAGAGAGAGAGAGAGAGAGAACAAGTTAAACGTTTTTATATACGAGTTTAGTGATCTTAACTTCTTTTGTGTGTCTTATGCTCGCCCGCATGAATTGCCCCACGGGGATAAATAAAAGTATTTTGACTTGACTTTGACTGACTTGACTTGACTTGACGTGCGGGCCCGACCGCTCTCTGCCTTATCAACCCCTCACAGCCAAAGAGTCACTTGCCCAACACGTAGGCAACTGGAAGACAATGGGGGCAATAGACACCCGACTCTGACAAACACTCCACGGCTGCAAACTTTCCCTCAGTTTCGTTTGCCACATTTCCGGTCGGATATTGCAGGTTATCGGAAACGTGCATCGCTGCTGGGATTGTTTATCGTCAAATACTGATGGCATTCGATGTTAGAATCGTCTGTTTTCTTGTTGTTGTTGTTGTTATTGTTGAAGCCGGTCACGCCAAAAATGCAAATGATGTATCAATAATAACCACCGTATCACCGTCAGGACACTGAGAAATGGTTAAAAAAAAAATTGAGAGAAAAAAAGCAACTGCAAACATCCAGTGTGTGTGTGTGTGTGGGGGGGGGGGGCAGGGAGTGTGCGCTAGGTTTTCTTACTTCCCAGTTACTTGATCATAATGAGTTGTTTATGATAATCATTAATCTGTTTATCTGTTGTTGTTTTTTTTTTGGAAGGGGGGGGGGGGGTGTATGCTTTTTATCAGCGGTGTTGAATGAATGAATGAATGAATGAATGAACGAGTGAAGGAGAAAACAATGATAAATTTCACAAATTCATTATCTCTCCGATCACCCAATGCACATACCCTCTCCGATGTTCAACCTGATCCCAAAGCCCGACATCACACCCCTATACCAATCCACCCCCAACAACACACGCGCATCTCCGGGTCAGTCACGTGTCCCAGGCATCGCCTCTCTCCTTCAGGCACCGCGCTCTTCCCTGCTGAACCAACACGGGCAGATGGACCACTAGGAACCCTACGGTTTGAAAGCCTGGCCATGCGCGCTCACCGCACCCCCCTCCCCCCAACCCCTCTCGTGCCTTGCACGCGCTCTTCCATCATGTGAGCACTAGAGAAGGGGGATAACTGTCATGTAGAGCCAGCCTCGGATTGAAAACCCACGCCAAGGCGACGTGGACTTGGTGGAAGCCAGGCAGGAATTACACACCGCGTTTTTAAAGAAAACAGAAAATGTTGGGGTGGTTGTCTGTATCGCAAACAGGAGACTGGGTTTTAAGCCTGAGAAGAGCTTGCACACTTGAAACAATCTGTTCAGTGTTTGATGACGGGAGTGTAGCGGTTTAAAAAAAAAAAAATGCTGTAGAAGTACTGGATTTGGTTATGTGGACGCTCAATGTAAATCTCAAATGAAAATCCCGGTTTGTGGAAAATGAATATCCACGCCAGAGAGTAAGGGATCGACTTCAGAGAGAGAAAAAAAACTAATTTTTATTTTTTATTTTGGGGTGGGGGAACAAACATATTGCGAAATAATTCTCCGTCTTTAAAAAAAAATGGCTTTAGGGGGAAATTCTAGACTTTTTTTTGGGCCAGACAAACTGCAAAAATCCCTCCTAAAAAAAAAAAAAAAAGTGTGTGTGCGGCGTGTGCGTGTGTGTGTGTGGGGGGGGGGGAGGGGGGCGGCTTTCCGTCAATGTAAGATTATTGTATTATTGTACAGGATTATTGTAATCTCCTCCCTGAACAGATGCTTCAAACGTGAGGATCTGGTCAAGCTCTTATTACAACTATCTCGTGGATATTGTCACTTGGCTGTTCAAAGGCAGAACGACTTCCTCTGACGCCTATACATGTAGACATGTAGCTCCGCAGGCAGAACCGTCTGGAGGATCTCCGCTCCTCCAAGATACGGCACCGCACAAGGGGAGATTAAAAAAAAAAAAAATAAAAAAACGTGGGCAGAGAAAATACCCCCCCCCACCCATCCCCCCCCCCCCCCCAAAAAAAAAAACCCAAAACTCCGAAAAGTAATAATTGGGCAGCAAGACCTGACAGGCTGGAGGAGCCCCTCGTGCGTTCCCGCTCTACCTTGGGGTTTATTATCTCCGCGTGTTGCACTTGCTCTCGGCAGTGACGTCCCCTGACTATGAGGACGTGGAGGACGTCAGATCCGGGGGGCGACGGAATACAGGGCCAACAACCGCCGTCGGAAGTAGGGGTCGCTCTTCATGTCCAGTCCGGCTTACAATGGCGAATCAGCGACGTTGCTTGTGCTTGATTATCTGCCCGGCCGGCCAGCTGGGCGCCCGGCTGACGTAACGTTACATTGGTGGGTTTTGATCTGCTGCAGTGTGAATTAGTCAGCGAATTCAATTGCTTGCAGCAAACACACCCACCCCAACTTGTTTTGTTTTGTTTTTGGTTCTTCTTGAATGGTCCTACCGACCAAAACACAAATCCAAATAAAAGACTGAAGGACATGTGCAAAGAACGGGAAGCCTTAACTAGTGCCCTTCACACGAAAAAAGTCAAAACCACTAAGACCAACACAACACAACACAACACAACACACACACACACACACACACACACACACACACACACACACACACACCAGGGTGGAGGCTACTTGTGTTCTTTAACAGTGTTGTCATTCCGCTCCTTGGTTTCTATGTGCCAACACTTCTAATTTCGCTCAAAAGAAATCAGCTGAAAATTGTCCACAGACTGTCAGCCGGAGTCTTCTCGAACACAACACCTTTACCAGCTACGCAGGCAAGTCTTCTGTCATTACGACCGTTCGGCTAGCCGGGCGACCGGCTGAAATCTGAATCAAACTGCACCGCTATATTGGACGAAAATCCCTTCACCCCCCCCCCCCCCCCCCCCCTCCTCCCGTCTGTTTCACAACCGTTACCCCCCAACCCTGCCCAGTTTCTAATTTACCCCAAGCATCAAGGCGCAGGCAGTTGTCTTGATTCGTTCTCCCGACAAACGAAAAGCGGACTCACTTCAGAAACAATAGGCGCCTCTTCTTCGGGGGGGGAGAAGTCCCCAGTATTACCGGGGAGCCACTTGCCTCACACGCGTTAATCAAGATGGCGGCGAGTTTTCCGGTGCTGGGTCCGATTCAAGCGTGTCGGCGACTGCTCTCAAGTAAAGCTACGGCTACATGGGGTGGAAAAGGACGTTAAATCCCCAAATGCAGGTGACATCAAAAGACGGAGCAACGATGAAAAAGCCAGCACAAATATTTGGCCCCAGCGGGGATACGAACTCACGACCCGAGCATTAGAAGTCCAACGCTCTACCATTCGGCCACCCCGGCTCCCCCTGCTGCTACGTGTTTGAAATATGCGCAAGCACACGTTTTTTTTAAAACTCATCTCGTATCGCGCACGAATATTCCATGTGTTTAACTCTTTTTCGGTTTTGGCTCTGTATGCGAAAATCAGGCAAGATGCGCGGTTCCTTAACGGATCCTATTGCAACAAAAAAAAAAAAACAAACAAACAAAAAACCACGGGTATAGTTAAAGTGCAACCCCCCCCCCCCCACCTCCGAGCCAAATTTAAATCCATGCTGACATAATAAATTAAAATTAAAGTTATGGTTTGTTTTTAGTGATGCCAATGGTGCGCACCCCCAAAAGGGGGGTTATCAAACCAGAAGACGACTTTAACACTCTGCTAGAATGCAAAGACGTGTGTATCTGAGGCAGAGCTGGGCAAGCAGGGGACCAACTGGACTGGACTGGCAAGAGTAGCCCAGAACAGAGTGCGATGGCGAAGGGTCGTCGATGGCCTATGCTCCACTTGGAGCCATGGGCCTAAGTAAGTAAGTAAGTAAAGACGTGTGTATGGCTTACGTGTCAAACGTGTGGCCGCAGGTGATAAACCGACTCCACCATCGCCACTACTCCATGCTCTGAAGTGGCCAGCCAAGGCTAACTTCGTGCCGGTCGTCCGGGTTTGGGAGTGTGACGCCCTTTTCCACCAGGTATGAGTGATATCAAAAGACCGGGCAACGAGCGAGGAAAAGGCCAGCACAAATAGCTGGCCCCAGCCGAGGTTCGAACTCACGACACGAGCATTGGAAGTCCAACGCTCTACCATTCGGCTGTCCCGGTGTCACAGGATATTTCGGAACCGGACGAATGGGAACCATTCCGATTTATCCTGGCCCTGGTGGCAGGATTTTTCGGAACCATTCCGATTTATCCTGACTCTAGTGACAGGATATTTGGAAACCACCAGGATATTTCGGAACCGTCTAGAAGGTCATTAGCCCACATGAATTTTGTCTGCCAGGTGCGGGATAAATGGGAATGGTTCCCAAATATCCTAGGATTTTTGGGAACCGGTTCCGATTTATCCTGGTTCCGAAATATTCTACGACACCGGCTCCCCTCCGAGTGATCGATGGGGCGAAGAAGCAACGTATGACTTTACCTGAAAACAAGAAGCGTCGTCAACACTTCTGACTCTGGACGTAGCACCTGAAACACCCCTCGCCATTTTCACTACCCCCCGTGAGGAGTGCCAGGGAGACCCTGCCCCTCTCGCCCGGTCGGCGCGTGGGGGACGCGCGGAGCGGATACCTACACTGGCCGCGCTACTAATGAACTTCTTTTCACCGTCCTCGACGTCGACGGCCCTCGACGACGCTCTCGACGCCTCGGGAGGAGAGCTAATTTAGATCTGAAGGGCGTCTCTCGGACGCAGTGTCTTCCCGGGTCCCTGTCGCGGTCCCCTTGTTCAAGTCGCCAGAACTGACAGCTAGTTTTCTGCCCCCTTTGCTTCCCTCAGACTTTGATGATTTTTTTTCTTGATTTTTTTTTCCTAATAAAGGCTACTGCTGCTGCTATCCCCAGCTCTTATTTCTCTTTTTTTGTGTGTAAAAAAGCTTCAGATCTGTCGTTTTTCTTCCGGCGCGTTTGAATGAAGCTCTGTCGCCATCTCCCACACCTCCAGCCCCCTCTCCCTCAATCCTTGTGTCATTTGCGCGCAGCAGAGTAACCGGTTTTGTAACCGGCTACAAAAAGTAAGGTCATGTGGAATTTATATCAGGACTATTTTTTTTCCCCGCCGCAATTGGGCAGACGAAACCAAACAATTATGATGTGGATGATCACAAGGCCGGCACCCCAGGTACCGCAGTTCCCGGGCCTGGTTAACGCCGGGATATTTATGAGAGGTAACGTGGCCCAGCGCCCCTGTCCAGCAGTTCCAGACCACACGGACCTCCATAGCACCATCTTACCATCATCCTCATCTCCATCATCATGCATAATAAAAATTGCCGCCAGTTTTCGAGCCCTCCGCGGATTCCACCCATGACCAGGGAGGAACGCCACTGGAGCTGGCAAAGGAGTTGGGGCAGCACCAAAAATCATTATTTGGGACCTGGGACTTTATGGCTTCTGATATGGCATTTCTTTAATATCAGAAGCCACAAAGCCACGAAAACGGTCGCAATGGCCAAACGAAACATCCTTCTGCCTGGCAAAAAAACAGAGAGATTTGAAAGCGACAGTTTTCCATCTCAGCGGCGTTATGAACATAGACGCTTGAACGAAGTCTAAACGCACGACCACAATTAACCAAAAAAAAAAAAAAAAAAAAAATCAGTTACAACCACGAGAGAAAGCATAACCAACCGGGACATTCAAACCAAAAAATCAAACCCAATGCGGAAAGGTCGTGCTGGCACGTGTCAGCACTTGTTAAGGGGATGTGACCGGCACCTCTGCTGTTAGCAGGGAGACGCGGTCCACCAACAAGGCCAAACACGCGCAAGCCGTGCCACCGTGTCTGTGTATTATAAGGAACGGGCGACCACTGTCAGAAACCTGCTTCTCGCTGTCAACACGGTGAGAAAGTTCGCGACATGGAGCAAGACAGCCTTCCCCGCCGACGACACAAAAGACACACACGCCGACGATTGTGTGCCGTCATAGCCCGTAACACCGTGGTAGACGGTTTGCGTTTTTATGTCCGAGAACGTGCTAGAAGTCGCGGGATTTTGAACCGAGATTAGGGTATGATAGACTCGACTCCCCAGCTCGGGTGGGGTGCGGGTGGGTGGGGGGTGGGTGTTTAGGGGTTTAACGTCCTTTTCCACCACATAGGGTGATATCAAAGACGGGGCAACGATGAAAAAGCCAGCACAATATTTGGCCCCAGCCGTGCGGGTGGGGTGCACTGGACAGTGGAGATACAGAACTGGCATAGCGTTGGTTGTAGGCGTTCGTGTGTCGTCGTCTTTTTTTTTTTTTTTTTTTTTTTTTAAAGCTCCAGAAAATGCGACACAGTGCACAAATATCCTCAGATGTTGCTGCAAAGTTGTTGCATTTGAGCCACAGAAACTCTGCCTCGCCCAAATTGTAGTATTGATATGTCTTTCTTTATGTGGCGTTACACACCTGTATGACTGTATCTACACCACTCCCCATTTTTTGTTTTTTGTTTTTGTTTTGTTTTTTGTTGGTTTAAACAGTTTTATTCGTTTTGAACAAATATACATATGCACTTTTACACAATTTCCTTTTTTTTTTTTTTTTTTTTTTTCCTTTTGGTACGGCGTTTACAGCTTGCGAAAGGGTAGGCGTCATAGAACAACTTATTAATATTATTGATGTTGTTGTCGCTGTTGGTAGTAGTAGTAGTAGTAGTAGTAGTAGTAGTAGTAGTGGTGGTGGAACATCAAGACAGTATGCTAACATTAGACGTTAAAGCCTATTTTCAACAATCGTATACAGCGTCATTAGCCAGCACTGCTCTCTGTACGACCACGAAGCTTGTTTGCGAGTGTCACACCATGTGCAAACACGGCCACAAAGCGGGTGGGAGGGGAAGACCTGCAAAGCAGCTCACCACCCTGAATGAAGTGCGGATCATCCTCCTACACTCAGTCTCAGGGGCCGGTGTCTGCCCCATAATAGGGGCAACCCTGAGCTGTATCCTTTTGTGGGTAGCGGAGGGAAGGAGAGGCTGGCCGACCGTACCAGGGCGAAGGTTTTAGGGTGGGTGTGTGTTTGGGAGTTTTACGTCCTTTTCCACAGCGTTTGGGTGATATCAAAGACGGGGGCAACGAGAAAGAGGCCAGCACAAATATGTGGCCCCAGCCGAGATTCGACCTCACGACCCGAGTTACTGGGAGTCCAACGCTCTACCATTCGGCCATCCCGGCTCTCCCTGTAGGTTTTAGGACTTATTTTTGTCTAGCAGGCATTGACCGGGCAGCTGAAACCAGTTAGTGGTTCAGGCTAATGTTGGTTTTCGTCTTCTGGATCGAGGGTAAGCTGAGCAACTCCCAGCGGCAAGAGGTCCAAAGGACTGACGTCAAGGTCGATCTCTGGGTATCCAGATTCGTCCATGGCTGACCAATGCACCGCTCTACTTAACTGGAAATGCTACTGAACCACGAGAAGAGTTTAGTATGCCCCCCTTTTCACGAAATAAACAACTATGGTTGTCTGAGCCAGTGAGCCCTGCGGCAAGTAAACTCAGCAGCGACGTCCACGTCACGTGGTGGTGGCCCTTCTTCATCAGAACGCGAACTATCGCTTCCTGGACCTTTAAAGCCCCGTGAACCTCCGAGCAACACGCCCCCCCCCCCCCCCCCGCCTACCCCGATGGTCCAGTGGATCCTCATCCTGGGACTGACGGACGGAAGAAGAACTCAGCCTCGTATGGGCCCGCTCCCAGCCTTGCCTCCAATACAATAAGCACATCAGCCAGGGTCTCCCAACATCAGGTGGTGGTGCGCGGGTCCGGGCCAGCCGTAACAAGACAGGAGGTAGTTTTAAGCACCCTCCACCGGGGCAGCTCATCACCTCACAAAAGCGCGTCCCCAACCTGCTCCCCCACACCCCTTCTCTCACCTCCTCCACTTCTGGACGTTGCAGGTCCCCTCCCAGGAGGAGAACCACCAGCACAGTTCCCCTCTGCAAGTTCGTTACAGGCAAAGACAACTTGATGGAGGATGAGGGGCCAATTAGAAACTGTCCACGGCGAGGTGAAGTGGACAGGCGCTTGGTGAAATAATAACCGATCGCATCGTATCGCCCGCGACAGGGGAGGTAATTAGAGCGGCGGGCCCCCGTAGCCCGATTCTCTGCCCCTTACCGTTGACGAGGAGGCAACCCCCATCGGCACTCCAGACTCTATGTACGGATCACAGTGACGGCCAGGTCTGACAGGCGCTGGGACCAGAAAAATACAGCAAATCAACTATCAATTGAGCCCGCCAAATAAAAACTCCCCCAGTCCTCCTGAATAACACAACAAGTCGCCAGCCAGGAAACGACCCCGTCCACTCACAAACTTCCCCCTGTCCACTCTTCTCACCAGACCAGCCAGTCGCCTCCATTTTTCCCTCCCTCTTTCTTTCAGTCCGAAACTATCAGACGTTTCTCTGTTTTGTCATACTGTCAGTCGTTTTTCTGTGGGTTTTTTTTCATTTTTCTCCTGTTTGCTTCCCCCCCCCCCCCCCCCGAAACTATCAGACCTATCTATATTTTGTTATATTTTGCTCCATAATACTGTCAGTGTTAATTTTTTTTTTTTTTAAATTTTCCTCCTCAGTGTTTGCCTCCATTTTTCTCCCCGAAACTAGCAGATTTTTCTCGTGTTTCCTCCGAACACTGGCGGTCTTTTGCTTTCTCTCTTCCGCCAGTTCCCCTCCATTTTCTTTCTGTCTTCTTCTTCTCCTCCTTTTCATTTCTTTGCCAGACTTCCGAATTTCTCTAGTTTCCCCAAAACACCGTCTGTCTTTTTCTATTTTCCCCCTATTGGCCTCCATCCCCCCCCCCCCCCCCGAACAGCCAGACTATTCTCTATTTTCCAAAAACAACAACAACAACAACAACAAAAACAACCTGCCATTTTCTTTGTGTTTGCCTCAATTTATTTCCACGAAACTGCAGAACTTTTCTTTCTTTCTTTTTTTCTTCAAAACACTGCCAGTGTTGGCTTGGTTTTTTGTTTTGTTTGTTGTTGTTAACTTTGTTTGTTTTTCATTTTTAGTTTCTCCATTTCGCTTCTTCATTTCTTAATTGTTTTGTTGTGGATTTTCCCTTCATTTTTAGCTTATTTTTTGTTTTTGTTGTGTGTGTGTGTGTGTGTGTGTGTGTGTGTGTGTGTGTGTGTGTGTGTGTGTGTGTGTGTGTGTTTTGGTGGGAAAATGCCAAACACTGTCAGTCTTTCTTCCTTTCTGTTTTCCTCCCCCCAAACTGCCTACCGTTTCCCTGCAATGTCCTGCCAACGCAAAGAAAAGCCTATTATGGGCTTGGCTTGACCGACGATGAACTGGTCGAAAATAGCCGATTAGCCAGAGTGACAGTCGTGCAACTCAATCACCAGCACTTTGGCGACTTTAAGCTTTCTGCCAGACGCTATGTCTTTCACCACGGTGACTGTGGCATCAGAATGGGAACTGCCCTGTACACACTTTGAAAGCCAGTACAGCAGAGTTGGTTAAGAACACTGGACTGTCAACGCTCGGGGTTGGGGGTTCGAGTCCACTCTTAAAAGAGCACGAACCAGAGACCCGACACCCTTGTCCACTATATAACAAGACTTGTTCAAAAGAACAAGCCACAGCACACCAGTAGGAGCCACTTCAAGCCACTCACTGTTAGTATTACGCAAGGCGTGGGCCTTCCCCGCTAGGCCGAGACCGCTGCAGGTTGTGTAATAGTGGCTTGAAGTGGTGTGTAGTGATCTGACGATTTCAAGCAAAATTGCGATTTTTGCATGGGCTGTTAAGAGTTATGGCTTTTTTTTTTTTGCCTAGATGGGGAGCCGGGGTGGCCGAATGGTACAGCGTTGGATTTCTAATGCTCGGGGCGTGAGTTCGAATCCCGGCTGGGGACAATATTTGTGCTGGTTTTTTCATCCTTGCCCCGTCTTTGATATCACCCGTATGTAGTGGAAAAGGACGTTAAACCCCCAAACACTCACTACAAACAACCCCCTTGTTACTACCTTCATATGGACCTTTCCGAGAGCCCCTAGGAACTGCTGCTAAGGTCGCTTCCTTTCTTTGTGTGTGGGGGAGTTTGTCATCGACTTATCTGAATGCTGAATGCGTTTTGCCCTTTGGCACCACTACACGAATTATGTACTAGGATTACTTAACGGGACTAATGCTACCATTTTTGATGTTCACAGATCGTTCTGAGCTGTTTTCATGGTACGTATCATCACACCGCTGAGACACCTGCACAGTGACAGCGTCTCAGTGTAATGCTGGCACTGAAGCGTACTCGATGAGGCGGCGACCACAGTGAGTATTCCGGCAGCGTTAACAACAGTCGTAGAATATGAATGTTCGACCGCTCGCGCAAAGTGTAAACAACAAGACAGTGTCGCATTAAGAGCTGTACTAATCATCAAGATAGAGTAGTTCGAGCGTACAGGCGCACTCACGACCGAAACTGTTCAAAAACGTAAGCTGGCTTAGCAAAGATGGACTTGGCCTGTTTAACACAGGTTAGGGAATTGCTGAAGGACAAACAGACTGAAACCTAGGCCGGGGTGCAGCGGTAGCACACTACTGTGGGACCACGAGGGCAACGTCTCACCTATAAAAAAAAACCACTTTAGCCTTTATAAAGGCATTTAGTAGCCTGTACTGGCACCCAGAAGTTAAATTTATACTGCCTTGGTACTACTGATATGCAAGCCTTCAAAACTGAAGTCCCATAATTATACTATTACATGTACATGTATCATGATGCAAGATTATGCGTGCAACCTTTTCTCCCTTCCTTTTTGCGGCTGAAACTTGGATTTTTTTTTATATTATTTTTTTTTTTTGCTGAAAGGATGGGAAATTTGACTGTAAATTGCCAAATGACTGACAGTTCCCCAGTCTGATAACAATAACATACTGTGGCGTACCACTTAATGTCATGAACTAAAGCATGGCGAACGAACAAAACGGAACACGTTAACTCCAAACAGTAAACACAAGGGCACAACAGTAAGTGAACAAGTCCTTGTTGTGACGGAAAATGTTTACCGGGTACAATGACTTTCACAATTCCATCTGAAACAGTCCAGTGTTATGTCCATAGATTAATTACAACGCTGATTTCTGCTCTCCTGCACACTAAGATCAAGTAACGCATCCTAAAAGTAAAGCGAAAAGCATACTGCGAAACTGGTGTAAAACTGACTAAACATTCGCTTAACTCTGTTTTTTGGCGATGTAAAAGAACCCAAACTGATACTTATACAATACACTTATGAAGACGTGTACATTTTGGTAAACTGCAAGCATCAGAGCGGTTTTGTTGTTATTGTATTTGCTGTGTTGATCTTTCTTGTTTGTATTTGGTGTGTGTGTGTGTGTGTGTGTGTGTGTGTGTGTGTGTGTGTGTGTGTGTGTGTGTGTGTTAGTTTGCTTGTTTGTTTCTTTGTTGTTCATGTTTGTTTTCTGCTGGTTTTATGTTTTTCTTCTACTTTCCTTATAATTCCTGTATTTCAATGTCTGACTGCAAAATATCCATATATATATATCCATATTTGTATACATGCCACACTAATTTGAAATCTAAACTTTCAAACAAGGGCAGGTAAAACGGGTGAGGAAAGGTCAAAAAGCAAAACACCTGAAAGATTCAAATTTGTGAACAAGCAGGAAAGCACTGGGAAAAAGAAAAAAAAAAATTCACCAGCGAAAGAACCTTGATCAACGCATGTAGCAGCCACTGAGCAACTTGTTAGTGGTACAAACTTCAAATGAATGTGCACCACGATGATGGTATGATTATGAGGTGGTAAAAATTCATCATGAACTGGGTGAACGCAAAAAAGTTTTACCCGGTAAAATAATTGGCAGTGGTACTTGCGCTGGCATTATATTTCCTGAAAAGATTGAAATTAAATTTCCTCATGAAATATTTGTAACCCTGAAAATACTACTCCCCCCCCCCACCCCCCCCCCCCCACCCACCCCCAAAAAAAAATAAAAAAAATTCAACATAAATCCCCAAGAATTTCACCCCAAAGTAAGTCGCAAAGGGTTTGACTTCATTTGCAACTAAACACACCTTTTTCTTTTCTTTTCTTTCTTATTTTTGGTAAGTTGTAGTAAAGGCTTTATCCATTTTCACTGACAACAACCACAAATAACCAGTTTCTGTTCACATCAATAGCTCAGAACTTTCAACAATGACTTGAGACAATATTTCAAGGTGGTGGGTCACATATCATTACTTGCAACGTGTATAACTACACTGCGTTACACGGAAAATATCCGGATGTACTCACCCCCATGGCTGCGATTTGGAGCGTACGACGGCATCATACTCTGTGAAGACATCACGTACCCTTGCCCCTGCATCCCGGTTGTGTTTCTGTCAACAAGACGATCACAAACCATCACAGTATTACCTCAATGTTTACCCTTTTTTTGTTTTTGTTTTTTTGTTTGTTACACTCTCATAGTTTGTAGGCACACCAGTAAGATGTCTTTAACTCTGGACTATTAACAGCTTCTGTGACAAAAGTTCACGAACTTCGACAAGCGATTCACGGTGGAAGGGAGGCAAGTCATGATCAACTTCAGAACCTCAGGGGTTCCCTTCCCTTCAAGCAGTTTAAATTCTAGTGACCTGGTACAAGTTTTACAACTGTTTGAGAACAAAAAACAACAACAACAAAAAAAGACAGATTTTTTTACCTGACAAAAATGGCATTTATAGCTGTACACAATACTCTTTTTTTAATAACAAACTAAAACAAAATAAATAAATAAATAAATAAAACACAAACAATGTCCATTTTTTTAAATCTGAAATTAGTGTCAAAGTAAATATTTCATGAAATAAATTATTTCATATTATTTATATGTCTGCATTTTGGAACAGTTTATTGCTTCTTTTTTTTCAAAACAAAGTATCCCCCCCCCCCCCAAAAAAAAATAAAATAAATTAAAATAAAATAAAATAAAATAAAATAAAAATAAATAAAAAATGAATTTATTAAATTAAAATAAAATAAAACAATTTTTTTTAAACACAACACAAACAAACAAACAAAAAATTGCATATCACCAGTAATCACAACAGCATACAAGACTGCGTCTTCAAAGAGCTAACAGACTGCGTGCAAGTGATGCCTGCATTTTTCCAGAACTTTTACCTGATCATGCGAAGGGCGGCCGACACATCCTTGTTGTCCCTGTACCCGCTGGCAGGAGTGAACCCGAGCTGTGGACGATAAGGCTGGTTGCGATTGTTCTGGTTGAAGTCTTCTGGTTTCAACGTCTTTGGGGGCATCCTGCGGAAACATACAGTACAGTGTCCTCATCATGTTCAGCAGGGAGATAGTTACATTTATAAACATAAACATACCTTTGTTATCACAGGTACAAACGTTAGGAATTTGTTGTGGTTTAAAAGAGAGCTGCTTTGCAATCACTCGTGCATGCATGCTGCAGCTGACACTCTGAATTAGTCACTCGCACATACATACTTGCAGTCACGTCAGTTCTCATTCACATCAGTTCTTATTCACATCAATTCTTATTCACATCAATTCTTATTCACATCAATTCTTATTCACATCAATTCTTATTGACTAAAATGCGAAAACAATAAATACAATAAAACAGATTGAGAAAATACTTTACAATGAACAGTCAAGGTGTGTGTGTGTGTGTGTGTGTGTGTGTGTGTGTGTGTGTGTGTGTGTGTGTGTGTGTGTGTGTGTGAAGTGACAGAGAGAGAGAGAGAGAGTCTCAATTAACATTCTGTCCACTCATTTTTTGCATTTTTGGATGTTTCTGGTACAGCGTTTTCATGTTTGGTCACTCGCTATTTTCCTGCTCTATGTAAGGAGCCGTTTTCTAGAAGGCCAGTTCCAGACCAGACCTGGTATTCATGAAGCAGGCTCAGCTAGGATAAAAGCATTTAAATCTAAATGGGCCTATAAGAATGGGAAATTACTACTGTTACAATTGTTTAGACCTAAGTGCATTTATCCTAGCTAAACGCATTTCATAACTACCAGGCCATGACAACAATAGGGCTTGAAATGGTCTGCGATCCAAAATATGGAAAGATGTGCAAACACACAAGCGTGCAGACGCGTTAAACTAGAACAGGTGCATGTTCCCTCAGAATTAATTTTTTAAAAGTTGGACTAAAATCTGTGCAATCTGTTTGGGGTTTTTTTGGGGTTGTTTTTTTTTTGTTTTTTTTGGGGGGGGGGGGGGGGGGGGGGGGTTGCATGATCTTAATTGCTTCAGAGGAGCAAACATTTTGCGCTTTTTCTTTGCGGAAATGTTTTAGAATTAGACTAATTTTTGTGTAATTTGGAACATTTTGGCTTGATTTTAAAGTGCTTCAGAGGAGGAAACACACATTTTGGGGGAGGAAAATTTTTATCCGAAGATGGAAATCTGCCAAAAGGTAGATGATTTTAAGCCCTACAACAAATTACATCATGTACCTCTAACACTGGAGTGCTGTCAGGTCTACCATCATTTTGCGACAGGGCCTAAGGCCGTAGATCGGATAAGCACGCACGACTTTCTGCTTTGATATAGATATAGACAAAACCATACAGTGTTAACAGAAAATATGTTCATGCACAACAATACTCACGTTGCTCCCGATAACAATCTGGCCATGAACAGGTACCCATCTTCAAACACTGGATCTTGGAACTGCACGCTAGACAAGAGAAGCAACACGTGCGGTTACTAAATGTTCCTAAGTTCAGGTGAATCATATCCTGTTGTTAGTTTCTCGATGTGATACTGACAGATGTTAGTTATCAGCGTACTTATTAATAAAACACATGCACGAAGTGGACTTAATTTGCTGGATGCAATGAAAACAGTTTGTTGGAACACAATGCAAGAGAGGCAACTCAGCTTAATAAACTCCGATAAAGTTAACACGTTTTACGACCATTACTTCCCCTTATCGTTCCACACTGTGTTCCTTTCACACACGTACCATCTGTGTACTTGCCGAACTTTTTACGTTACACATGTTCACAAAGAATTGGCAGAGACACCAATGAGGTACAAGTGCACGAACTACAGAATCTTACCAGATCGTTCGGTTGTTTTGCAGATCGGGCAGTGCATCCAAAGGTGACAGGACAACCCTGGGGGGAAAAAACAACAAAAAAATTAAAACATTCCCCCAAAAGACTCAACATGGGTGGGTAGGTGTTTGAGGGTTTTACATCCTTTTTCCACAACATAAGGGTGATATCAAAGACTCCGCAATAAGACAAAAGGGCCAGCACAGATATCTGATCCCTGCCAGGATTCGAACTCATGACCCAAGCATAACTGCTCGGCTATTCTGGGCGGCTCCCCTGAAAGCCTCAACAGAGATGTTGGTGATACTTGCATTTCATTCTGACGCTGTCTATGAAACGACCACTCAGGTATCTGACGTTTATTTTTCAGGTACTGTATTAATATTTAAAGACCACAGTATGAGGCTGCTCTAGCTGTGTCCATGCAAAGACTGAAAACACTTGAAACTTTCCTCCCACACAAAATAAACTTGACTTCTGTAACTTTTGACCCATGTAACGTGCGGCGCATTGCCACGAGCATTTCATCAACTGAGTATGTACAAACGAAACTGCTGCAGTTTATAACAATAATGATAATAATAATGGGTATTTCAGGGATGCCCTCCCTCCCGCAGGAGCTCAGGGTGCCTTACAGTCAACACGCCCTCACTCACACAGAAACGGAAACACACGCAACATTCCTTCACACATACGGTTAACTACAAACACATAATGTGCAGCATTTAGACATTCGAAAGGCTTTTCTTTGACATTTCATTTATAACGGACTAATTCCATCATTGCTAAGCCAGCTTATGTTTTGAAACAGTTTCACTCGTGAGTGCGCCTGTATGCTGGAAATACTCTCAATGATTAGTACAGCTATTAAGGTCACACAATGTTGTGTACACTTCGCGTGAGCGGATGAACATTCAAATTCTGCAACTGTTGATACACTACTGGAGTGCTCAGTGTGGTTCCTGCGTCACCGAGTATGCTTTTGTTGGCTCAGTGCCAGCATTACAGACACTGTCACTGTCCAGGTGTCTAAGTGGTGTGATCATAGACACCAGGAGATCAGCTCAGAACCATTTGTGAGCATAAAAATGGTAGCATCAGCCCTGTTGAAGTACGCATGAAGTGTCATGGTTATCTTACATGACAATGAAAAGTATACAGTACTGTGAATATACACATGTATATACATACCCTCCGGTTTCAACTCGTTTCGGGTCGCACCAAACCAGACCACCCATGCCTTGTGTATGGCTTGTTTCAACCTGCACAGCCTGTGTTGAAGTGGAGAAGAAAAAAAACTGAAATAAATGAACTGTACAAATAGGCATCAACTTGTTTCCGCACCCTGCTATTTCCCAATTCCCAGGAATGCAATACAATGTAATGTGCTTGATGTCACACTAAGATCAGGCGACAGGGACACTGTATTCATATCATGTGCTGTGTATTTGTGTGTGTGCTATGTGTATATATATATATATATATATGGAAGTGCACACATGCTCATGACTTTACATTTCTTCGAGCAAGTTTTGTGAATCCACATGGTAAATCTTTGTATATGTTTGTTAAATTTTGAGTACACTCATGTATAACTGTACAGTGTATGCACACATGCTGAAAGTGTGAAAAAGAGAATAAAAATTTTTAAAAAAAACCCACAAAAAAACCAATGTAATGAGCTTCCACAATAGGGGGACAAAGGGTGTGCATATGACGTGAGTGAGTTCACTGAAAAGTGCAGAAAATAAGCTTTCTTTTGGTGTAAAAATTGCTTCTGTGGCATGGTACAGGAGTGAGATACGGTTGTTTAAAACTTGCTCCCCCTCTGAATGCAAGCCTGTCTATGTATTTGTGTGTGTGTGTCTTAGTGGCGTGAGGTCAGCCACCACAAAATCACCTCAGAATGATCTGTGGGCCTAAACCTATAAAAATTTGGGCCTTTTCACGATGGTGGTCTGACTGCTAAGTGCAAGGGTGCCACTTTCTGAGTGACAAAAAGCCGGAAAAGTGACCCTCAAAATCTGAATGGCCGGAAAGGCAGACTCCAGAGCCAGTGAAAGCAAGGACGTTGCCAGAACAAAGTGAAAAGGGGGGGGGGGGGGGGGAAGTTCAGACGAAAACCTTTTACCACCAGCCAGTGAAAGGGGGGGGGGGGGGGGGGGTGCGCGGCAGCGTACACATGCTACACAGGGCCCGCAAAGACAGCTTACCACAGTGCTATCGCAAACGACCGACAGTCCAGCGATAGACACAAACTCGTAAGCACGTTGCTAAACCGGAACTCGGCACATTCTGAATTTTCCCATAGCCGGAAAACTGGCACCCCTGTAAGCCGGAACTCGGCACGTTCTGATTTTCCCAGGCCGGAATTCCGGCCACAGCCTGAAAAGTGGCACCCCTGTAAGTGCTTGTGCTACATGATGAGTACATCCAAATTGCAAAGAAAAAACTCAGACAAAAAACCCAACAAGTTTTACCTCATCCTTTGTCTTTGGACCACCCCCTTCATACAGCCCCTCTAGGTATGAGTAGGCCGAGTGGCTTGCAGACAGGAACAGGAAATCAGCACCTCGCGTGTTGCGCTTCTCTGTGTACAAAGAGAACACAGCATGCTGACAAGTGATTTGACAAGGAGAAGCATCATAATAATAATAATAATACATAGCTTTTATAGAGCGCCGTTCTCCAACTTCGAGGACTCGCTGCGCATTAAAGCACACACACACACACACGCTATTTACATCCCCTCGGCATACATATAATTTGGCAGTGCAACAAACTCATGATGCACACAGACATCAGCACATGAACACCAATACAACTATGGACCTGCCCCCCAAAGAAACACCTTTCAGTATTTTGCCTGTGACAAAACCTCATTTTTTAAAGTACTTTTGTAGTCTTCAGCAGTAGTGACCTGCCTTCAGGATGGGGTTTCACTGCAAAGCAAAACGGGACAGGCACAGTGCATGAAGACAATGTGGCACACAGAGTAAGCACATCAAGTCTGACAATAGAGGTGGAGGCAGTAACCGTGCACTCCAGTGGGTAGCGTCCTATCACAGTAGCCCTGCATCCCATGCAGTCATTCTCACAGACTGAATAAGCCTCCTACAAAGGTGAAAGCGGGAATGGGAAACCCAGGCTGGCGTGCGTTAATAAAGAATGTTAGCCTACGGAGGCTCCTGCGGATCAATTGCCCAGGGCGCTTGGGTGTGAGAGGTCAGTACAGAGCAGACACCCTCGCCAGCCAGGCAAGCATTACAGACGGCGCCTACAAAGATCAGAAGTGCAGGGCTTAAAATTGTCCGTAATCCCAGAGACGGAAAAGTGTGTAGCATTTAATGACGAAGGGGCAAAGCCATAAGCACGTCAGAAAAAGATATAACTGATTGTGAATTAGACTAAAATCTGTGCAATTTGGGCATGATTTTTAAGTGCTTCAGAGGAGGAAACAGGAGAGGAAAACTTTCAGCCAAAGGTGGAAATCCGCCAAAAAGTGGATCAGAAAATTTTGAGCCCTGTACATTAGATCAAACAAGAGAAAATGGAAAGTTATATATCAAAGATGACATCCTCACTTTCCAGTTCAGTAAGCAGTGGGTAGACAGAAGTAAGCGCTTCGTGCAGCCGTTTCTCGTCCACGAACGGCAGCAGCGCCACTCCCTGCCAGGCGTACTTCTTGCCATTCAGATCCACCTTGAAGTTGGTCGGGTAGAAATCGATGATGGGCGACTCCTGCAAAAAGAATGATAAGGGATGAACATTATACGTATTATTTTTTAAATCCAGTACAATTTCATTCAAACTACACATACATTATTTATCTTGTAGGGCCGACTGATTTAACAAGAAACAAACTAACATAGTTGCATGGGGGAAAAAAGTCTATTGTTTGTTGTTGTTCGAGTTTGTTTCTCAGTTTGAATTTTTGGTTGTTGTTTTTTTTTGTGTGTGTGTGTGTGTGTGTGTAAAGAAGAAACATATGTCATAAGAACAAATTGGCTGTGATCAACAGTGTCTGTGATCAGTTGACTTGCCTACCTTCCATACTTGTACATCCTGCATCACCACAACACAGTCAAGCTAATCCAAGAGTTAAGATCTGGATAATGCGAACGGTGCACTGGGTTTGATCAAGACTAAAGGTGCACTTTCTTTCTACACTGTTTTGCGGATGTAAAAGCAGTATTTTGACTTTGAGAGACTAGGCTAGAGAGATACTCACCGGTTCGTACATGAGCGGTTGCCAGGAGGGTGGGAGATGTTTCTTGCTTGCAGCTGGGAACACACTCATCAGCTGCTCCATAGGCTGGAACTGTACGGGATAAAAGCGTAACAATTTTATTTACTTTAAAAAAGTGCTTATTGAGCAAACAAGAAGTTTATCTCATACATGCTCAAAATTATTTCCTTGTATTTCTACAAAATGCGATGAAATAAACCTATTACAAGCAAAAAACAACAACACCAAAAAAAACCAACACACACATACTCCAAAAAAATTCCAAAATAAAGAAACAAGCAAACACCAACCAAACAAACATGCACACACACACACACTCCCCCCCCTCCCCCCCCCCCCCCCCCCCCACCCCCCCACCACAAAAGACAACTAAACAAAAACAAACACATAAACAAAAATTCCACACACACACACATTCAATACCGGTAGATTATCAATTAAGTGGACCAATCATCAGACCCATTCAATACTTACAGGCTGCGTGTTCCTCTCAAAATCATTGGGCAGGTCCCCAATGTTGACAAAATCGGAGGCAAAGGGAGCGTAGTGGTATGGAAAGTACCACTTCCAGGATGCACACCCCTACACAAACACATATAAACTCAGAGGTGTACCGACAGAACGGTGACAAATTGCCAGGGCCGGCAAGTTGTTCTACTTCCTTCCAATGTAGATAGCACTCTGTTATAAATTGATCTGTCCTGAGTGTGCTGAATTACCACCAACAGTGCTCACAACATGTACTACGAGCGATGATGGTCTGTACATGTGCGCATGAGCAACTTGTGCTCTGATGCTGTGTGAAAGCTTGCAAGGCAGTTTAGTCTTTATTCTGATTGGCCAAAAATGCTAAATAAAAAAATAAAAAAAAATAATAATAATAATAAATTTTTTAAAAAGCTTTGTAACAAGACAGATGATGTCTCACCTGGTAGTAGTAACGCAGCACCCAGCAAAGCCCTCGCACATAGTGATTGGCCTGCGTCAGAAAAGAGAAAGAAATGCAGACGCACCAAAGCAAAATCATTTTGTGGGTTTCCTTGTTTCAAATCAATCAAAAATCAAATCAAACATATCTGTATTATCCCAAACGGGAAGTCAGTTTCAGTATACAGCCCACTTCCATAAAAATGTGATTAGGGCTGGAGTCGTTAACTTCTGAGAGTTTTCAAATAAGAGTCTAATATGAGAGTTTTGCGCTCAGGATAGTGGTAAACTTACCACGTTGTGTCTGAAGACAATGTCTTTGGGGTCGACATCGAACTTCTGTGAATAGTAGCGATCCTTCCACCCATCTTCCCACAGCCTGCGACAGACAAATATTCACGATAGTCTAGCGACCTGGTTTAACACTGTGATTTATTTATTTGTTTACTAATTTTCTATTCTAGAACCATAAAGAAATACACGTGGATCTGTGTGAAAACACAAAAACAGCTAAATATATAAATAAGCGAATAAATAATAAAAATACACAAATTCATTCTGGCTCACTGGATGTAAGGTGAAACCCAAAAGGCATTGAAATATCTCATACCATTTGTTGACAAGTTTATCATTCTAAACAATTCATCAGCATTTTACCTGACATCATCTGGAGGCTCCTCGTCCGAATCCTCATCCTTCTTCTGAGCCCCCTGGTTCATCATCTGCTTCAGTTCAGCTGCTGCGCTCATGTTCTGCTGGTCACGGGACGATGTGGCCATACCCTGCTTCCGCATCTCGTACGCCTGATGCCTCAAGTTGTTTGATGTGGAGCCGCCTCGTCCGATAGGCTGTGCAGGGGGAAAAAGGAGCCAGAAAAATGAAAACAAATTCTTCGCACACGCACAAAATAGGGGAAAATGGATATCATGGTCATTTCTTGCTACAAGATAATGTCGGTTAGGCTTGTCAGGATGTGGTATGTGGCCGTTGAGGTGGTGCAAAATGACACACGCATTCAGACGAACCATCCACGCATACTCACGCAGTCACACCATGCAGGAAAACGACATGCTGTTTACCATACTGACAACCAAATAGTTCTCCCATCTGTCCAGGTTTACTCTCCAAATGCACACACGTACATACACACAAGCACACACACATGCACACGCTCATTCACTCGCCATGCTCTCAGGTCATACATTGTCATGGCCACTGTGTCATTGTTACTGTCTGGTCAATGACAACAATATGAGATTAAAAAAAAAAAAAAAAAAAAGAGAGAGAGAATGTCTGTGTGTCTAAATCTTTATCTGTCCAATTTGGAAATAATGAAGCTTAACCAAGTTACACCTGAGAACTCTGAACGCCAAACTGCTGATATAACATCTACTGAAACACTTCAAAATTTTTCTGTAAACAAACCGCAGACAGAAACTCACCACAGCACCAAGGAGACCCCCTCTCCGCATGGCTTCATGTTGTTGTTGCTGCAAAATGTAATGCGAGACCAGTTATCACCACTTAAAGTATTTGACAATGTGATCAGCTGATTCAGCTTGTGCGTGAAACCCAGTGAACTAAGAGTAAGACCAGACACTATCCTACTAAACATACATTATCATCATAACACAATTTTACTACCGGGGCAGTGAAAATTAAACGGGTACAGTCATGCACTGTTTATCTCCCTCCATTTCACAAAGAAAACCCAGAGCCATACTCACTCTTCTCTCTCTTTCCTTTCTGGCTTTGGTGCGCCTCCTGAAATTCAACTGAAATGGAAAAACAGATTGTATTTTATAACACAGGACACCCTTTAGCACATGTACATTGGAGTCCACAGCATGGGGAACAACAGATGACTCCACTATGGAAGCCCCAGGGCCGAATCCCCGCCCAGGGTTCGCGCTAGGATTTTTCAAAACCAGTCCCCTCGCCTCCTACCCCGACCGTTTTTTCAGTGACTCTGAGCAAAACCAGTCCCTGTGAAAAAATTCCGGTAGCACTGCAAGTAATGATGTAAATTTTTGCAAGTACAATTCAGAGAGATAAGGCAAGTGCCGCTAGTCAAGCCTGGGCCACAAATTTTGTATGAACGATCAACATTTTTTTTTTTCTTTTTACGATCAACCTGTGCATTTTTTTCTCCCATAAATATGTAACCAGTCCCAGCAAAATAAAACCAGTCCCCGGGACTGACAGCTAAAAAATTTCCAGTATTTCCTCTTTATAACCAGTAATTTACTGGTAATTGCCAGTTAACGCGAACCCTGCCCGCCCCTTTACTCTGCCATGCATTGGCAAAACAGAAAAAAAGTCCATGGCTTCATTTTAAGGAAAACGGGGTGATTTCGAAATAATAATAATAATGAGTATTGTGTAGGCGCTTTACCCAATTTCGTGAATTGGCTCAAAGCGCCACAAACTGATACATGAAGTCATGTATCGTCCTGGGACTCAAATTCACAAGGTTAATAATAATATTCCCCTTACACCTTCCTGACTTCAACACTCATGTGGTTTATAATAATTATGTAGATACATGTATGGGCTACTGTTTACATACCTCATCATCTCTCCGCTTCTTGAAGATTTCGTCTTCAACATGACCAAGCTCTGGACAGACATTTTTTTGTTAGGTAAGCATGTATCATGTGGACAATGTAAGACAAAAAAGTGTACGCGCGCACACACACACATGCACACACACACACACACACACACACACACACATACACACACACACACACACACACACACACACAAACACACACACACACACAAAACAATCTAAAACTGAGGGTGAAATTCTCCAACTCACTCACCTGTCATGACAAGCTGAACTCGTTCCAACGCCACCACCCCACTGTCAGTCAGATACCCCTAAAACAAAATACAGCAAACTAGCATGTACCACACAGCGGACAGTCATCAGATTTGCTTATCAGTACAGGGCAGTTCAGATTTTGGCAGATTATATACATTCCATACACATGGCATATTTAAATTCCTCTAGAGATGATAAAAATGAAGATTTTTTGTTTATAATGTAAGTGCTTATATTGAATGAGTAGAGAACATAATAATAACAACAATAATAAATAGTACTTCTCTAGCGCTTATTCTCACAGCAAAGCAAGTCATAGCGCCACACACACACACACACACACACGTACTCGCACACACTGACACACACAAATGCACACCCCGGCCTGATGCAGATATACAATAACAGACAGAGACACTGAAACAATGGCAGACTACTTAAGTGTGAAAGGCTCGACAGAAGAGATGGGTTTTCAGGTTCAATTTGAACTGGGACAGCGTGGGAAGATCACAAATTTCGACCGGCAGCGAGTTCCAAACATATGGGGCAAGGAAACTGAGGGAGCATTCGCCAGTGGTTTTCAACTTGCGCCTGGGGACTTTCAGGCGCTTTTCATTGGCGGAACGAAGCGCGCGAGACGGGTGGTAAACGCACAACAAGGCTGACAGATACGGAGGATGAACCTACCCCTGTTTTATACACTGCATTCTTGTACAGTTTCACCAGTCTGTCAATAGCACCCTCCCTGAAAAAAACAAACAAACAAAACATGAGCACAAGTCTATGAAAACAGATATAACACTATCTTGCCTTTGATGTAAAAACATATAACACTGTCTGCCTTCGATATAAATGCAAAGTATGTTCAATACATGTAGCAGCAAAAAAACGTAGATATCGCACCTGATTTCCAGAGATGGCAGATGAGGTAGAAAGTCGTTGCCCACGAAGAAGCACATGAACACCCAGTCATCAACAGCTCTCTGTGTTTTCAACAAATACAAAAATAAAATGAATCAATTAAAACTACAAAAAACCCAAAAGTTTCAGAAGTCAAAGAAATGGTCGAGCACTGATGTCTACCGAATAATTGTTCTATTTTCAAACCACAAACCAGAAAAGGGAGTGAATACATGTACATAAATTGATAAAAAATAATGGAGGGGGTCCCACTTACCTCAAATTCATATGGGAAGGGGAGGTTGTCCATACGCAGCTCCCTTTCCAGGTACTCCCTCAAGATGTTGAGACGAATGAAGATGAACTCAACCTCTGCTCCTACCGGTTTCTGTATCTCATCATGCTATGGAAAGAGAACAATAGAAGCAAATGAAGAAATGGTTTCAATTTCAGCATGTGTTTGAAAGTTGAAACAGTTTCCTCAAGAACACTCTGAGAACACTGCTTTTTCATATCATGATATGCCACCTATCATCTAAATACTCAGAGCAGCATACAACATGAATCATGATACGTTGAAGAGGATGAAGAGAAAGAGAGAGAGGGGGAGAGAGAGTTTAATTTTTCTTACCTCTCCACATTTGTCCTTTGGTAACCCTTCACAGTTCTTCATTTCGTGACCTAGTTTCAGACAGGAAAAAGTCAAACATTTAAACAAAATCCTATTGCAATTACATTTATTGTGAAGCAACTGAAACAGCCACACACCAACCTTACACTGCAACTGTAATCTCAATCTTAGATAACACAGGCTGGGGAATTGCTGAAGGAAAAAAAGACTGAAAGAAACCTAGGCCAGGGTGCAGCAGTAGCACACTACTGTGGGACCATGAGGACAACGCCCCACTTCAGAAAAACAAATTTTAGCGTTTTTAAAGGCATTTAGTAGTCTCTACTGGCACCAAGAAGTTAAATTTATAATGCCTTGGTACTGATATGCAAGCGCTCAAAACTGAAGTCCCATATTATATACTATTACATATATCATGATACATGACTGTGTGTGCAACCTTTTCCGCCTTCCTTTTTTTTTGCTGAAACTTGGATTTTTTGGCTGAAAGGATGGGAAATTTGACTGAAAATTGCCAAATGACTGACAATTCCCCAGTCTGATAACAAATACACAAAACACTCACCAAACTGTCCACACATCTCACATGGTCTTGGCTGGTTTGGTTTGAACTCTTCTCGAATAATGGTGAAGTTGACTTCATGGGTGGCCAGCCCTACAGTGGAGAAAATGTGTCACCTTCAGAAACACTGACATCCTCTTGCGCACACACACACACACACACACACACACACACACACACACACACACACACACACACACACACACTCTCTCTCTCTCTCTGTCAGCTTGTGTGCTGAGACGTGGGAACGAGGAGAGGCGAGCCATCGTTAATCTAATCAGACTGTACTTGGGCTGATGATCGTGCGGCCAGGAACTATCTTTGTAAAGTGTGAGACAAATCAAAACTGTAATTCCTAAAGACATTACTGACTGCAGGATTTCCGTGTCGGGCTAAGGCTGGTCTCCAGCTTTTCTGTGTTATGTCACGCAGCATTCGTATATGTTTGTAACCACTGCTTTATGGGCGGATGCCTGAAGAGCATTAAATGTCTGAGTCTCTCAGCTTGTGCAAAAAGGCGGCAATATCTGTAAGCACTATCCCTTGAAACAGGTATATATATATATATATATGTTTCACCATTATCATCATCATCTCTCTCTCTTTTTTCTCACGACAATGACCACAGGTAAGTTTACCAAAACAGCAGGTCAGAGACTCTCTCTCTCTCTCTCTCGTGATTTGTAATCAATTAGTGATCTGCCATTGCAAGGTTAGGCTCCTTTAAATGAATGTTTACTGAACATACTAAGTTTGTCTTGTCAATGGTCAAAAGTGTGTTCATACATGTATCTCCACAACAAGAAACAAAATAAACGTGTCTAAACCAGCAGGTCAGAATTTACAAACACTAATGAACAGACTTACCAAGCATGATGAGGTCAGCTAAACACAAAAGAAATAAAAAAAAGTGTGATCAACAGTTGTCCGCAGTGTCCTTTCATTTATATGTGTACTAAACCATACAATTATCATACAATTATATTTTTGTATTCCAGGATACTAATGAAAACCCTAACCCAAATATTTACATTACAGTACAAACTGTAACCATGCAAAGATTTCATACACCAATAATAACAGACATAGGCATCAATACATATATCTGCTTATAATCTATACACAGAGGTGCCAACCCCAAAAGTGTCTGTCAATACTATTTCGCACAAACGTCAGTATTTTTTGGGCACTTGTCAGTACTCTGCCGTACAAAGAAAAACAAACATACAAACAAACACAGAATATATATTGTATATCACTTATAGTTACAGCGCTTAAGTGCGAGTTCACACACACATTGTGTAAATAAACCAAAAGTGAAAACGCAAAGCAATTCTCGCTAAGAGAAAATTGTAAAGCTCCAGACCAGAGCTGACTACTGTTGTTATCATTATCTTTATCATTTTGATAGTAATCAATAAACTCAGCACAAAAACAATTAATTATGCATCAACAAAAGCAACAGTCATGCTGCTGACAACAAACAACAACTTTAAAAACCTAGTCCAAGATCATTAAGATTGTGCACACATACCATCAGCTCCACAAAGGCAGTGTCGAGTGTTTGGGTCATGATCAGGTTGTGCTGAAAATGAAACATATAAACTGGGATTTATGCATATATAAATTTTATGTCTGGTATACAACAACATTGCACTTGCAGGAAAATGTTCGCAAAATGTGTGAAATCCATAAATATATATTCATAATAACAGTCCCATGAATGAAGTCACACAAACCTCTTTGCCTTCTGATGTAGTCCATGATCTTGTGCTCTCCCTCTCCGGGAACATTAGCGTCTGAAAGGATGACCTTGATTCCAGCCCAGCCAGGGTCGTTGTTCAGACGATCGTGGATGTAGAAGCGCAGGCAGTCAGCGAGTCGGAACATGAATGGTGTACCCTGTTACCAGACACACAGACAAGCACAGTAGTCAGTACACTAGAAAGAAATAAAACAAGTGGCTGCCGTAACACAGAACAGGGTGGGAAAACTCGAGAAATGGTGATACTCCACACTGCAGGGACAGAACAGTGCTCGTGTTTCAAGGTTTGAGAGCTACAGTTCGCAGAAAAGAACAGAGAGAGAGAGAGAGAGGGTCAGAGAGAGGGTCAGAGAGAGAGACAGAGAGAATCAGAGAAAGAGAGAGCGTCAGAGTGAGAGAGAGAGAGAGCGAGAGAGCGAGAGAAAAGCAAAGAGGGTGGGGTAGGGTGACATAATGTTATTGACACCGAGAAGCTGTAACACTCACTGGAGTGATGCAGTTGCTGTCAAACTTCTCTGCAGCCGGCTTGGGAGGGGGCAGCTGCATGCCTTTTGACATCATCTCCTCACGCATCTCATTCATCAGCTTGGACTTTTCTCTGTCAATGGAAGTACAATAAAACTTGACACATAAACATATACTACCACGACAGTCCTCTGCTAAGAATAAGATGTACAATAAAAAGCAAAGGAACTTCCTAAAAAATGCATGCACCCTAAAACGAATCATAATTATGGAAATGTTATTACAGGTGCAAACCAGTCTCCTTAGTGTATGGTGCATCACTTATCTTAGTTCTTACCCTGATTCTTTTGATGCTCTGAAGCGGCGAGACCTCTGTTGATTCATCTTTGCCCGTGGGGCCTGAAACACAGAAAAATGTGTTGTCTGAGCACAACTTTCCCAAATATGTCTCAAGGAAGAATAAGTTTTAATTAAAACGTCATCTTTTATTAATTTTCTTTCCACTGAAACCATTCTTGTTTTGTTTTTGTTGTTTTAAATTCAAGCACATTTCATTTGATCAAATTTACCTGCATAATGCAACTTGTTATGAGAAGGTGTGGTGTACTTTAACTTCCACGATTAACACGCAAGTTCTTCAAACAGCTATGCAATTTGCAAAGGCAGTCAGACTTACTACTCCATCAATGGCCATGTACAGAAGTTGGCGGGGACGAACGATGGAGAAGATCCTGTCGATGTACTGGAAGATCAAGATCATCATTTCATCCTCATTCTTGGGCTCCGGCCTGCAGAAAAATGGAGAAAATACTGTTTGTGTAACTTAGTGTTTGTGTTAAATAACAACCAGCACTAGTACTACATAATGTTTGACAGCAATATGAATGTCTGAACTTTCGGGGCTTGTGAGTGGTGGTGACTTTTCACAATACGACATACTCACGTTCCGGGCCATATATATTCAAGTTGTTTTTTAATGGTCCACGAAACAAAAGGGTGCTGCAAATATAGACTATTGAAGTGTTCTGTTGTCCATTTCGTGTGACAAAAGTTTATAAATGCAACGTTCATTACCCAGTATCTTTGAAAATCACAGCCAAGACTGCACTGCAATGTACACTGCAGTGTTACTGAAACTAGTGAAAGTGAAACCCAAATTTCAAATTTAATATTCATGAGTAAGAGTGAAAATGGCCTGTGTCATACAGCATGGTGGCAAAAATGGAATGGATGGATGACTAAAAAAATGACAGCGCAATCCATCTATCTATCTATCTATCTATTTTCTCAAATTGTATCTATCTAGGTGAGTCACAATCAACACAACTCACTTGTCTTCAGGATGGCAACAGGGATGGATGATGCCATTCATGTCAAGATACAGATTGTCAAACTCTACATCGTTGGGATTAGGCTGGCTGCAGTCCACTGGCACTTGAATACCGTTCAGATTCTTTGGCTGGAATAAAACATAAAAACATAACTTGTACATTGTAACTGAAAAGATTCAAAACATGCCTCAAGGAATAAGTTTGACTTGGAGGATGATGCACTCATGCAGGTGCAGTAAAAAGAAAATCTGATGTGATCAAATACTTCTCCAATTCTTTATCACTGTCATATAGCTTCTGAACGATCACCACTGCATTATATCGCACTTTTCAGTCCACCATCGTTTCACTACCGTATCGATGACTAGACTTTAACAGTTCAGCAAATGAATGCTTGTCAGTGGAGACCCACATTGTGCCTGCGAAATTTATACATAGATCGTGAAAATCTGTCTAAATCTTACCTTTTCCTCGACACAGTGAACGACTATCGACGGATATTTGCGGCTTAACCACCGAAAAACGCCGGGACACCCATGTTTACGTCTTTATTTGTAACAAGTACTACAGGCCCCCAGTGCACGCTGCAGAGGCACTCTTCTTTCTTTGAAAACCACGTTCGGTCGAATGTTGTGAAAAGCCAAATGGTTGGATCCTTTCTCTAACCTGAACCAATCAGACAGAGTTTAACATTTTGTCAGCGTTGGGACTGTAAACATGTCTGCCGAAATTCAGAAACTTCTTTGCAGCGACGCAAAACTTGAACGCGACAGAGGTTACACGGAACTACAGAAATTATTAACAAACTCGGAACATGAGAAAGTCTTAGAGCTACAAAATGATTTCCTCAAGCTTCTGCTTGAGGTCTCTGATAGGTGGGAAACGAGGCACGGAGCCCTCAGCGGTGCCAAGGCTCTGCTTGAGAGTAGAAAAAGCGATGATGACTTCGCCATATCATTGCAGGATCATGTCCTGGAATCGCTTGACGACACGGAGTTCAGGGTGCGCATAGCGGCAGGTATGATCTCAAATCATCATTACCGGTACTCTACACGCTTAACGCCATAGCTGCTGGATGCAACAGCTTGATGCTGTGGCCACAGTTCACCATCTTCCACAATGATTACATGTGTAATATGAACTTATTAAGTAACTACGTAAATACGATAACAGTGGAGGGGGGAATGCCACTTTTGTATCTCATTTGTGATGCTCCATTTTGACAATGTGACAGGATTTCAGTATATATAATTATATACTGTGCAGTAGAGCTGTGAACCGGTTCAAAAATCCAAACCGTTTTTTTTACCGGTTTTTGGCTCCCTTGTGTAACAATGGGAGTCTATGTATTAACCCTCCGTCGTCTGTCTGTCTGTGTGTGTGTGTGTGTGTGTGTGTGTCCAGAAAACTTTAACATTGTCATTTTCTCAGAATCTACAAACAGTAGAGGCACCAAACTTGGCATGCTGATAGACTAGCACAAGACCGTTCAAAACATATCATTTTGAATGACCTTGACCCAAGGTCAAGGTCACTCAAGCTCTCTGAAAATTTTACATTGGCATTTTCTCGTAATGTACAAATGCCAGAGGTTTTAGACTTTGCATGATGATAGACATTGATAAGAACTTTACAGATATATACATGTAGTCAGTGACCTTCTGTCAAGGTCAAGGCCGTACGTTTTGTGAAACCTTAACATTGGCATTTTCTCAGAAACAATGAACAGCAGAGGTGCCAAACCTGGCATGCTGATAGACAGTGATAAGACCTATGCACACATACCATCTTAAATGACCTTGACTGAAGGTCAAGGTCATTGAAACAGTGTTCGGAAATTTTACATTTGCATTTTATCAGTATCTAGAAGAATCAGAAGCATCAAACTATGTGCGATGATTGACATTGGCAGCACCTTTACAGACATACCTGTGTTCAGTGACTGTTAGTCAAGGTCAAGGTCATGCAAGCGTGTTTTTTTTTTGTGTGTGGAGACTTTAACCTTGGCATTTTCTTCAAAACAACAAACAGTAGAGGCACCAAATGAGGCGTGATGATAGACAGCAATGAGACCTACCTTTCTGAATGACCTTGAGTCTTGACTGAAGGTCAAGGTCATTAAAGCTGTCTGTTGTGAATTTTAACATTACTGTTTTCGGAGGAACTACAAATGCTAGAGGCATCAAACTTGGCACGATGATAGACATTGATGAGATCTCTTTTGAATGACTTTGACCAAAGGTCAAGGCTGTACAAAATGTTTTGGGGAAAATTGTAATATTGCCAGGAACTCAGAGCGCCAGACACATCACTTAGCATGATACTGGATAGTGATAAGAGCTCTACAAACATACTTTTGTGAATGACCTTGACCTGTGTCACAAGGGAGCCATGGAGGCTTCTGCCTCTCTAGTTTAACTTCAAACCGTTTTTTTAAACCGGTGTTTTTTTCCGGTTCAGTCATCACCAAAAGGTGTTTGAGGTCTGCAAAAATATTGGCGTTTTATGCGATGCATGTTCATATATATACATGTGTGTGTGTTCAAGTGCATCAGCGATCAGGCTGCAGTAAACTGATTGCTAGTCGTCAAAAATAAATCCGGGCTAAAACAAACAAACGAAACGAACAAACAAGAAAAAAGAGGAGGAGGAGGATGAGAAGAAGAAGAAGAAGATCTTGTAAGAAGAAGAAGAAGGAAAGAAGGAAGGAAAGCAAATCTAAAGTTTTGACCACTTTGCTGTATTTTCTTGAACAAAAACTTTGACCATAATCCCCCCCCCCCCCCCAAAAAAAAAAAAAAAAAACCTTAAGCCCATAATTAATATTTTAAGTCCTCTGCTCTAGAGGGCTTGGGCCTAAATGTGAAATTAAAGTGTTTTGTTTTTTTCTAAAATAAAAGTACCTAATTTCCTTACTAACATCGCATCCACTAGTAATACTTGAAACAAACGTGAAATAAAAATTTACATCAAAATAAAAGTTAGAAAATAAAAGCCATATACAGCATCCACTAATCCTTCTGAACGCGAAATAATTTTTTTAAAAAAGAAGAAAAAAAAAGCACAATTCTAGGAAATCGTTTCGAAACGCGTGGCTTTCCTTTCAGTTTCTGTGTTTTTCAGTAATTGCGTCATAACAACAAAATAAAAGTTAGAAAATAAAAGCCATATACAGCATCCACTAATCCTTCTGAACGCGAAATAATTAAAAAAAAGAAGAAGAAAAAAAAAGCACAATTCTAGGAAATCGTTTCGAAACGCGTGGCTTTCCTTTCAGTTTCTGTGTTCTTCAGTAATTGCGTCATAACAACTTATCAAATATCAATCATATCTCGCTGCAGCCCCACCCTGGAAGACTAAATTTGACAGAGTGCAAAATTACAGAGTTGACCCTTTCTTAGTTTCTTAGTCCCTTTCACACCCATAACCCAACCAGCAGTTTCACATCAATGCGGAAAAAATGTCAACAACATTACCGCCCCCCCCCCCCCCCCCCCACTCCTCCTCCTCCCCCAACCCCAGCTTAGGTTACAGAGTAGGATACAGACGCGACTACAAGATCTGCAGATACGTTACAAGAATTCCAGCGGCCGCCAAGAAGAAATTAGAAGAAAAAAGATGACTTAAGTAACTTTAGTACGTGTACTATGACCAAAACACCAGTTCGCGGCAACTCGAACCGGTTCAAATGGGAACCGGTTATAACCGGTAAACCGGTTAACCGTGGCAGCTCTACTGTGCAGCCTCTAAATCTAATGGTACTGAAGAAATCGGGCATTAAGAAACCCTTATCAGTATTGCTTTCAACTGCTGCTGCTTCTCAGCTATTCAGCTTAAACAGAGGCAAGCCTACATAACCTCATGAGGCCTGCTCTGAGCTTCACGTGACCCAAAGACAGGCCTGATGTGTTATAAATGTAGATCTATAAAGTCTGAGTTCTAACGCTATCAAGAGCACATGTTTACTCACTCAGCAGACCTTTTTTTTTTCAACACGTTTAATATGCTAGATGACCACACTATTATTCTAAATGCTTTGTACTAACAAACAGGTGAGGTTCTTGGTGCGCTGTGTGCAAAGCTTGGTCCTGAGATCTACAGTCGTACAAAGTCCAAAATCCTGGAGGGGATCCAGTCCAATCTGGAACGTCAGCCATTGTCTGAAACAGGCCATATGGAACATGAAGATGCTGAAAAGCTGGTGGAGAAACTGTCCAGCTCACCCAGCAATCTTAGGGTTGGTTTCTGTGTTACTGTATCTTTCAGCAAGGGAAAAAATCCTTTTTGGGGCGACTTATACAATCATTTTTAGTGATCTTGAGCAGTAGGTTTTGTAGTGTTTGTATGGGTTTGGCATCACTTGACACCAATCTTTTTTCTTTTTTTTTGGGGGGGGGGGGGGGTGGGGGGGGGGTTGGTTGAGGGGTCGCTAAGGCTGTGCAGTTTTCTGTCTTGTGTTTGTTGTAATTTCAGTATTGCATTCTCTCTCTCTGTCTCTTTTCTCTCTCTCTGTCTCTTTTCTCTCTCTCAAACACACACACACACACACACACACACACACACACACACACACACACACACACACACACACACACACCTACTCACTTTTCACAGAAACCATCCAGTTGTGGAAATATTGACTTTTTCATGTGGCAGAGAGTACTCGTATTCGTAATCAGTTGAATTTGAACATGCTCCTCAACTTTTTTGTGTGTGTGTATTTTGACAGAGAGTGAGTTCCGATGCGTCCCAGATATTTCATGACACAGCCGGATGGAAGTCATTGGAAACTTACATGAAGTAAGATTCATTCTTTGACCTGAGAGAGAGAGAGAGCTGTAGAGAAGAAGAATTGTAACTTCATGCTTTTCACAGGGTTGACCGTTTGAGCCTCTAAACAAGCAAAATAAAGGAGGGACTCAAAATCTTTGACGTGAAGCACCTTCACTTCATTGAACATGAGGAGTTTGCTGACTCATTTTCTTGTACTTCTGTCTATCTGTAGCCACGAAATAGTCTTTGTTGTGTGTGTTGTGTTAAGCCCTAACTAACTAACTAACTAACTAATCTGTCTATGTAGGTGTTTGCAGAGTGTGATTGGAGGCTGTGGCTACGCTTTCAACCAGTTTGTGGACCAGGAGCTGCTGGACCTCATCTTCAGCACGCTGACGCACACCAACCGCTTTGTGCGCGAGACAGGCTTTTACGTGTGCTCCTCCCTGGTTGGCTGTGGCGCCAAGGATGGATGTAAGACCTGTTTCCGCTTACTCACATGCAAAATGTTTGTGACTACCGGTACTTTCATTCAGAAAAAGAGCGGAGGCGACATGAATTTGATCAACGCTCAGATCCTTCTCAACATTTGACGATAGATGTACTTGTGATCTGTTTCTGACAACAAAAACCAAAAATGCAAAGCACAGAGTGTACTGATCAGAATTTATGTATTGTAACATGGTATAAATATTCTTATGCCATAAAACTGGTATTTTTTGCGCTCCTGCACCTAATCAGATGTACGCAACATTCTGTCATGGACACAACTGTTACATGTACTGATGTTGTAACCAAAAAGAAAAATAATTAAAAAACAAAAAAAACACCCCAAAATAAGCTACTCCTAGTTCTAGTGTCATGATTATTGCGAAAGATAACTTCTGTTAGAAACAGTATTGCATGTTCATTTTAACAGGCCCAAGCAATTCCCTGTTGAAAAAAGGAACTTCTTTTGAAGCAAAAGTTAAATGGCTGTGAAGTCAAGTGGCCTGTGTCTGAAAATGTTGCTGGCCCTTTTGGTGGTGTTTGAAAAAATGTCAAGACTTTATACAGATACACTGTAGTACCTGGTGGTCTGTCATCTCTTTCCAGCTGAATTAGACAGTGAGGCCAAACTGACCGAGGAAAATGCCATTTATCGTCATGGTTTCCAGTTTGCTGAACATCTAGCACAGGGTCTGGCAGATAACTGGAGTCAGGTAAAATACATTTCAAATGATCTACTGGTGTGCTTGGTCTGGGATAGCTTGAGCATAATTTCCTTATATTTTCCACCAAACTTTGCTTATCTTCAGAATGTGCCCTGCAGTGTTTCATGGTTTCAGTTCCACCTAAAGAATCCAACTTGTACATGAGTGCGGCCTGCGTGCTGAGCACCACCAAGCTGGGGAATTTTCAGTCATTTGGCAATTTTCAGCCAAATTTCATATCTTTTCAGCAAATTTTTTTTATATTTTTTTATTTTAATTGAAGTTTCTGCCAAAGAAAACGTCAGGTGCAAATATCACATAACTTTTGGGTGCCAGGAGCGGCCGCTAAATGCCTTCATAATTGCTAAAATTCATTTTCTTTCCCCCCAGTCCCCTTGGGCACTGCCCCTGTACCTCGACCTGGGTATCAGTCTTTTTTTTTTTTTCTCTCTCTCTAAGCAATTCCCCAGCCTGCACGACAGAGCATTTGATTTTCGCTGGGCTGAGTCCAGAGCTGGTTCGAATGCTTCAAAGTTGCTGTTTACGGATTCCTTTTTTCTACATATGAATGTGAATTTTTTTACAGGTACGCCTGGCTGGGTCCGTTGCTACGCGCCAGTTTCTGCTCAGCCTTCCCTCAGAAGAAGCCCGACAAAAGTTTTATCCAGCTCTCATCCCACAGATGTGTCTCAACAGGTAGGTGGCTTTTAACTTTGGGTGAACTGTGCATGTTGCAAGAGACTGGGGGAGGGAGGAGGGGATCATGTTGTGTGTGGTATAGATGGTATGGTAGACTTCTCCTCGGCGCACATTATCCATCTCTCCTGAAATGCCCATGGCGCCGCAGGGCTGGAGGACAAAGAAGTGAAAGCCTGCTGCCGTTGAGTGCTACTTTATGTGCAAACCTTCACCCTGCCATTCACACTGGTGCGTGCAACAGTATTTCTGTTTGCCACACCACCAGTCACAGCCTACACTTTGAGAGATGAACGTGGGAATTTTAGCTTGCAGTTGCACACTTGCTATTTGTGCGTGCGTGTGTACACGAGGGCATGACAGGCACTGTGAATGAGTCTGCACATGATTTTGACTCAATTTGAAATGCAAAACTCCAGTCAAATTCCCCTGCCCACCAGGGACTGAACCAGGCCGCCATGTATATGGTATCACCTGTGTATATATGATATGTATATTAGCTGTGTGTATGATAATTCAGGGTAAGCAAATGTGCATTTACCATGGTGATTCATCAGTATCTGTTCATCTGTCTGTCTGTAAATCTATCTTCCTTTTCTTGTCAGCCTGACTCGCTGACTGTATGTCTGGCTGTGTGGATACATAACGAAGAATACATAGTACAAAACAGTCGTCTTTCAGGTACTATGTTGCTGAGGGTGTGCGAATTTACTCCCAAGAAACATGGCGTCTGGTCACCCAGGGGAATGGGAAACAGTATGTGGAGAAATACATACAGCAAGTGGTATGTACCAAACTTAACTACACCATCACTGTCTGTAGAAGAGCAAATATTCTTGCACTGCACTATAGCCTTTCTGTTTCAGTTGAAGATTTTTATTCGCTGCAGCCCTTCGACCAGATGACAGTGGTCTTACAAAAAGTGGTGGTTGCTCAAAAGAGGCCTTAAAAAAAAAAAACCTGAAGACTGGTCTGTAAAGGCAAGAGGTCTCTCAAAGGGGTGGCCACCCAAAAGACGATCCACTCAAGTTGCTTGCCATTCAACACTATGCAGTGTTGCATCTTTCCCCTTAGTTGTGCTTACTGTGACAGTGATATGTAACTGTGTTGAGAACTCACACAAGACTGTTTGCTGTTGCAGGTGGACTACTACATTCAGGCCACAGATTCCGACAACCATGCAGTGCGTGAGGCAGCATGTGCCTGCATTGCTGAACTTGGTTCAAAGGTAAATATGCTACAGACTTAGGGTATTGAGTAATACTGACTGCCTCTTACAGATCTGTAATATCAGCGAAGACAAAAGGCAAACTGTGTGTGTTTTAAAAGAAAACATGTACATAGTGCAAGGTCACACAGTTTTCAGTGCTTTGAAGACTCCTATAAAGCGGAGGCTTCAAGTGGGACTTGAACCCCAACCTTTGCAGTGATGACAGGAGTCATGACAGCAGAGCCTCACTTGGGCGACCACCCGTGGGACCGAGCAGAAATAGCGGTCGACAGTCGCGTACTGGAGGTGGTCAGTCATTAAAGATGCAGTAAAGAAGAAAAACTACCCGTGCCGGGCAAAAGCGGTCGTGAACGACAGACGGCCGCTCAATCAAGAGGTTGTCTAAGTGAGGCTTTACTGTACTATACACCACCGGCCACCCCAGTTCTTAACTTCAGGTTATGCCTTTTTTTCTGTTGCAGATTGACAAAACTGTGGTCAGCCCTTATGTGAAGAAACTGTTGGAAACACTTCTTGTCTGCTTCAATGATGACAGCTGGCCAGTGCGTGATGGTAGGGACTGTGACTTATTTTTCTCTGCTCACAATACAGTATTTCTTGCCTCTTGTCACTGTGTAAGGCTTTAGACCAAGACTTACTGCTGTTAGATTGTAGAAATATTTTAATTGCACTACAGCTGAGGGCAGAATGTGATAAATTCCTTACAGAGAAAATCATTATTATGTTGTTGTTATCATTACTCCTTGCTGGAACTGTAAGTAATGATCAAACTGTTTAATAATAATGTTAATAATGATTTGTATAGCACCTAATCTTGGAAGAGCTGTAGGCATTTTACAAGTACATGCGAGAGGTCAGGGGTTCGAGTCCCACTCGGGGCAAAGAATTTTTCCTTCTCGTATGTGGCACCGTTCATTCGGGCCGATCGTCGGGGGTTCTCTCCGGGTACTCCGGCTTCCTCCCCCTCTGCTTTGGAAATGTTCAGCCCACCAAATTTGAAAAATAAATGCAATTCTAAATTCCGAAATTTAAATAGCTGAGCTGACCCTTCGCACCACGTGATTGTAATGTGTTTATGTCCGGTGTGTGAGAGAATGTGTGTGATTCACGTGAGCGTGCGTGTTGGGTTCAGTTCGCGGCGCTTTGAGCCGATTCATGAAATTGGGTAAAGCGCCTATATAATACTCATTATTATTATTATTATTATTACATATAGATACATAAAGAAGGTAGTAAATAAACTGAATAAAAAATGAATAACAGATGAACAGTCAGTTACATAAATACAAAGAAAGCATACATACATACATATAGTCAAACATACAAGCATGCCTACATGTGTATCAACATCCAGTACATACATACTTACATACATACAAACGACAAATCAACAGGCTAAGCTGGATATAAACACAGGGGTTGAATGAATTAACTATTTGTTTAAATGCCCTTTTTTCCTTCTTTTTTTTTTTTTTTTTCAGCTGCTTGCGTTGCTTGTGGGAACTTTGTGCTGTGTTTCCCTGAAGAATCAAAGTAAGCCAAAAGCAGGAAAGCATGACAGACTGTTTGTGATTGCTGTTAGGGTAATGTGCCCGCCAGTGCCTCCTCTCACAGCATCATGGATAACAGAGTCTTTACTTTTGTGGTATGAAGTTTTGTTTCAAGTGTATCCATGCTCTTGGACTACAACATTCATTTTCCGTATTTCATACACGCTTCCTGGTCAAAGGATTTATAGTTGCGCATAAAAGTCATTCTGACACAGTTGGCATTGGTACACTGACTGTCCTTTTCACAGCTGTAGCAGGAGCCAAATCTAATCTTGCCGTTGTTTCAACAGGGATGAGTTGCCAGCCCTCTACCCCTTGTTTTTCAACAACCTGCAGGACAACATCCCGTCTGTACGACTAGGGGCGGCCATCGCTCTCGTCAATGTTGTCAAGGCTTGCGGTTGGTGGCTACTCTGCATCTCGTGCTCTCTTACTTTTTTTTTAGGGAATCAGTAAGAGGGTCCAAATTGAACTGTTTTGGAAGGTTTGCTTGTTTTTTGTTTTTGTTTTTTGTTTTCTTTTTTCTTTCCTTTTTTTTTTTTTTTTTTTGGGGGGGGGGGGGGGGGGGACTCCTTCCATCATCATCTTCCCTATGTTTCAATTTTTATTTCTTATTTTATGTTTACACTGTTTAGTTAGTCAGGTCTGGTCATGTGGCTGACTCTGTCTGCTGGCAGCTTGTTCCTCGCGGCTCAAGCAAAGTGTTAAAAACATTGTACATGTATCAAGATAGAGTATTTTGAGCATACAGGTGCACTCACAAAACTCCACCCCCACCCCCCGCCCCCACCCCACCCCCACCCCCCTGCAGACTCCACCCCCCCGTCCTCTTGTTTTTGTTAAAACTCATCCCCCCTCCTCCCCCCCCCCCCCGCGTGGAGTTTTTCAGCGTGTTACACGACCTCATCATCATCATCACAAGCGAAACTGGCTTAGCAAAACTGGAAGTAGCCCATTTAAATGTGAAGTTTAGACATTTTGATGAATTATGATTTTGAGAGAAAAGAGGAAAAAGTGTACAAAATGTGTGCAGTCATTCTGATCTGTTAGTACATATGTATCTCTGATTTGTACACATCTGGGTGCTTCGTTCATGCCCCTCAGGGTTGGTTGTTTTTAAGAGCACACTTTATAAAATCTTAAGTTCACACGCACGCGTGCAATTTCTGTCCCTGCGTCTTTGCAGTTACATGTATCAACAATCAGAAACACAGTGAGGGTGGTCAGTCGCATCAAAATCAGCAATGCATTGACGCGTATCATTGCACCTTTTGTTTTTGACACAGGGGCTGAAAGTCAGGAGAAAGTGTTAGCAAAGGTGAAGGAAGGGTTTGACGGACTGGAAAACCAGCCAGCCACCAGTGAGAAATATTCTGGGATGGACACGGGTCCTGCAACTTACAGTGTGGCCAAACAGCTGAGGGACAATGACATGGAGCTGCACACTGACAGACAGGTAAACCGTTGCTGTTCACAAACTGTTGGAAGAAAAAGTGAAGCAGTGGTGATTGCTGGTGAGAAGGCACAAGCAAAGTAGCAAGGGAAAGTCTTGAACCTACTTGAAGTAGGGCACGAAAAGAACCAGGACAGAAACACTGATTAGTAAATTAGTAAATCCCCCCCCCCCCCCAACACACACACACTCATTTACACACACACACACACACACACACACACACACACACACACACACACACACACACAGAGAAATTGAGATATTTTAACATAGGTATTGATGTCAGGTCAACTAGTACTTTATTATTTGCAAAGCTGAAATTTCTTGTGCCCATCATGGGAAAAACAACAACAACAAAACAACAACTGAAAAAGAGAAAGACAAATGTTAGCAAACAAAACGAAATCATAATAGTTATTCAAGGTTCAAAAGGTTGAGTAAAGGAATTTCTCTGTCTGTTTCGCTTGCATGCTGTTGCCCTCTGTACCCTCGTTCAGAGGGCAACCTCTCATACTCCGACGACAATAAATGCATGAAGTCATATGAAATTTTGGATGTTCCTCTGTTTCTCATGCGTACGCCACATTCTGTTTTGTTTTTGTGTGCGCAGATGTACTCCTGTGGCTCGTTGGCTCCCAAGATGGGAAGAGGGAGAGAGGGCGGCTGCATGGATCATAAATTCAGGAAACCCTCAGAACCTTGGGAACTGGCAGATGGGTAAGCGGTTTTTTGTTGTTTTTTTTAAAGAAAATGTGTAGTGTTGCATTTCACTTGTTGCTAAGGATTTTCCTGTTGTTTTCTTTGGGGTTTTTTTGGTTGCTGTTTTGTATGTTTTTTGGCTTTTTTTGTTGTTGTCAGTATCAGTTTGTTTTTCTTATTTGTACGTATACAGGTGTGTGAGCTTGATGGCGGAGTTATCACACATTCCCTCACTGGCAGCTCCCGTGATGAAACTTGTTCCTCTGTTGGCGAAGGCCTGCACAAAACGTCATTACACGCACCATGTCAACTTCTTGGAGACTGTGTGTAAACAGGTGAATAGTCACTCATAGATGCTTACACGTTCTCACTTTCGAAAACCAGATAAGCCAACTGTGACAATTTTGGTATTACTTAATTTTAAGAAATCTCAGTATGGCTTATTTTCTCTACTTCTCTTGAGCTAATCTCATAGACATTACGCCATGAGTCCATGATAATGGAGTTCTAGAAATGATGCTTTTGCATGTGTGTGTGTGTGTGTGTGTGTGTGTGTGTGTGTGTGTGTGTGTGTGCGTGCGCGCGGGCGTGCAGCGGTCTATGCTTCATGTCATTTGAAAATCTTGAAACCTTTTTTTCTTCCTTTCTTGTTTTTAATTTGCAGACTTTCTCTTCTGTGGCATATAATTTGTCACAGTTTCTGTGGAATGTGAAATGCATTGGAAGTGAAATCCATTTGTGAATTGTCTTTGTTTCAGTTGCCAAACTTGGCCAAAGGTCTTGGGAAGCGACAGTTCAAACAGTTCCTGGAACAGTTTTTGGAACCCATCTTTTACAGCCTGGTAGGTTAATGCTGCTGCTTTGTTTTCACTGTCCCCATTGAGAGTCCTGCATTCTTTTCCCACCCAGTTGGACACTGGCGCCATCAGCTTAAGCAGAAATGCAGTCATTCTAGATAATTTAAATGTTATTGCCCTTTCTCTCTGTTTCCTTCAGGAGTGTGACAGTGCATTAACATCAGCAGCTGCCAGCCAGTGTTTGACTGACTTGTCTCACTTCATTGGGGAGGGCATCATGAGGGGGCGCGTGGAGCAGTATGACCCCAAGTAAGAGCCACCTGTATCTCGTTCACGTTGCTGTGCTTTGTTGTCAGGAGACCTTTTTAATATTTTTTTCTGTGTGATGGAGGTGTGATTATGTACCCTGTTCTTGCTGAATTATATTATATATTGTCTTATGCTGAAAAGGCCATAGAGGTAGCCTGGGATATTCCAGGTTCAGCACTTCCAGAGTTCATGTCAGGGGAGGGGGGTTGGGGATGTTGGGAGTTGGCCATGGCAGCCAGGCAAGTCCTTTTGTATTTTACAGAGGCACATAATGATTGGTTGATGACTTTGAAGCATTCAGCACACTCGAATCAGAGGAGGCCAAAAGTGTTTACTTTTTGCATGTGTGTGTGTGTGTTGGGGGGGGGGGGGGGCAGGGGGGGCTTCAAGCTGCACAAGCAACAAAGACTAATTCGCAGCTGAGCCAAATGTAGGGGGGAAAAAGAAGAGGGCTGGGGCATAGTAAGAAAGGGGTTAGGATAGTGGGTGTGGGAGGGCACAGTCGAGGGATGTCGGGAGGTAATTTGAAGAAGATGAATTGATCAATTGCTGCCTTGGTCTGTTTCACGCGTTGTTTCAGTAAGACGCCAATAAAGGAATTGGTAAAATCTGGCCTTCGTCTGTGCAAAGTCTTTCATTGGACCACTGACTGACAGTTAAAAAAAGGAAGGCTGCCACTTTTACCACTTTTATACAGTAATGTCATTTATAAAATAAATTGTAATGAGAAGTCTTTTTGTGCCTTTGATCCAGATACCTACGTCAGCTTGATTCCTGCCTTGGACCACGAATGCCATGAGAGAGAACAGAAGACAGCCTGCTGAACAAACGGACACCCTTCATGTACAGTGTGTCAGTGGGCTTACGGACACCCTTCATGTACAGTGTGTCAGTGGGCTTACGGACACCCTTCATGTACAGTGTGTCAGTGGGCTTACGGACACCCTTCATGTACAGTGTGTCAGTGGGCTTACGGACACCCTTCATGTACAGTGTGTCAGTGGGCTTACGGACACCCTTCATGTACAGTGTGTCAGTGGGCTTACGGACACCCTTCATGTACAGTGTGTCAGTGGGCTTACGGACACCCTTCATGTACAGTGTGTCAGTGGGCTTACGGACACCCTTCATGTACAGTGTGTCAGTGGGCTTACGGACACCCTTCATGTACAGTGTGTCAGTGAGCTTTTTTGAAAGGCATAAGTGTAGAAAGTATATTTCATCATGACAGCTTCAAGTCTTACTCTAGTCTCTATTGTTAATCTACTACAATCGTCTCAGACAACAGTTATTTTGTTTTGGTCAAGTTTCAGTACCATAAAGCTTGTTGCTCAGGGTTGTTCTTTGTTTTCGTGTGAAACTCGATGATTCAGCAGCTCTGTGTGTTGGGCAGTATCCCTCTCATGTGCGTGCCCCCCCCCCACCCCCCTCCACACACACACACACACACACACACACATGCACGCACGCATAGATCAGAACATCGTGAGTTTAAAAAATTTGTACACATCCTTTTGCAGTGTCCTCTCTTTGAAGTCATGCAGCTATATGGTCATTGGTGGACAAGGCAGGTTCAGTCTCAATTTAATACACCAAATTTAGGTCTAGCTTCCTTGTAACCAACTCACCTCCATCCCCCCCCCCCCCCCCCCCCACACACACACACACACACACATCTGCATATGTTGTTGCTTTGATGTAGAAGAATTATCACTTATATCAGGAACAAATATTTGTGTCCCTGTTCTTTGTCAATTTGCTCTTGTTGTTGCGTTGAATATTGCTGTCAGCACTCTTAATTTCTTTTTGTTTGTTGTTGTTTTTTCTAACGATTTTTAAACTTTAAAAAACATTTTTTTTTAACCTTTATTGTCCCTTTCAGGGTAATTTTTTTTCAGAGTAATTTGTATGCATACCAAAGAGTACAAATATGTAAATAACGATACAATAAAAAAAAATAGTGTACATATTGATTACTGTGATTAACATTGAGCTTTCTGTGTAAAATGGATTTGCACAATGAGCTCATGATTTTAAACCACAAGTAATAATAGTTTTGATTTGTGTTGATAAATCTTGCACAAAACATGAAATTCAGTAACTATCCACTTGTATGCAACTATTTGTTTGTTTGTTTTTTCTCGGAGAGGGGGTCATGAGTTCGTATCCCGGCTGGGGCCAAATATTTGTGCTGGCTTTATCATCGTTGCCCCGTCTTTGATATCACCCGCATGTGGTGGAAAAGGATGTTAAACCCCCGAAGACACCCCCCCCCCCCCCCCCCCCCAGTTGTAGCTGATCATTGTGTGAAATAAACGCTGAATATACGAAAGATCTCAAATTTGATAACTTGGAGTTACTGCCAGCTAAACATGAAAATGTCATGTAAACTGTACTTAAAACTGAAAGCAAACCTGTGGTCTAATTACATGTAAATGTTCAGGCTACTTAACGTAGTCAGGTTCCAGTTTCAGACGAAGTATTTGGAGGAAATATTCATGAAAATGAAATGAATTTAACATGAAAATCATGTTAAAGTGTCTTTTATTTGTTTTTATCCCCCCCCCCCCTCACACACACACACACACACACACACACACACACACACACAGAGCATCGAACCAGACATACATGTTGCGTAAGGGACTTGAGGGGAAAAGGTCACAGTTTTGTCAGTGCTAGAATTGCAGATATGAGGCATAGCATCAAAAGATACATGTAGTTTACAGCTTTGTTGTACATGTGTACATATATATATTTGAGTCTGAAGATGCGAATTGCGGAACATTTTGTGTTTCAGTTTTTGCAGGAATGATTAACATTGTGTTGTGATGAGCAGTATGTTTGTATGGTAACTGTGCTCATTGTGCCATAGTGACTGTAATGCATTTGTCAGTGTCAAACTGCATGTATCATAAGAAAGACACAAAAAAGTAATAAAATGCTGTATTTGTGTCAGAAGCTGTTCTCCACTTTTTGTTTGTTTTTTACTGCATGCTGGTTTTGGTGTTACGCTTATAAGGGGGAACAATACCTCTCTGTTTCACACACATGCAGACACATACACTCACACACGGATGACTTTTTTTTTTTTTTTCTTCTGTGCTCTCCCTCAAAACGCCACTAGTAATCAGTATGTCGCTTGATTGTGGGCATAGATTGAAGAAGGAAAGGGAGTAGACTGTTGGCTATTTTTTGCTATCGGACATTTTTGTCAGCCACGTCCTCCTGATGCTCAACATAACCTTACCTGTAACCAGTGTCAACAGTGTGTGTGTGAGAGACAGACAGACAGACAGAACAATCTGAAAGAAATCAAGGTTTTAACTGATGCACCCACGGAAGAGGTACACCTCATAAACCACAACTGAAAGGGCGTTAGATGTTAGGAATGCTATGGTGTGCTTCCCGGCACCTATAAGTAAAGAAACTCAGTCAAACCGTTTAATTTCAGTTTCACTTAGCTTTCAACTACCTGCCAAGGCCGTGCTTTGCCGGTAACTAGGGCTATGGCTTACTTTCGGATTCCCAACTGGGTAACTAAAACTGAAGTGTCGATTCGCAGAAATACTATACGACTTCCAAAACTAGCATAACATATGGCATAAAAAGTAGGGGGTGACAAATGAATATAATTAAAATAGATCTATCAGATTCTCAATTTTATCAACACCAATTTTACGGACATTTTCAAGCATAGGTTTCTCCGTCTTTCCTTCATCTTGTCCTAAACAGACGTGTACTTCTCAAATGGTTCATTTACAATGTGAACAAAGTACGGATTCAGCTTCCGGATTGAAAACCCAAGACCCGAAGAAAATCAAGTTTCAAGTCTGCGATGGCCTCTGCTAACGAAGTATCGGTCAAACAGGAACCAGTGGAAGAGCTGGATCTTGAATCAAAGTAAACTTGACTGTTTTGCTGAAGTTATTTGTGTAAAAGTGATGCATCAGTCCCGATAAAGGCTGCGTTTGGTCTAAGTTTCCCTACACTAACCACGTGCATAAGTCGAAAGATTGCGCATGGATGCAAATGTGAATTTTACTTTTCAGTTTTTCTTCTCCATGTCATTATTACGTCGATTTAAGGCCTTTTTCCTGTTTTTCAGAATAATAGAGATATGCAGAGACCACCCAGAAGGAGTAGATGACGCTATAATCAAAGAGGCCATGCCACAGTTTGACATCAAGCAGCGCGTGACGGCCATCAACAGACTCCTCTCCATAGTCAGTGCTGTTCCAGATTCTTGATCAGATTTATTTGTTATTTCATCTTAGGTTTTGTTTTACCCAGTTGTAGCACAACGCTGAGTTAAGTTTACTGTTGGAAATATTTGGATTTGTGTGCTGATACCAGAGACATAGATAGTCCTATCTATGCTTAGTCTCTGCTAATAGTAATACTACACCGGCCTTCAGATTTACAAAAAGTGTTACAAGTGCGCCTGCATCGACATCCCAAGTCTCTCCAAATCTCTTAAAGTTTCTTAGAGACAAAGAGGGCAGTAGTCTTAGCAGTAACTTGCACTTCAATCACACAATGTCAAACACACGCACACACACACACACACACACACACACACACACACACACACACACACACGATTTGGCTCAATCTGAGGCTTTAGTTTCCTGTACTGAAGTGGGACTGTACATTGCAACAGTGCAGATTTCCAGGGAGTTCTCTTACTTACTGAGATCATATTGTGCATGACTGTCTCTCAGCATACAGATTCTGGAACTACCCGGTACTTTTCCTTGTTTCAGAGTCGAATTGATCTGTTTAAAAGTGGGCAAAAACTTCTGTATCGACTGAAGGATCCAGAGGCAGCAAGGTATGACAAAATGCTGGTTACAACTTTTGTTCAATTGTTCTGTTGATAAATAAATAAATTGTAACTGCATATATATATATATCTGTTGGACTCAGAGTCATTATCAAACAAGATGTCACACCAGATCTGGTAACTGGTTGTAGGCCTACAAAGTACAACTGGTATAGCCAGAAAAGATTCTTTTGTTCACCGAATATTATCTTGTGCCTTTGTTTGATCTTTTCTAGTCAGGTGAAGGGAGCTGATGCACAGGAGAAACTGGTTTATCAGATCATCAAAGAAGCCAACAACAAAGGTGAGTGTTCATTATATGCACACCAGTAATGAGACAAAGAGTATCTTCGTCAGAACATACTTGGTACTTGATAGGGCATGAATCTGATACTGTGTAGGTGAAAGTGTAAATAAAATGAAGTGTAAGCTTCATTTATAGGAACTCTACTTGGATCCGCGATTTTTGGAGAAATGGCACCTGGGTTCCCCAGCCGGGGAAAAAAAAAAAGGTTTTATATCTTTTTCTGAGAAAAAGAAAATCCCCCCCCCCCCCCCCCCCCCAAAAAAAAAAATCTTAGTGGTGAAAGTTTTGTTTTCATGGTAGACTCGTAGATGTGGTCAACGCCCGGAAATAATCAGAATTCTCCATTGGTTGCACAGTTTAGGCATTCAAGTAGAGCCAGGGTGGCGGCTGCCACAGGTGTACTCAAATGTGTGATGGAGTGGAATGCATACATGCGTGTTTATTGTTTTGGTTTGGTATTTTTAGCACAAATCTGAAATGCCATCTTCAGTTGACCCGAACTGAAGTCTGAACTGGTAATATACACAGATAAAGTGGCATAAACTGTATTTGGAAATGCATGTGTTTTCAGGTATCTGGATCCGTGACATACGTTTCAAGAGCAATCTCACGTTAACTCAGCTGAACAAGATACTCAAGAACTTGGAGAGCAAGAAACTCATCAAGGCCGTCAAGTCTGTTGCTGTATGTATATGTCTGAAGTTTATCCCTGCAGCTTAGGGGAGGGGTTGTTCTAGAATTGCCTGATAGAGGTGTTGTTAAAAGGAGGAGATGAACTTAGTTTTGCAGGTTTTTATTGCAAGTTCAAAGAAAGGAAGAAAACATCTAGAAACTGTTTTAGGATATTCCAAGCCTTTTACTGCTTTGCCTGAAAAAAAAAAAAACGTGTGTCAGGTTTTTGGTTTGGAAAATTAATTCATGAAGATTTGGCAGTACAGACATTACTGTGTCTTTATGTGAATTCAGGTTTGATTAGTGAGAAGGTGTCAAGTTGTTGGTGCGCGCGCACACACACACACACACACACACACACACACACACACACACACACACACGCACAAATACACATGTATACTTAGGCCATGATGCTGCAGTGGTTGTTGGAAGAGTGAGATGATAACAGCTTGACAATACAAACATGTACATGACTGACAAGCGTATCTTTTTTTTGTTGTTGTTGTTGTTGTTTTTTCTATTTTTCTTTTTTCACGCACACATATATGTGAACACATCGACAAAGAATAGATATTTACATAACAGAAACAGTTACAGATAAACAGAACAGATGTACAGATAGCCGTAGTCCATTATATACACACACAAACATACATATATGTTTTGAATAAGCATATCTATCTTAGATGTCTTACTCATTTTACAGGCTTCAAGGAAGAAAGTGTACATGCTGTACAACTTAGAACCAGACACGTCGGTGACAGGAGGTGCTTGGTACACTGATCAGGATTTTGAATCTGAGTTTGTGGAAGTCCTGAACCAGCAGTGCTTCAAATTTCTGGAGCAAAGGGTATTAAAGTCCATTTTTCTAAAACGTACACCAAAGCGTCCATTCCATTTATAAAAAAAAATATGCATTGATGACACTTCTCTCCCCCTCTTTCGCTCTCTCAGTTTTAATCATAGTGTTATGTGGAAGGGTTATGGTGGATGCATACAAGATTCATAACGGTGCTGTACAATTTAAGAAACAGGCATACTGAGATTTGAAAGTATTAAAAAAAATAAAAACATAGTTTCAGAATGAGTTTGCGTACACACTACCATGGTTCAAGCGCAATGAACATGAACTGTTCTCTCTGCGCTTTCTAAATGGACATTGGATGGGATTTGAGGTTTTATTCATTTATAGCTGTAAATTCATGTTTTGCTGCAGGCGGTAGCAGCTCGAGAGCAGCATAGTGATCCAGTTTCCCAGCAGCATGGTTCTTTAGCTACAGCACAGGAGGTTCTCAACTTTATCACCCAGCTAGGTATCAGTAAGGTATGACAGGTTTGTTGTTGTTTTGGTTTTTGTGAGTTTTTTCTTCTCTTTTCTTGTACATGTACACAGAGAGAGTTTTGTATTTATTCATTGTAGAATTGTGTGCTGGCTAGCCATGTTGTAATGTACCACCGCTTTATGGGTGAGCAGTTTAAAAAAAAAAGGGGGTGTGGTGTAGGATTTGTACTGGGATCACTTAAAAAAGCAATCATCAGCATCATCTGCTGATCAGTTGTGAACTGCTGCAAGGCAGATGCGTGCCGTTACCCCTATGTTCATATTGAATTTGACAGTGTTCACAGAAACAGTGGGCACAAGAATAACGATTATGCCCATCAGACAGTAAAGAGTGTGTTATGCTGACAGTGACCGTTTATAAACTTTATTTTTATTTTGTACACACACACCATCTTCAAGTATGGTATAAAATTAATGAATTTACCTGGTACATGCCGTGCTACTCAACCACAGGTGCAGTTATCAGTGGACGACATGGAAACAATTCTTAACACGCTCATCTATGACGGCAAGGTCATGCAGTCGGTGCGTGTGGGTGCCGGAGGGTCACAAGGTGAAGGACAGGTCAAGATGTACCGGGTGGCCAAGCCCTTGATCGAGACCACGGGGCTGATGAGGATGCCCTGCGGATTTTGTCCGGTGAGATGTGTGTGTGTGTGTGTGTGCTCAGCATGCGTGTGTGTGCACATGCGTACATGTGTTTAGTCAGTATCTATGCTAGTTGTTCCGCTGTTTCCCAGTTTTTTTTATTATCAGGTGCTGTTGCGAACTGCAGACACAAAGCACATTCTGCACAGTTTTTGTAACAAAATGGACTGTCAGCAGGAAGAAATGACCATTTCTTCAGCTTTTCTTATTAGATTTTAGGCCCACTCTCCCCAACTGTGAAATAAGTACGGTGTGCTGAATATGATGAGGATACCAGCAGGCTCAAAACACTTTAGGGATGATAGGCAAGACAAATTTATTTCTGCTGTCAACCCTTTTTCTTACATTAACTGAGCAGCATATATACTGTGTTTCCAACTGAAGTTGACAGAAAAAAAAAGGGAGACAGCTGAACAACCAGCATTGATATTGGTATGATCCTTGATTGAAGATTCACAGACACGGATGGAGGACAACGAACAAATCTAGAAATTTTCATGTCGTGCTTTTTTTGTGTGTGTGTGTGTGGTTGCATTACGTACATTCCTATGTATTGCAGGTGATACAGCAGTGTCATGAAGGAGGCGCTATATCCCCTGCCACTTGTGTTTACATGAAGGAGTGGCTTGACTTGTGACACACGCCACATGTATAGTGAGAATTCTTCAGTCAGTTGTGTGTGTGTGTGTGTGTGAGGCTTTTTCGAAGGAAAAATACATATTGCAGTCTGCATGAAATAAATGACTCAAATGCATATCTTGTTGGTTGAAATGATTTTTACTTACCAAAATTTGCAAAGCCAAAATGGAATACATTCTACCATACTGTAAACAAAGGACAAATTGCAACAAACTGCAACAGAGAACATTTTCTCACTTTGTGCGTATTTTTTTTTTCTTTCTGTAATATCTATCAGTGCTCACACACTGTAACACACTCACAGACTGGTGAGGGATAACATTACCAGACATTCACCACAAAACAGTTTTCACAAGAAAGTACAGACTTACAATAGGGGTGAAGGAACACCCTAGTGTTTAGCATCTTCTGGGAAAACACTTGCGAAATTTCGGGCAGTTGTCCCCATGCAACCATATGGACACTATACCTCAGGAAAATGTGCACATTGTAATGCATATAAACAACTAAACTAACTAGCTAGCAGGAAAGTACCATTGTGGCAAATGCATTTTCAGCCCTGAAGACACACTTTGTAAATTATGCATGTTTTTGGTGCGATCTGCAGTAGCATAATTAAAACTGTTTATTAGAATTATGCTGCTAATGAAATAATAATATAAAAAAACCCACAAAAAAGCAGCAACCAGTGGATATAAAACTATACCCTGGAGATTCCCTTGACAAGTCCGCGAGTTACTACTGCGGGGAAATGCATTTTCAAAAAGAAAGGCATACCTCGTTAGTGCATGTTTGATGAGGTAGGCAGTCACACATTAGAACTTCTTATACTGTATATGAAAATTATGCTGCTAACAATATTGGCAAACAGCAAGAACACCCTTGGCATGATGTATTTATTATAAACACATGCTTCTGTCTCCCAGTAGTAGGACCATGTTGACGTCATGGAATTTTGATGTCACCGAATTCTAAGAAAAGTGCAGGATGATACATATATGCATTATGTATTTCTCCTGCACTTTTCTCAAAATCCAGTTACACTAAGATTCCACATTGGCCTCATCACAGGAGATTTTCACAAGTGTCTGACTTTGGATCCACAGCTGCCTTGGTGAGCAGGAATTTGGTTGGATTTTTTTCTTTTCCAAATCGAGTCAAAATAACACAGACTTGTTTACACTGCCTAGTTCACCCTTGCATACACATGCACACACAACATCAAGTGTGAGTGATAAAGAATCCATTTCACATGTGAGAGGCTGCAGAATGGAAAACAATCGCAACAAAAAGGGGGAGGTGGGGGGCTGCACTGTAGCAATGCGCTCCCCCTAGTGGGAGCAGCCCAAATTTCCCTTCCTCTTGTATCAGACTGTAAGTTGTACCATTAACTGTTATTTAATACAACTCAATTCCTACCAAGTAAGTTTGGGTTGTGCACCAGTGGCCTCGTTTAAACAAATCATAATTCTTGTCTGCATGGGTTTAAATTTGACTTAGTGGGAGTGTTGCACTTTGATTGTACTTGTGTTTGCTGCAGTAAGAGCCGCTAGGGGACTGTTAATCTTTCCTGATTTTTGCATACAGGGCAAAAATAAAAAAAAGAGTAAAAACGTGGGATATTCGTGCGCAATGTGTTAATATAACTTGCTGCCACTATTAAGTACACCTGCTAAGTTTTGAAATCGATGTATTGCCAAGCACAGTTGGGGCACATCATCCACAACACACAAATATCTGACCTGTCTGCAAATGCCAGAGTATCACAGTACTGACTGATTGTACACTGAAGTCCATTGTAAAGATCTGAGGGAAAATGAACACTCAAGGTAAAACAGTCATCTTTACTACTGAGTGACTACACATGAAGTGACGGTCAACAAAAATAGAAACAAAACACCAACAAATTATTCCTGAGATATCTACATCATTTAAAAAAAAAAAAAAATGGATTCAACAAACACATGCTAAACCTGATTATTTTAACAAGCACCACACAACTTGAAAACGGTCCATATTTTTAACCAACTACTGTAACAGGGACATACCCAAACCATCCAGTTGCTGGAAACATGCTGAGCACCCAACTGAAAAGTCTGTGTAAAGAATGCAGGTTAGCCCTTTCAACATGCAGCAGTTCAGATCCAGCTTACAACAGAGGTCCTGAAGTCCACCAGTGAATTGTGACCTATTGGTGAATTGTGACCAGTTTGAATGTATCCCTTTTGTCACTACTAGTCAACAAGAACATTTAGTGTAGTCACCAAGGGCATCAAACAGGTCAGCACCAACATCCACCGATTCGGACAGGACAAACTTCTGGTCATTTTTTCCGACTTTGGTGAGTGATGCCAAAATTGAGTAAACTAGCACAAGACGTAAATTTATCTTGGTCAAGACCATGTAGCTTAAAATGGTGCAAAGATCATACAAGACAACTCCAAAACTCGCCCAAAACAAACACAGGTATCATAAAATATGCAAGCATGTATTGCTGCTATAAGGACAAAAATTATCAATGTTTCTTCTGAGTTTTTTTCTTATATATACATTATAATGACTGTTTTTTCAGTGAATTTCAATTATGAGTAAAATTTATATGATTTGTGAAACTTGAAATACAAATGGAAGATTGAGTTTCCTTTCGAAGATGCAGTCTCTACTTGAAATACAAATGGAAGATTGAGTTTCCTTTCGAAGATGCAGTCTCTACATTTCAACAATATGTGCGTACTATACACATGTAAAGGCAAAACATCACTTAACACGTAAACATCAAAGATTGTACACTACAAATAACTGTCTCGGATATGCTGCTTCAGAGATCTAAAATAGTAAAACGACGTTAGGGCAGGAATGTGACAACTACAAGTAAAATCCATTTCAAAAGTCACTGTGTGCAAATTTTCTCCAATAAAAGGGATTAATGTACTGTTAGAAAAAAAAAAAAAAAAAAAAGATAATGTTGAAACAACAAATGTATACACACACAGGTACTGTTGTCACATGCTGACGCATCTACTACACGCACGTGGTCACACACTGTCTCTCTCTCTCCTTCTCTGATTTACTGCAACTATTTACATGAAAAAAAAAAACAAAAACTGGATGCACACACTGAGTGGAGTATGTAATGGTGTATGGGAATGTACGATACATAAACACGTTTAAGGCTTTATTCCTCTGGCATTTCCCTGCAAGACTGGCTGTACAATTCTCACGTGTTACATACTGTACTTGACTCAGCTGCATAAAGTCCAGTTAGGGGTTTGATGTGGGAACCCACAGATGAACAATTCACTACCGCTCACGTGAAGCATTTTGGAGTTACTTGCATGCATACTCACGTGCAGTGATGGAAAGTTTACAGCAGCGATTGGGATGGTTGAGGTTCTTTCAGTTTTCTGCGAATGGTGTGAACTGCTTGAGAATGAGCACCTGAACATGAAAAGGCCTACTTCCAGCCGTCATCACCAATCCAGGTCGTTCATCCACTTGAGTATATCACTGTAAACCATCAGAGTCACGGCATTCACTGGGAAGGCACGAACACCAACTGCCACAGAGCCACGCCAAAACACAATGTAACCCTCCTCTGCGTACGATTTGCGTGCACAGTCCCAGAATCCTTTGTACAGTTCTCTGTGCGCGTCTGCCTGGATCCGACTTTTGATGACATCGAAGGGCATGATCGGTATCCAACTCAACACACCCGACACTCCTCCGCACATAAAATTGATGAGCTGAGGTGGAACGTTTGGCAGGTATTTTGCTGCTTCATATGATGCAAGCTCATAGGATATCATGTATACGCCATTAGCAGGACTGTCGCGAGCCATTTGCGTCCAAAACCCTCGAAATAAGCCACGCATCCCACTTTGTTTGAAAATATCAATGGCTGCTTCGATGGGACCTCGGTAGAACTTTTGTGACAGCTCGGTGACACCTGAAATAAATTGTAGGCAAGTAGATTACTGCACAGACTTGTTTTGTATCTGAATCAGATGATGATGGTAACAAATCAAGATCATGGTCCGTCAAAAACTCCTTGAATTTTGAGTACGGACCCTGAAAGTGTCCGTACAAAAGAAAAAAAAAAAAGGCACAAAATAAAGATAACGGTCCTTCCAAGAAGTTCTTTGGCATTAACATGATAATTATGCAGACTACTGTATAATCATATCAGCAGAGCCTCCTTTTTTTTTCTTTTTCTTTTTTTGTAGTCTGTGAGTGTGTTTGTTGTATGTTTTTCTTTAACTCTCAGCAGTTCTTTCCCTTGAATTTCGATCGCCCGTGATCGATGCCTACAAGAGCTGACTGTGATAAAATATTTCCCTGTGAAAGTGTTTTCTTGCCTGTAGTTCATTAAAATAATGATGTTTATGGCGTACATATGAAAAACATTGTTTTATGAGGGTTTTAGTATGAATTCATTCAAGTGATCCTGTTTTGGGCTTTGATGACAGGTGTTAATTACTTTGTTGGAACACCTATAAATGTTGTATAAATGGGCCAAAATATGGATGTGTGCTGCAAAACAGGTTGCATTTTATGGGAAATTACACTTTAGCATGAAGAACTTCATATCATGATATTTTTGTTCTCTGAGTTTTTGTATTTTGTCTGGAAAAAACCTATTTTTAGCAACTAAGTTAAAGGTCGCCATGCTTACCTCAAGCGTAAGTATGCGAAACCTTAAGTATCATATGAATCAGCAATCATTTCTGAGCTGATTGATATACGCAACATGCCCGAACTGGTAAACAACAGGGGTGTAGGAACCGCGGGGGCCCCTGGGGGCCCAGGACCCCATTTGATTTTTGAAAGGGGGGCCCGAATATCTTTGGGCCCCCTTTGCTTTTGATAAGAGGAGAGGGGGCCCACCAGTGGTGGGGCCCCCCTGCTCTGCTGTCGCAGGACACAATCCTTGGCAGTCAACACACACACACACACCTCGCCCCCACCCACCCCTTCTTCACCCCGGCCGTATGGCTCACCCAACTTAGTGGGCCCCCTTCCTCTCAGCATCTTCCTACGCGCCTGAACAATACAATGCATAAAGGTGACTTGAAGAAAAAACATCTGAAAACCAATGAAAAGTACCGCGGGAGGCAAGAACTGTTGAGGGATAATTGTCAGCTGCATCCTAAAACTTACCATCTTCAAGGACTCCAGGTGTTTCGTGCTTTATCTGCGCCTGCATGGTCACCTTGATAACATCAATCGGACATGAAATGAACACTGTGGGGGCGGTTGCTAAGCATCCAGCAGCGAAGACCTGGGGATGAAGGGGTTCCTCGCACTCGCGCTCGTGATGACCAAACCACTGAAGTACATGGCCGTAGCAACCGAAAAAGATGGAGTTCATAAAGGCGTAAGACATCAGCGGCCATGACAGCCCTCGGAAAAATCCCTTGCTCTGAAAAATGGATGAGATAAAAACTCACAATAGGAAATTTTTACATGTAGATGCAGTACATGTATTTCTAAAATGTATGTTTTGTCTTTTTCATTAATGTACCTATTTGTACGATACAGAGAAATAGTGCCTGATGTGACCTGCTGCATGCCAAGTCAAAACATTGGAGGCCTGTACCCAAGTCAAGGCCGGTGTAATGTTCAACTAACTGTCTTACGTTCAGCTTGTCTTTGGTACATCAGATCTTGCACGTGGCAGGTTTTTGTAAACAAGAACAAATGACAATATGAGAAAAAGTCCCTCTGCTTCAAAGCCTGTTTGGAAATGTGTTCAAACTCAAAATACCAAGCACTCAGTGACTAATCGGTTAGCAACTGTCTGAGTAAGGAGATTAACTCTATGCCGTTACATACAAAAATTCATACACGTACCCACAGTGTTTGAGTCGGAAAATTTGCAAAATAAACCCCATGTAAAAAATGTGCGGACAATAGCCCAACGCCCCCCACCCTCTTTTTTTTTCCATTCCATACCATGTACGATGTGCACTAGTTGATAAAAGTTCCACAATAATGTTGCATACAGTTATCCATAAAAATCAAATGCTCTTGTGCTTGCATGTGATGCAGTTTCGCACATTTGAGGCAACCCATCTCAGAGCCACAGTACATGCGCCGTAAAAGATGGCAAAGCTGTCACACAGATACACGGGATTTGAGAACATGCCTTTCTTGAAGTGACAGGGTTAAGAATTCAGAACAGATGGCTGAATAAAACCTAGAAGCCAGGTCTTTAGCCACCCTATGTAGCTTGTGTCTACACCATTTGTTATGACTGCAAACACACTCACTGACCTGGTGCTGTGCACCCGAGCTAGGATCAGTACAGGTGACTCTGAAGGTAACTAAGGGTGTTCAACAGCTGTACATGTAGTTCGTTGTTAATATAAACAGGGCACCTATTGCTTGTTAAACAGTCAGTGAAAATGAAAGCAACTCCAGCCTTTGTGTGACTGCAACAATAAACATGTAGTCAATACAATGCACACAGTACCTAAAAATGATGCATTATGGGCTGTGATTTTGAAAGTGTTTGAAAAGGTGCTTTGTAACAGCCCACTGTTGTTCTTCATCTGACCATTTTAATTCACTTAACCCCATGCAGGTCACCCGGTGTAAGGGGAATGATGTTATACATGTACTGAACGCATTTTACAGTGTAACAGCCATACTCACCAGATTTAAATTGGCTATATTTTGTATACAGTCCCATGTTCCTTTATATAAGTTGTTGGCTGGCTGAGTTTGCATCTGAACCTGTAGTTGGGAAAAGATCAGGATTAAAGAAATTGTTTCTCAACCATTTTTAATTACAAAGCTGGGGTTGCGGGGACTGGGAGGTCTTTGCATCCATCACATTAGGTTGAAATATGTAAAAAAAAATATGCTATTGTATCAGTCTATAATGTCAGCATTACAGCACTGATGGAGGGGGGGGGGGGGGGGAGCCAGGACAGCCGAACAGTAGAGCGATGGACTTTCAATGCTCGGGTCGTGAGTGTGAATCCCGCCTTGGGCCAAATATTTGTGCTGGCCTTTTTCTTGTTGCCCCATCTTTGATATCACCCATACATGGTGGAAAAGGACAAACTCCCAAACACCCACCCACCCAGCACTAATGGACATACATTTATACATGCACCTTGTGGGAAAAGCACACACACACACACACACACACACACACACACACACACACACACAAATTATATATCCAAATGCCATACCTTAACTGTGTCCAGTGGGTGTCCCACAGCCATTCCTGCACAACCTATTCCAGACAGCAAAAGAGAGTGAATTAACTACATGCATATATATAAAACAAAACAGACCACAAAACAATCTACCTGTGTATACCATTGACATTAAAAAGAATGTGCATGTATGCCATTTTATGACAGCAAACCTGTTAATATCATGAGCAAAATATTACAGAATAAGCTCATACCTTATTTTCATTTCATGGTTTGTGTGATTGTTTTTTGTTTGTTTGTTCTTGCTTTTTATTTTTATTTATTTTTTTATTTTTTATTTTTTTACCATTTTTTATTTTTTATTTATTTATTTATTTATTTGTTATTATTTATTTGTTTTTTAAGGGGGGGGGGGGGGTCCGCATAAAAGTAGTGCATGTTTACCTTTGAAGTAAGAGAAATTCACTGCGGGAATTAGGGAAGGTATCACCATCCATGGCACAATGCTGACATACCACTGTTGCACATGTAGTACTAAAGCCGGGTAGGTACATAATTATACCTATCAGAGTTCATGTTCAGGGCAGAGCAACCCCAACAAAGCGTTTCCGGCAGTCACTGATAAGGTAGGACTGGTATAGGAGGGCCCCCCAAATATTTTTAGCTGTAATCTCAGTCTTGACCTTCTAACACTTATTCCTTCTTGCCTAACACATGCCGCATTTCCTTTGGCACCAACAGGAATCGTGATCCTGTTTATTCTACAAAAGCAGAAGTGCCCCCCCCCCCCCCCCCCGCCCCCGAAAAAACCAAAACCAAAAAACTTACCTCCAATGGCCCCAGCGATGTAGTCATTGATGACGTTTGTCCCGGCTCCTGTGCCTGACATGTCTCACTCTCAGAACGGCTCTTCTCCGTGGTACCCCGTCAGGAGAAAAGCAGCACACACCCACACAAGCACTCCAGCGCGTTCCTGGCCTTGTGATGCTGTTGCCACAGCTGCGTCCGTGCGGAGTACGTGTGGAGGGCGGATTCAGCCGGCTACGGACCGAGCCATTCCGTATCACCACATGTAGAGTTTGTATTCATCTTCACCCTCTTTCTTGTTCCTCAGCCGCCTGACATTTCACCGGAGTCTGAAAATAGACGCGTGCAGGTACAGTGCGGTGCCGGTGTTGAGTCGGTCTGCCCAACGTTTGAGGTCGTACATGCACCAGCCCGCTGACTGAACTGACGGCCCCGGCAAGCAAACACTACTGTGTAAGAGATTGGCTGACGTAACGTACTATCAAAACGCTGGCAACTGACTTGAATTCATTTGAAAAGGGGAGGCCTAACTAGACGGGCCAAACTGAGAAATGATAGCCGCCGGGTAGCCAACACTCAACTGACAGTGAAAAGCAACTTGAATACCGTGCCGGCAATATGACGTAACACCCGGCCGACTGTCACTCCGGCCTGGAGAACGCCGGCACGGTAATACTTCGCCACTCCGGCTCCCGTCTTCGTCTTAACGCATTTACGCCCTTTTTCTACGTGACCGTGAGGACGGTCGCGCTGTCCAGCCGTGTCACCGACTGCGACTCAGTTCTCAGCCTTTACTGAGTCAGTATACAAGTGCCGTCATACGAGACTGCCTGGTTCAAATCCCCACTGACAATCCCTGATCACATTTCCAGCACATAGCTGCAAGCTGCATCTTCTCAGTTACGATGACTCTGAGACTCCACAAGCGGCCCAAAGGGCTTAGCCAACTGGTAGTCAACTAACCTGAATACAGCTGTATTCATACGGTAAAGTGGGCACGTAAGAAATGAATGCTGATAGGTATAGTGGGAGGCCGGTATGGTAACGTACCCCCATAGATCATGGAAAGTGGGGCACACTTCAGACAAGTGTTTCCCCTCCCCTTCTGCGCAGCTTACGATGGATTATAACTGAGACTACTGTATTCACTGAACTGTTGAGAGTCACTGCACTACATGCAAGTCTGGGTACCAAGTAAACTGACCAAACTAAAGTCCTTGCTTCATTTCATGCATGAATGATTTCACAGACTGCTGACTGGGCGCAGTCTGACGATGGGCACTGTGGAAGTCAAGCAGAGCATGACTGAAACCCAATGCAACATGGAAGGTGACACAGGGGAAGGCAGCATACTGAACATGTCTCTGACATACATAGATACACAAGATACATACACTAAATGATCACACAAAACAGCATGAATTGACAGACAATGTATTAGGGGTGCATAGTTCTGTATCAGTGAGTCAGTGTTTGAGAGAGAATGAACGAACGAGTGTGTGGGGGGGGGGGGGGGGGGGGGTAAAAGAGTGTGTGTGTGTGGGAGGGGGGGGGGTATGAGTATGTGTGTGGGGGTGGGGGAGTAAAAGAGAGTGAGAGTGTGTGCATGAGTGTGAGTGTGTGCATGAGTGTGAGTGTGTGTGTGTGAGAGAGAGACAGAGGCAGCAGGTGTGATCAGCTGAGCGATCTTTGGCAATGGCTGGAAAGCAGACCATCTTGTAGTGGCATGCATGTCTTGGGGGGGGGGGGGGGGGGAAGCAGGTATGTTTAAAAGAGACAGAATGAGAGAGAGAGAGAGAGTACAGATGAACTTTATGGGCGGGAGGAATTATATCAGTCTTGTGTAGTAAAGTGAAAAATGCCAACAATAAAATGCACATCCAACTGTAAAGAGAGTAAACACAAATGGATGAAGGTCGCAATTTGGTAAAAATGTCTTAAACAATCTGGTCAATCATACACAAAAAATACATATTCACAAGAATTCACGAGAAATGCATTCATGAGAAAACAAGCAAGTCTGTGCTGTAAAACAAATTAGAGTGACACCTGCAATTAAAAAAAAAAAATTGTGACTGACCAGCAGAAGGTGGAGATTTCATGGAGATTATATTTTTTAGTTATCACAAAATAATGACATTTGTCTCTGAATGAGGCCCTATGATTATAACAGTAATCTGTTTTGATTGAAGTTAATCAAGGTCACAGTTTGGACTGGAGTTAGTTTCTGTGGCTGCCATCTTTTCTAGTTGTCATTTTCTAACAAGATCAGCTGTGGGTTTAGTCTGCTCAGATTAGTCTGCTCAGCTGCAGCTTAGCAAATTTTGCCAAGGGATCCTGCCATGTAAGTGCGTTTGTGTGTCTGTTTGGCTGTCTGTCTTACAAGACAAAATTGGTGTATCCAGTCCTCATCATGCCATGAATAGTTAGCTGATGAGGTCAATGAGAACTAATCGATTTCTGTGGTTCTGCTGAACAGTCTGTCAGTGTGCATTTCCAGTAATCAAACACATCATGTATCTGTCTGACTAACTGCATGCAATAAGAAAATTCAATAATTAAAAATCAACAATTGAACAAAAGCGCAATATTTGAAACAAATCGCCCACAAAGGCGTGCTGTTGTTTACCTTGACAGCAGAGGACGATCAATTCCAGTGCCCTGTTCTGGTAATCCTCTGTCTGTTCTGTTATACGCCAAAGGAGTAGTGTTAAACAGGGTCGGTTCTACTGCAACATTTTCTCACAGCGAATGTCCCCACGCCAGTCTTTTGTAACCGTAGTCGATGTATTTGGTCTTAGTCCATCGACCAACAGTCGTTCCAAGAACTCGGCACGGCAGCAACCTCCCTTACGTGAACTCTCTAGCGTAGAAGGCACTAAAGGCCTTCCTTGTAGCAGACGACCGACCGCATGGGCGTTACATGCCTTTCTAGCATTTCGTGAAAGGAGCCAAACGACCGATTGTTTTATCATAATCCTGATCAGTTCATTTAAGTGCGAAATTTAACACACTTTCAACGCTGTTAACGAATTCATTGACTGGCCACTGTCAACGGGCGGCACGAGTTCACTCCAGGTGACATCCGTTCCGGTATCGAGTTGCCCCTGTTTCGACGTTTTGCATGATACTTGAATTAATTTTTTCCTTATGCCCTTATTTCATTTCATGAGGTTGAATGTAATCTGTCTTCCGTTGATGGCAATACCGCCAGCGTTTTTTTTTTTATAACATGACGTGACTTTGAGAGATCAGGACAAAGTGAAGGGTTACGAGAGAGGGGAACAAACCGTTCTTTCATAGCAATTTCTCAGTATGGCAGTGGTTGTTTCCCTTGACCTGGGCAGCGGTGGGGGGGGGGGGGCAACTATTCCTGCAGTTTAACCTTTAAGCTGACTACACCTAAACATTCGCAGATTCACCTGCAACTGTCAACGGTGAGCCTTGATGCTTAGAAACAAGAGCACAGGTCCATATATCTTGTGTGTCTGTTTGCCTGTTCCGCGGCAGTTACAATGCAGATCATGAATTTTTTTTTTTCATTGCTCAGCAAAACTTCGAGAATGAAACTCTGGACTTCAAATATCTTCAGTTTACCAGCTGAACAATGGCCAGCACTGTACTCCTCATTGTGCACTTACCTGTGACCTTCACTGTGGGTGCCCTCAGTCATACATTCTGCACTTTGTGGTGAGTGGAAAGTCAGTGAGGGTTTTGCTGTTGATTGTGTTGAGCAAAGTCAAAAGGGGCCTCTTATTTTCAATGTTGTGTATGTCTAGTGCATGTGCATCACTGAGTACACATTTCAGGGTTTTGTTGTTGTTGCTGTTTTTGGTTGGTTTGCTTTTGCTCAATGGTGCCATTTCTTTTCAATTGTTTCATCTGTTTTTGTATTTTTCTTGTGTGTGTGTTCCTGTCTGTGCATTGTGGTAGCGTTAACTGGCATTTGAAGGTATTTCTTGAGTTGTATTAGTTTTTGTGTTTTTTATTGGTGGTGGTGGTGGTTTTTTTTTGTTTGTTTTTTGTTTTGGGGTTGTTTTTTTGGGGGGGGCTGCATTTTTTTGGAGGGGGAGGGGGGGTGCGTGGGGGTAACATGGTTTGCTTGTTCGCTGTAAGCTGTTGCTTTCTTGCTTTCGCTGCTTATGGTTTGCTGTATACAAGGGTCCACTGTACAGCAGAATTTGGAGTACTCAGTGTGCACCAGCATTCTCACTGGGGTATCTGAAATGGAAGAGTGGGTGGTAGTTATATGCTGTGTATGCCGGATTCCAAGTGACTGATCGATCTTGCTTTGAAAAAGAAAAAAGTCAGCCAGGCTCTTGTATTCAAGTACAGGTGTCTAGTACTGTCTACCAATCACAGTGGCGGCAGTGTCGGTATGAACCAGCGACGGCCATACATGATGTATGTATCTCAGTGTATGACTGAACCAAGACGAGATCAGTACAGTATCACACTGGTTATATACAGCTGTACCGAGCTGCGCCGGCTGGGTTGGGTCGAAATTCTTTACAAACATTCCACCCACACCTCGGTCATACAGGTGTGGTTTAACAAGTTATTGAACATAGCCCTGGCACAATCTACACACCCGACAAGCAATCATCAACTGAAACAGTCCCAAAGAAACTTTACCCTACGAAAGGCCCCTTTTGCCTCAGAACACCGCGAAACGTGAAAACACCTAGGCCTGGCCGAAACAAGAAGTAGCATTTGTTCGGTAGCAATGACACTGTCGTCTGCGACTGTGACCGCAACCGCCGCCCTCAGTTAGCATTGGTGTCGTGCTTGCCGCGAGAGGGCGCCTGCCACCTGTCACACAGGTACGATTCGCCAGTAGTCGCACTTGGCGGCACGCAAGCAAGCCATCGTCGCAACTGACGTAGCACTGGAACACGACTTTTGGAGTACGGAGAGCAAGGGGAGTGTTGATGAACGAACACAGGCCGTGACTGGGTCGCAGAGTTTTCGGATTTGATTCTGTTTGGAATTTCCAAGGTGTTGTCTTGGATATCTGTGCAGTTGTGAGTGCATTTTCGTCGCCGAGTTAGCGCGGGAGAGTTGAGTCAGTGAGTGTTTACTGCTACGGGACGTCGTCAGTTTAGCGGTGTGTGTTCACCCGTGGCCAGCTCAAGAAGTTCGCGCGAGTTGGGGGATTTTACGCAGAGGGGTGAGTAAAGTTGGAGTGTCATTGTGAGAGTGAAGGTTGCATGACGGATCTTGCGTAAAAGCTGACTGTTGTTCAGTGGACACATTCCTTTACTGCTACAGTAACTCCGTCCGTCCGGCAGTTTTCACTGACTTCTAGCGACGAATTTGTCACTGCTACTCAGGGTTGTGTCAGTTCTAATCCGGCGACGTTATGTGATACAGCGCACTGTACAGAAGTACCGCGGCCGTTTAAAGGTCCCAGTTTTGTTATAAGAACTTGGAGGTCTACTGTGACACTATCTGCATTGATTTTCCTAGAAGATACCACATGCACATGCTGTGGCAGGCACTTGCATGCACCATAAACATACTGTATCAGTATATGCCGCATGCACACAGACACACACACACACACACACACACACACACACACACACACACACACACACACACACACACACACCGTGGCACACACACTCTGACACATTCACCATCACGTACACAGTGTGACTTAGAATTGCCATTGTTGAACTCCGCAAAAAAAAAAAAAAAAATCGCCAGAAACATCTAATGATGTCAATGATACTCAACAACATGCACACTGGCTCGTCCAGGTGCGTCATAATATTCTAGTGGCACTTTACCTTGGCTGGTGTATGCGCACCCGTCCAGGTGCATCATCAGTGATGTTCTGTGCACCTTGATTTAATAATGACACCACATAATGATACTGACAAGCAGTCAGACTCACGTGCACACCTGGCTTCAGTGTTGCAGCGCATTAGCCTGCAAGTGTGTTCTGTATGTAAATCGTACACACTGATACGAACATGTCTCCATGCATACCTGCACACCATACGCACACACACGAAACTGAAAACACATAGGCTTCACAAATGTCTTCAGTTGTTCCAACACTGGAAGTTTCCAATTCATTTGAATTTTTTGGTCTATTTCACTGAAACCTGGCAGTGTTTGACAGATACTCCAGCAGTGTTCATGAAGAGAAGAAAAAGTGTAACATGCTGACAAAGGTCTGAATGGTGCAGACCTTTCAACACCAAGGAGGAGTGACCGTGAACAAGTAATCATGGGTCAGAGGGCCTCACACCTTCATGCCACTCAATTAGCAAGACATTGACAACTGATGTAGAGAGTGTTAGTATTACTACTATTAGCTGCGTAAATCAGGAACTCAGGAAGTAACAGATCTACTATCATAGTACAGTAGTGCATACATAGCTGTAACACACTCATTCAAGTCAGCATTTTTGGGGGTGGGGGGGGGATATGAACCGTCGGGGTTTTTTGTTTGTTTGTTTGTTTGTTTTTTGTTGTTGTTTTTGTTGTTGTTGTTTTTTGTTTGTTTTTTTTTGGGGGGGGGGGTATAAACTGTCTACAAGTCACCAATACACTGTTTTTGTATGCAAAACATGCTTTAATTTCATGCTCATGATAGTCCATTCAGTGCGTCAGAAAATCCGCAAAAGCCGGTCTGCTGAATGTTGACCTGGCAAATACAGGGACAAAAAGGCTAGTCTTTTCAGCTCGAAGTTAGCATTACTGTAAGTTTAAGAGGTGTGACACAAGATAAGTACAAGCAGCGTAAATGAGACCTCTAGTGCTTGTCAAACTAGTGCTGTTTGCACAATCACTGATGACCTTCCTTCCCGCGCTTCAACCGTTATAAAGCTGCTTGCAAGCATGAGGTTTTACATGTGGGCCTGTCAAGGTTGTGAGTGTAAATGACAGAAAACCGGACGCACAGTCCAAGATCACTAAGTGCAGAGTGCAAGTCAATGGGGTGGGTATTAGGCTGTGGCCACCAAAAAGTGCAACTCCACTGATGAGATGGGTGTAAGCCTGAAAATGAAATAGCTGAGATAAAACCTGAGTGCAATAAAACGATTCATCTCTTTCACTTGGAGCTGTATAAAATCTTATAGGTGGTTCTTTGAGCCCACAATCTGAATGGCCATTTGACGTGCAAAGCCGATAAAACACCACATATAAGAACTGTGTTATTTCAGGTTTTGGCAGTGGTGAATCAGAGCTTAGGTGTGTGCGTCATACAGTGTACAGTTAGATTGATTTTTGTGTTTTGAAGCACCAAACCGGTTTGCTGTCCCACATTCGTCCATCTCCGGTTTGAATCGGTCCCCCAGGCCCTACTGAGGCAACATTACACACGGGACCACTTCAGTGGTATACCTCATTCACGTATTTCCTGTTTCCCCGATGCTGCCAGTACTGATCATAGTCAGTGTCACGCCAGTTTGTGTGCTGAACGTGTCATAAGGGTATATCGTAACATTTGCAAACATACTGTCACAGTTTAAGTTTCTATTTCCGAAGGCATAAAGAAAGTAGTGTCCTGTGAAGCCGCGAGTGATGAAAACGGGTGCGCGCCTCTCCCCTCCCCCCCCCTCTCTCTCTCTCTCTCACACACACACACACACACACACACACACACACACACACACACACACACACACACACACACACACACTGACTGGTTCTACCGACGTGATCGGGAGGGTGTCTGTTGCAGACAGACAGTGGTTGGCGTCCCTGACAGGCGCCGGAAAACCGTCTTTTAGAAAATGAGATATAAAAAAGACCATCAGATCTCTGTGTTGTGTGAAAAAAAGTATACCACAGAATCAGGATAATACTACAGTGTACCAAATTCAGTAGAAGGCTGTCACGGCGGAATCATATGTCAGACCGTAACGCCAAGAGGACATGGGTCAGTTATTGTGCTCGTCAGGATGACTACACGGACAATTGGTGTCATCTGGCAAATACGGTGTTCACGTTGCAGTTAGGATGGGCAGTGGACAGAAAATTTGGAGCCAATCGGAACACGAACAATTATCCATATGATTTGCCCAGAACACAACGGCTCGTGGGTCCCCAACACAAGCGACACATGAACTGTCAGTCTGTGACAAACACAAACTGGGTTGCCCCTGCGAGAAGACAAGAGAGGCAAGAGGTCCTTGAGGGCTGTTTTGGTCAGCTGCACAGACAAAATTTGCACTCTTGGTGAAACGACTGATGAAAAAGGCAGCGATAGGAGACGCGGCTGAACCAGGAACGAACGTCTTCAGTCTCGGCGTGAAATGAATGGCAGAGAGTTTCAGTGCAAGACTGAGGGAGAGACTGAAACTGATCATATTTTTATTTCGTGTATTTCTTTTATTGCGTTGAGGGGGGGGGGGGGGGCAAAGCGTCTAAAATGAACTTGAACATTTTCCCTAGTCTGCATTTTGTATGCTTTCAGCAGCATCGTTTGTCTTTGCACTGCCCAAAATGAATACATGTAGTCCGCTCAGGTGGGCCCTGGGCCAACACCGAAGTTTGCTTCTGTCATTGGCGGGATGCACATGCTAGCCTTCGGATTCCTCAACCTGCCTTTTTGTTGATTTTTGCGTAAAGAGAATTGTTTTCATTCTTCACAAAGCGCACCCGTTGGTTTTGGGTATTTGATTGTTTGCGACGATTCCCAGTAACACACCTGCAAGTTCATGAGCCCGCCTTCATGGCTCTGCACTAAATCTTCATGCAGAAGGACAAGTGCCGCCAGGTTACTTCTGGTCCCATGATCACTGAATGTTCGTGCACAGAGGTGTCAGACATATCAGTCAGACATGTTATAATTTGTTATTCAGTCATTGAGGGGAATTTCCAGTCTGTGCAAACGAAATCACGGCGTGATTTGCAGGTCTTGTGATATTAAAAGAACTTGACCCACTTCGCAGTAGAAACTTGGTAAACGAACGGACACATTACAGTCATTACAATTTTTCAAACAAGCAAAAAATTTTGTGCGTGACGCATAAGAACTACGACAGAAGGTAAAACACCAGTCGTGCAAATATCGCAACCGGCAGCTCATGACTTGTCAGTCTTCCCGAAATCTTCGTCAGTTGCTACCGCCCTGACAGGCATTTGTGCTATTGGGATCTCAGTGGTGTGTGAATGGTCCTTCTGCCTGTCTCGGCCGCTTGACAGGTCCTTGCTATGTGGTCGGAGTCATCCGGACGGACGCCGCTCGTTTGATGTGGGCTTAATTAGTGGACTTAGCGTCTTTTTCTCTCCCCCGTCGTCCTGACTCCCTGGCGGTCCGGGTCGATTGTAACGACGGCTGTGTCGGATATCTTCCGTTTTGGTGATCTCCAAAGTGTGTGTGTGTGTGTGTGTGTGTGTGTGTGTGTGTGTGTGTGTGTGTGTGTGTGTGTTTTTCAGTGATGGGTATCATGGCTGCAGAGTTACTGCAATTTAGTGTTTAATGCCCTCTGTGTTCAGAGTTTGGGACATTCATAGAATTTACTACTATGTAACGGTAAAGTGACAGGAAAAAAAAACAACAATGGTGCGTGTCCTCATAACTTCTTGTAGTTCTGGGCTCAAAGTTTCACTGAGTTTTGGAGACATTCGTAGTCATAGTACCTATGGGTCTGCTATAAAGTTTAGTCAGAGAAAAAACAATGCAGACAGAAGAGAAACGACAGGGACGCGACTGACCCGTGTTTATGCAAGGAAAGGTCTCGGTCCGGACAAGTTTGCGCACAAGCCAGCTTGATTGTCGAAGGCAGTGTGATTGTTGCCAGTGTGGTTGGTCACTCGTCCAGAAACTTGTAGTCTCGAGCGAAAGTAAACTTATGTTAGTGGAGTATTGGTTTGGCCACCCTCTTACGGAAGCCCTGTTTGCGTGCAGGGACTAACTGCCCACGGCGGTAGGCGTTTGAGCCCAGGTATCTGTATTTGCGATAGGAATTATTCCATACACGGGAGCATTCGTTTGGGGGGTGTTTTCTGCCGCTGTCAGTCGGTGAAGCCTACACGGAGATATTTACCGTCATTCGTATAAAGGGACTAAGCGCCGTGGATTTGAGACGCAGGGGGGGGGGGGGGGGGGCTTTTCGGTCCACACTGATGACAGTAGATCTCTAACTCTGCGTTTGAGTTGCAGCATGTTTGTGCAGCTGAAGGATTAGGCTCTTCATCCGTCAGAGGCACAATACAATTAACTGTTTGTAGGTTTGAAAACTGAGGAAGAGACAGAACACGAACATCTTGACTGACGTTCAGACGAAGGCAACGCGTTTCAGTTGCCGAAGTATCAAAGGGCGTTACGTTTTTTTTATGATTTTCGAAGAGAAAACGAAGTTCATTTAACAGAGAGAGAGAGAGAGAGAGAGAGAGAGAGTGCGAGCTCACGCCCAGAAGTATTGCATTGCACGTCGGTTTTGCGGTAATTATTGTTATTATAAACTTCAGTATTTCCAGTGCCACGGCTCGCACTCAGTGATTCGAACAGAGGGGGACCGGGGTGAAAAAAAAATCATGACTAGCCAGGAACGCCGCCCGCTTAACTTGATTCGTCCTCACTTGTCCGGTGGCGATTTCACGTCATTAAGGCGTGTTAATTGTCTCAAGGTAGCTCCCAACACAACAGTAAAAGGAGAAGGCTGTCACGAGCGGGCGTGAAGCTGTCCGCCGTGTTTACCTGTTTTATAGCGGCTCATGAATAATTCAGCAGGAGCCACGACTGAGTACCATAGTGTACAACGAGGAGAAGGAATGTTCAGTCTGGCCGCATTCCACCACGACGTTGGGATCGGGTTACGGTGGTGTAAAGCCTGCGCCGTTTATCGGTTGATATCACGGCTGTATACATCTGTGACAAGATATCATCAGCAGTCATGACATGCCACGAATAATTGATTTGTACACTAAACATGTCGATGAGTCGGAGCGAAAGAAAGACCATGTAGCCCGGTCAAGTTATGATAATTATGACCTGTCCGCCACACTGATGATACGCTTTGGCCGACACGATAGCGTCTTGCGTTTCCTTATTGACTGATATGATACTGTATTATTAACTAGTGCAAAACTTGATTACCGCCAATAGCCCGGTTTTGGCGTGGGGCTTCAGTCGTGGGCGGCTTGTCAGGCGGCTGAAAGAAACTTTAATTAGAGTGTACACCAGGTTCTGTCATGACTGATATGTGTTCCTTCAACTTCTCAACTAGAAGCGCTCAGTATATTATTGTAATGTTCCGATGCTAAATCTCACTAGGAGCACTGGAGAGTTCTGCTTCGATTAGCCCCAAATACCTGTTCGTCGGAGTGAAACTGCATGTCCTTTGACCTATACCCCCGGGCAACTGAACCCCAACCACTCATGGTGGTCTGTGAAAATGGATCATCACATAATGACCCTTAGTATGGACGACCCAGCGGTTGTGGGCAGTTTCTCCCTCGTTAATGGAATCCCCTCTTGTGACCTTTCCAAATTGTCCCGGGCAGCGTTTGAAAGTAAATGTAGCGTACATGCTGCGACCGAGTGACACTCTCGTCACCGACCTGAGCCAGTTTCGATTTGGGAGGTCGGTATTTTCAGTATTTGACTGGCATAGTAAATAACACGGTCCATGGGTCTCCGTGGGTAGGTACCGACTGACTTTGGTACTCTCGGTATAGTATGGTAAACCGCTGGATTATCACTTAACACATTTCGTAGTACGCACGAGTATCGCACGTTTTTTTAATACTCTTTTTCGGTTTTGGCCCCGTACATGATGCGCAAATCAGGCAAAGTTAACGGTTCCTTGGCGGCTCTTACTGCAGTAAACACGAGTATAATCAAAGTGCAGCACTCTCACCAAGCCAAATTTAAATCCATGCAGATATACATTAAGACCACTGGTGCACAAACTCACACTTGCTTGGTAGGAATTGAGTTACGACCCTGTTTAATGGCCTTTTTCCCCCCTCACGTTGATTCTTTTTGAATGCGGCGGGGGATCAGTGTCTCTGAAAAGATGAATAACTGAAAAAAATTCACATGATGATGATGCAACATTAGGCCATTTCAGTGTAAAACCATCGGTTCGATTGTCGACTTAGTGAAACGTCTTCTAATCATGCAGTCACCGTTTTTAACCGGGAGGTATGCGGATCACTGAAATGGAATCCGCGTTTGAATGACACAACCCTACCTTTTCGCCCCTTTAGTGCACTCCCGCGTCAGGTTATTCATGTACAGCCTCTTATGCCCAAATAAGCGTGTGACGAACTGTACCAAATATAGTAAACGTGAAAGGAGTTGTCGGCAGCTTGAAAAGCCTGCTCGTAAAATTTCACGGTCTGACTTATCATACCAACCTTGCCCTACCTTTCGTCTGTAGACTGTTATCGCGACTGAGATCCGAAAGACGCGGCTAACCTTGGGTGTGCTTTTATCCGACACCGGGGAAAATACGACGTCTTGCACGTATTTGATCACACCGCGTTGCATTTTAGTGTCGATTGATGTGAATGCGTGTGGCGTTTCAATCGGATGGCGCATTTGTACATTTAGCGTTTCAGTGTAGGTCTAGTCAGTTTATGCCCGTTTAACAGGCACGTAAATATACTTCCTTCGATTTGTTTTTGAAGATTTACGCATTTACCTTATTGGCGACTACGTCAGTAATAGAAACACAGTTCGTTTTCAGAATGTGTGTGTGTGTGTGTGTGTGTGTGAGAGAGAGAGAGAGAAAAAACAGCCTGACCGTCAGCCGCCCCCCCCCCCCCCCCCCACACACACACACACACTGACGCCAGTCCCTCCTCGGTCAGGTCACCGTTGGTAGCTGTAGAATGGAGCGCACGATCTCACACTAACCTGTGACGGACTTTGAAGTCGTAGTACATGTTCAGTAGAACAAAACAGTAGCCGGCAGCGTCCAGTCTACTTCAAAGGGACCGACAGACGACGCTGCGTGACTCCCCGGCTCCATCCGTTTTTGACTACGGTGATGCAAAGCGGTTGGTAACCAGGATGCTGGTTTCACAGGCCATCTGGTTTATGGACTTCCGAGATACTGCCGCATTTGGGTGCCATTAATCTTGACAAAGGGCCATTGGAGTTCTTGTCGCGAGTTTTTTTTGGGTGGTTGTGGTCTCTGCCAGAAACTCAAGCCAGTGAAATCAGTATATGAGTACACAGAAACTTTTGCTTTTAGCGTTTTCATGCGTTCCCAGACGGCCTAGGCTTCACCGCTGAGTCGGGTCAAGAAATTAAGGAGTAACTGCATCAGGTTTTGTCGATTGAACTGTTGAATGTAATGCTTCCTCAGGAGGAGCTGGTGCGTGTGTCAGTGTGTGTGTGTGTGTGCGCGCGCGCGCGCGAAGTCCTGTCGTTTTGCGCACAGTGGGGGGTAGGGGGTACGGTAACCGATATCAGAGCAGAACAGGGTCGGACTACCAGGGAACTGGTGACAGCCTTGCGGTCCCCGGCCCTCGTACCGTAGTGTAAGCCGCTCGGTATCAAAACAATGTCTTGTCACCTCACTGACGGCGGTTTAGTGATAAGATGCACGATACACCATTGAAAGTGAATGACACCACAAACCGGACGGAGCGGTTCCCTCCGGGTCGGGCGAGGTGGCGCACCTTTAGGTCCTTTACCGCCATTGTTTGTGGCTCGGGGAGGGGTGGATGTCACTTGGACCGCTTTACATGTCAGTAGCTGAGACGCGACTGAAGGCGACTTGAATGCCGCACGGGAAATCAGACACGCGTACAACCACGAAAGGGGACTGACTGAAACATTACCAAGTTCATGATAGAACGCTTCGAACACTATACTCCGATCGGATGTTCTAACGTGTGTACCAGTTCTGAAACTGACTTGCGTGTGACCGTGTGGCTTCTTCTCAGTATAAGGAAGAAATGAAAATCTGTGGCGCAGTACTGTGGCGACGCGCTACCCCGTGGTGAGCATCCCGAATTTCCCGGCACTGGAAGGGAACTATAAGAAAAAAAAATTACAAAAAAACCTTGTGACACGCCTGAACATTACAACAGTTGCAAGTTCACGTATTCATAACGTTCCTGACGGTTGATCTTGTAGTTGATGGTTAGACTCTGATTTGTACCCATAAATGGGATTAGTCTGGTCGCGGCGGATACCTGAAACTTACTGATTATGATGCCACCTTCTGTTGTAATTTCCCCTCAGGCGCAAACCACTCAAGTCTCCACAATAATCAGCATATTGACGATTGCGTGCGACTACACAGGAACTGAAAAAAAAAAAACCCAAAAAACCGTCGTCTGCGTCATGATAGAGCTGCAATGTAGCAGACCGACTTTGTCACTGAGTTGTCCTGGCTGTACTACAGCAGTAGCCGGAGAATAGATGTGAAGCCACCGCCGTCCCGCCTGACGTGTGACCTGATTTCTTTGAGGACCCGGCGGCCCGGATTTCCTTTCTTGGGATAAACCTTAACACTTGTTGATATGCATTTACTCCAGTGCTCGTCGCCGTGCATTCATTTCTAGTGACTCACCGGCACTGACTACCGAAAGCTTACGCAGTCGCGTCAGAATAAAGAGTTGTCAGAATTTTCGGGAGATATGAAACTTGACTCTTCCCCCAGGCCGTCCGTATATCCGTTTTCATAGCCGGGCTTCACCAGTCTTTCCTTTGATTGTGCAGTATACAAAGTGGATCTGTTTGTGTCAGTACTGACTGGTCCACCACTGACAGAAATGAACGAAATTCAATGATCATGATGAGAGGCAGGACAGGACTGGCAGGACTGAATCATATTTAGCTGGCCACAGGGTAGCTGCTGCTTCCCCCTTGTGACCTGCCCGTCTCCAATTACTTTCGTCGGTGACTGACGGGGACCGTGCGTTAAATCCCAGCCAACCAACCAACCTGAACATTTGATGTCTTTGTCGGTCTCATTGCAGCAGAGCTGAAGAAACCCGAGTAAAAAATGCGCACAGTGCAGATAAAGAATGCATTTCGTATGGGAACGGTTGCATCTGTTCAGTTTAATGTGCATCAGTGCGATGGTCTTTGAATCGTGAACGCAGAGCGGCGGGGGACCTTAATACGTTAACACGTTGCCAAGCCAGCAGCTGAAAGGAGAAGGTCCAGTCCATTTCTTTAATGTAAACTTGAATCGTATTATTTAGTACTAGCGGTATCGTTTCATAAGCAGTTTTAGTATTTTGGTTGAGTAACTTGATTTCCTCGTCACATGTTCCCGTTAAGCCTTTCACTTTCATTTCATAGTGTGACGTAGTTTCAGAAAGCAGTCTACGACAATAAAGGGTCTCTGTAAAACTTCCAAGTTGAAGCGTGTACACTATCACGTAGAGTTTGCTACACTGCGTGCAGGTGTGGCAAAGGCAGATTGTAAGATCCATACTAAGAAAGAGGTGGGTGTCAATACATACATACATGTACATTCAGTCGATAACCAGGCATGCAAGATAGCCGCGAAGGTGAACTCAGCATGAGGCCTACCGTGACCCCGCATTTTACCTAGTCCCACATTCCAGGTCATGTCGCCGTGTTTTCGTTCGATCGGTGTACTGAATGAAACAGCCGCCGCCATACATGCCAGGTATGGATCGGACTGAAGTTGCGACTTCACCGTTGACTGGTCCCAAAAACGTTGGCTTTACAAGCTGTAGGGTCTTTTCAATGCATCATGTCTGTGGCTGTTTTGAGACTGACTCCTTCCGGCAAGGTCAGACTCCCAACACCGAAGTCATGTTTAAATTATTTGTACTAGGAGTCACGTCCGGACACATCAAGATCAGGAATCCTTAGAAGTTAGAAGTGGCTCATCAGTCGACACCGATGCCGGACGAACACATAGCTTATGCAACAACACTAATAATGATATAGTAGAAATAGGCGTATTTGAATTACGACTGAATATGCACTGGAATACTGAATCAGTGAGCTGTCAGTCATTCAACGTCGTTACGGTATCACTATCAGTAGGGTAAAATTTTAGTTCTTGCACTGTTGCAGATTTTCGACCAGTTCCATAACTGGACTTGTCGGTATCGGTCTTGACTAGACTGAACGATAAAATTTTACGACACCGAGGTCCTCAGCCAGTCTTAGGGGAATTTTCGGTGTTTACTCCTGCATTATTAACGGCAAAGGCCGTTTTGCGCATTTCATACGCGGGAACGTAAACAATCCCGAAGAATGCTGTCGGTGGTTAGGAGCAAATCCAGTCCCGTAGCCTGCAGAGGTCAAGTTCAGGTCGGACCCGGTACTGCATTGAGCTGTGCATTAATTGGAACCCTTTGTTCCTTCAGTCCCAAAGACCGACCGCGCATGCAGCGGTTCCCAGTTTTCTATTCAGTACTCGGACCAGGAGTGAGTGTCTTTGATCTGAAAGTCGTGGGTCAGGAAACGGTCAAGCCTTGCCGGCGTCAAGTTCAGACACTGATCTGATGACTCAGACTGCATTGACTTCCTCTCCGACGAATGCTTCTTGGTCAGTGCTGAGTGACGAGAAGTTAGTGTAGCGTTAGAGAAAATCATTACCTCTCTACAACTGAACATTATGGAATTAAGAAGTCACGCTCCGTCCGTCTGTCCCAGTGCGTGGACTGCTTCCTACATAGTCATGTGTGTTCAGTTCCGTCAGGTCTGGACAGACTTTGTACAATGTATACTACATCATTCGGTAATTGTTTAAGACCCAGAATATTGTACTTGTAGATCTCTAAATATCAGTGTAATATTGTCAAGATTGACAGTTGGGTCACAGTGGGAACGCCAACAATTCTTTCCGCACTTTCCACACATAACTGAATTATCACTGATTGCGTTCTCAGTTTTGCCGTAGAGCACAACTGAAATTCAGTGTCAGTTAGAGCCGGCCGGCCTTGACCGTTGACTGACGTCCGCAAGCCATAATACCAACGGGACCAGTGATGCATAGGGAACAGTCGCCTCGAGTTACACCGGCCGTTAACGGAAAGTTTGCGTAATGACCGTGACAGTTACTACCAATTTCGAGGGCTGAGTTGGACCTGTTAGCGCATTTGACCCACCCCTTTCACACAGGGATTGCTCTGTGTAAAGACGACGGCGAGATGGTCATCATGATGCCTCCAGGCCGGCAGACGTCATGCAGTTTCACAGTGAATGGGTTGCTTGTCGGGCGGTTCATAATCCTGGGCCGACCCAGAACGCTGATGGACACGCCGATGGTTAGTGGAGATCTTCTCTGCGATGTGGACACATCAGCTGACTGCTGTAAGTGGACAAGCGCCAGAAGGGTCTGGACCGACGTTGGTTCAATGTAAACAAGTATTCGTTCCCTGTCACATTCAAGGGCAAAGAGATTGTTTGATTGGGTCGGTGGTTGCCTTTTTAACATGTGTTTACATTCATATAATTCTACCAGATACTGACAATACATGGGTTTTTTTGTTGTTGTTGTTTTGTTTGTTTTTGTGTGTTTGTTTTTTTGGTCGGCTAGGTTTCACATGATTATCTAGGTTTGTTCAGTGTCCATGTGTCTTGTTTTTATGGGCTGTTAGGTTATGCAAGCGGGTCACTTGTCATTCATAACCCATTGCTGATTTCGCAGGTTCGTTGGCGGCCTAATCTTATCTATTCGTCTGTTTGCATTGCTAAGGAAAAATCTTCATCTGATGGCGTAGAAAACTAATGATTCAGTGTACAAGCGGGAAGGAAGCTGGCGGGTGGCTCATAATATGACTCCAAATTCCTACCACCTTGCCGTGCTTGTTGCAAGACCTCATAGTGTTGATTTTACACTCAGTGAGGCTCCAGCCCCGGTGACGTTTCCTGAGGCGGTCGCCGTGTGTACGATTACAAGGAGTTCCATTTATTTCCGGGTTTTCTCACTTCCAGCTGTGTCAGTGTCGGGACTGTGCACTGACTGAGCCTGCTCGCCCGGCCTTAGGACAACAGCTGCGTCGCATTTGGCATGGTTCGGTACAGTGTCTTGACTCAGGCATTGAGATACCATTGTTCCGGCACCACTGGTTTGGGACCGCAGTTTCTAATTCTGGACGCTTTCGTTAGCCGCGCCTTGACACTTGTGAGAGTGAGACTGAGAGGCTGAGGAACAGATTACGTGACTCGACGCCCAAGAAACGGTCGGTACCATCACTGACTGAGTTCAGCTGTTGGACGGTATTAATGATTTCGCTCTTGCGACGATTGAAAGCATTACTGAACTGTACTTGCGACCACTGACTAGAGCGTTCCTTCATTTCCTACGCGGCGCCACAGGTATTGTGATTGTGTGTGCCTGTCAATGTAAATTTGAACAATCGCCAGTTGGGATTCGCCTGTAAACGTCGCTCTGTCTTTTTTGTTGGCGCGATGTTTTATTCAAGAAACGAGCACGGCCCGCGTGGGCGCTTGGCGGCGCCGCTTAGTGTTTGAATTTCCGTCCTGCCGTGCCCTTGTACGAAACTTTCTTCACTTCGTTTGAATTTCAGTAACAGTATGTTCAGTGTTGTCGGTACTAGTAAAGAGGCCGGTACTGGTTTACAAATACGGGCGCTGTTTTTGTCACTGAGTCTCCATTGCCCGGGCATGGGACTGATGCCAGTACGTATCATCACATGAGTCAAGTTATAGGTGATTGTCAGCTGAGTTGATCAGTTGAACGTGAGTGTGCGTATACACCATTATTTTGGTTTATGGGTTCTTGGCACTGATACAGCTACAGCTGCTACGCTGTCGCCGCATGAGGTGATCCTTGGGCAAATTTAAACTTAGGGACAATGCATAGGAATGGCATACATTGCATTACAGTGTTTAGGGTTGCATAATAGATGATTGCATTGCATAGGATCCGGGACTGAGCCTCGGAAACGCCGAGGTTAGTGACAACTGAGGCTGACTGAAGTAGGCGTGGGTCGTTCAGCAGGACAGTCAAACAAAACCCACCCAAACCCGGGCATGCCCCCTCCCCTCCCCCCTCCCCCCTCCTTCCTCTCCTGTCCAAACTCAAATGACAAACATCTATTACGCCATCGAATGTCCTAGTGTTTTGACAAGGTTTTGCAGGAGAGAAAAAGCACCGGCTAATTAGTGTTTCGTGGATGTGTTGGAAAGTTTGAAGTGTGCATTAAGCAACAATCACCGCGGGTTACATGCTGTTTGCGGTGGCTTGTCTCGTGTTTGTCAAGTGAATTTGAAGTCAGGAGAGAAAAGGCCAGCCACCAGACAATCATCTCGTCGTGACAAAAAAACCCAAAAAAACCTGAACCGACTGAACCCGTAGAGGCGTAGCGGCATTGTTTTTTGTGTTTGGTGTAGTGTTTTGTGTTAGTGTTGTGTGTCAGTGTTTGTGTGTCACTGTGCGTGCCAGTGTGTGTGTGGGGGGGGGGGGGGGAGGGGAGGGGATGGAGGGGGGCACTGACAGGGTATCAGTGTGTGTGCCCGGTGTCACAGTGCCTGTGTCAGTGTGTGCGCGCGTCAGTTCAGTTGTGTGTGTGTGTGTGTGTGTGTGTGTGTGTGTGTGTGTGTGTGTGTGTGTGTGTTGGATCACAACTGATCAGTGTAAAGGGATCAGTCTTACCCTTGACTGAGACTGAATGCACAACATTAACGGACGTTGTTTTGTTGTCATCACATGATCATGATGGCAGCAGCTTGCATGTCACAGTATTCTGAACAGTGAATTGTTTTGGCAGGTGTTGATGGTGGCAATCTCCATGCGGCGATAAAGAGGCAGCGCGTCCGTCGCTGCTGTGACCGCCCGCCATCATGTCGATGACAGAAACACAGAACTTTGAGAAAGGGCGCATCAAGTACCTTCAGGATGAGCGCGTCTACATTCAGAAGAAGACCTTCACCAAGTGGGCCAACGCCTTCCTCGAAAAGGTAAATGATTTAAAGAAACAGTTGCCACCAGGCAGTAGAGAGAATTCAGTTTCGCTTGTGACTGTGCATGTCTGCCCACAGTAGCCTATCTTAGATATTATATGGCTTTAAATGCAACACCGGCACTGATGTTTGATGGCTGTCGGTGTCAGTCGGTTAACGAAAAACGTCGGTATATGGCATCCGCCACGTTTGTCACAGTCGATTGTCGTCAGCGACACCGACGGCCTCAGCCACTGCGTGTTGGCTCCAATCAACTGAACGGAAGTCTGTATGTGTGCATGTGTCTTAGTGGTATGCTACTAGGCACCCCCCAAAACACGGCTCAGAGCGATCCGGCTTTGAACCTACAAAAATGATAGCGGCGGCAATGGGATCTTTAATTCGACTTGTCTTTCTTCTCTGTTTCACTAGTTTCATACGAGTTTCTTCTCACTGGTTTCACTAGTTTCATACGAGGTCGGCAACAATGAACGCCGCTAGTGACATGATATCGTCACGAGGATTGACACTGAGTCTGGACAACCTGCATTGATTCAGTTTACATGTCCAGTGACGGATGATTCAGTGTTAGTTTGGTTTCTTTGTTCATTTGTTTGCTGTTCGTTCGTTTGTTTGGCCGTGTGTTGATGCTGCACTCTCAATCTTGTTCATTCAGCGTCACTGATGAAGCAAGTAATTAGGGCTGCCGCTCAGAGTAATGCGCTACTGAGATACTGCATGGTCCCCCCTCCCCTCCCCTCAGGCCCCTCGACACACATCCACACCCCGTCGATTTTTTGGCACAGAAATGGCAAGTACATGTACATGTACATCATTACTGATGTATGCAAACACGAGTTAGCAGCTGTTGTGCGGCATCCGATGGCATGCTTAATTTACAATTGATCTATATCAAACCCACGACCGTGACCGTGCTCTCTGTCGTGCATCGCACATTCAGTGTTGAAACTTGCATTGTGCCAGTGTACAAGCGAACCTGTTTCAGTTCAGCGGCAAGCTGTCATTAGTATCAAATCATCAGAATGGTTGATTCGTAAACTGTAACTTGTAACTAGTGTGTGTACCTGTACCAGGCTGTTATGTTTCACTTGCATACCGACCTCAGTGACCTACCCGGCTGCACTGAGTGCGGGTAAGTGATACTGAGAGTTCCAATTAAAAATTTTAGGCTTCAGAACCGGCTGAAGGGCCCGGCAAGTCAACGTGGGTGGGCGCTGTAGCAAATACTTAAAGTAATAACAAACTGAATGAATTACTTCCTCAATCATTAACAGCGTTGAATATTCCCGATGCAGACATTGATCAGTACTCAGAAATATTGACCCTGACTAGTTAGGATTCTCATAAACCGGCCCCCGCACATTTTTCAGTCATTAATTCAGTTTTTTTCTAGGTCATTTGTTTTGAGTCACACGAGTGGGCTGTTACGTTTTGGATGAAATGTATGGAAAAGACCAAGTTTCTATCTACTCAGACGTGCACTGTCGGTTATTGTATTGCCGCTACGGTATAATATAGGGGGTTGTACAATGATGAAGTCAGTATTCACGATCATACATAGATTAGTATTATTCGTGACTGATGGTGGCGATGATTGCAGTAGTTTCGTGTTGTGATGAGTGGCCCATAGCCTGTGCGCAGCTGACGTCAAGTTCTGTCCGGCGGCATGTTCGATACAGACATGCGGCCGTCATGTGTTGGCACAGCTGCTTTATCAATGCTTAGGAAATTGATTTATACACAGGAAGCAGTGTGCATGTTTCTCGTTAGGGCTTTCCATTACGAGGACGCAGATGTTCTGCTTGAGTATCCGGGATAAAGAAACTGCTATACATATGATTCTTTCAGTTTTGTGATGACTAGCTAAGGAAGTGCACACACCTTTAATTCTACCGGCTGTGGCATTTTCTTTGGTGTTGTGAAATCGACAGTTAAAACAAACACACACACACACACACACACACACACACACACACACACACACACACACACACACACACACACACACACACACACACTCTCTCTCTCTCTCTCTCTCTCTCTCTCTCTCTCTCTCTCTCTCCGGCTCCTGCCAACTCTGATATTCTGGAAAGATGCCTAAATAAACTGAATGGAAGAATAAACACGAAATCTCAAGGGACAGAAATTTCCTGAGCCCAAGTCACACACGGACAGACAGTGTTAGTCTCACTGATTAAATGGGGCAAATGCTACCATTTTCTATGCTCACCGATCATTCTCGGCTGGCTTTGTGGCCGGTGTCTATCATCACACCATTTAGACGCCTGGACAGTGACAGCGTCTGTAATGCTGACACTGACTGCGCGGACTGAGCCAACAGAAGCGTACTCGATGACGACTCAGTGACCAACACAACAGTCGTAGAATTTAAATGTTCGACCGCTCGCTCTCAAAGGGTAAACTGTGACAACATGGTATCGCATTACGAACTGTACTAATCATCCATTATAGAGTACTTCGGGTGTACAGGCGCCGCACTCACGAGCGAAACTGACTGACTGTTCTAAAAGACAAGTTGGTTTTGGAAAGATGGAATTAGGCCGTTTAACAGCTTCATCCGCAGCCAGTTTCGAGGGTGCGCAGCTTCTTTCTCGTTTTTACAGACTTCTCTCACCGCTTCCCGCCGTTTTTCTCGCCGTCCCGTTGACAGGTGAGACGGTTGAGGCTGGAGGGCTTGCAAGCGTGGCGCTAAGTCAGAGTGTAAACACGTTGCCGGTAATGGCAGTTGTTTGTAAACACAGCCAACATGCCCAAGTCGGTGCCCTGTCCCCGGGCACATCAGGGCCTGACCCGGCCTCGCGCTCCCTGACTGGTGACACAAGGCAGCTAATGTTGCCACCTTTGACAGCGGGTTGACTTTCAGTTCGGGGAGAGGGGGGGGGGGGGTCCTTATCTTCCTGCATTCCAGCCTATCTTGTCTTGTCCACACGCCTTGCCCTAGCTTCTATTTTCAGACCGAAAAAAAAAATCAACACCGACTTCACTTGTGTTTTACAAGTGCCCGGCATGGTGACTTCCCACGATCAGAGTAGGAGACTGATATTAGGGGTGGAGGGAGGAGGCAGATAAACAGACCTTGTCGATTGAAGACTTTCCACTTTGAGCATCTGACCTTGTCGCTTGAAGACTTTCCACTTTGAGCATCTAGAAATTATTTCTGTCGCATTGTAGTAAGCAGTAAGCGTAATTCTAGATGCCCTGTTAAATGCAGGTCCACAATCATCTGGCAATAAGACCTAAGCGCCATGGATTTGATAGGCACTTGCGCCCTTCTTCCAGATGACGGGTTACGTGTGTGTGTGTGTGTGTGTGTGTGTGTGTGTGTGTGTGTGTGTGTGTGTGTGTGTGTGTGTGTGACTGTGTGTGTGTGTTTTAATTTAGTGGCGAACAAATAATGTAGTATTGACCCCCCCCCCCCCACACACACACACACACACACAATATGAAGTTTCAGTTTGCCGCTTTCCCCCAACAGAGTTAAATTGTATAAATACTGTTTCTCTTTACAGTGATTTTTCACTACATGTTAACCCTTTGTATTGTCATGCACCCACTTGGTCCGGTGTATAGCCATGATCTTTGTCACTGTCAGCTTCACAGGACGAGTTCAGATCAGTATCACTGAGGTCTTCATGTCCGTATTTTAGGTCATTGGAAGTATTTAGGTCACGCCAAATAGTTCACGTACTGGGATAACCACCCGATGGCAGACGGTGATCAATGTAGCGCTTGGCTCCAGATGAAGATTGCAAAACATCACGCAGGGCAAGTGCGGCGTGAGATAAGTGATGATGATTGCGGTACCAGTTTCTGGTGCCTGGTATTATGAAGCGGGAGCGCTGGTTGCGTCAGGTCCTTTAGGATGTTGACAAAATACTTTGTGTTATGCGCGTTAAACTCTCATTAGACTCAGCCGGGTGGAAAAGCAATGGGTTGGAATTGTTTTCCTGTCCCTGTAGCTGCCTTGTCCAGTAGAGCAGCGTTGTCCTTGCCATGCCAGTCAGCTCTGTTAAACGTTGAGGAGGCTCTTAATTGTGAAGTTTTTTGCCCTGAAGTATGCCGATTGGGTGTTCCAACCCAAGACAAATCCTTCATTTCAAAAAGTTGCAGTAGGTAGAAATCGAAACAACATTCGGAACATGGTACATGCGAAGGGTAACTGCTCCCACGGTCAGTAAACCTTGCCGTTCTTTGTGGGTGGTATCTCAATTGTCCTGCTAAACAGGACACTATAGCTGCTGCAGCCTAGATGGGACTACCGTGTCCTATTGTTAGGCAGCCAGCGTGGGATCCATCAGGATTAGGAGTTGAGTTATTGATGGCTTGATTGGGAATTACTGTCAACGCAAGCCTGCCCCGCGCCCTCAGACAGCACAACAACGACCCGCTATAAGTGCTTTCACTGGTCGCACATGGGGTGTACTGGTTGTGTCAATATTGTGTGAGGCCTTCGGGGAGGATGGGAGAGTTTCCCGAAGAGGTTTCAATGTAACGATTTGTAGTCTGATGTTTGAGGTGCATTCTTCCAGCATAATTGCGCCACTTAATTTGTTTTCCAAAGACCGTAAGTGATATAATGTGGTCATGATGATAACTATTCCCTGTGGAAAATGCGAATCAGCTGAAAAGACTCCAGAATTGAGTCTGGCATAAGGCGTTTTTATCCCCGTTATTGTATGCAGTGTTTTTGTTTGACCGATAGTTAAGAAAGGAGAAAGCGAGAAACTGCTCAGTGCTGGCAAAGCTTCTAAACTGAAGACGGTCCTAGTTCTTGGGTTACAGCGGGTCTTAGGGAATGGATGCGATACTCTGCCAGCTGGACTGAGCGCCCATCGCTGTTGTCAACAGTTTTGTAAATCGATGTGGCAGTGTAGCCAGTTATTGGCACCTTCAAAGGACACGGGGGATTTCTTTCCCACCGGAGATTGCGCTGCCGGTAACGGTCTCCGGTTTCTGTTGTCCGGCCTCAAGGTGTGCATGCCTTCTTTAGACACGGTCACCGCTTGCTGCAATGTTTGCGCAACTGGCCGAGAGCTGGCGGTGGTGGTCGATGTGCAGATGATTCGAGAAATGTGTTACACCGGCTTTTTTTTTCTTTTTTTGATTGGGTGGAATTGATATGGTTCTGTGTCATTTCCATGGGATCCTGAGTTTGTGTGCAGTGAACAGTCACTAGATTGCAGAGTTTCGAATTGACTGATAACATGTTAGTTGCTTATTTATGACCGGAAAAAGAGTGTATGCGGGCCTTTGCTCCGTTGTTGGGTTTTTGTTGTTGTTGATGATGGTGTTTTCGTGGGTTTTTTCAGTTTCGATGACAACTGGAGTATGTTAAATCATGTTTATTTACTGCTAATGTAATTGTCTTGTCTAGAGCTGTGGCACACACCTCTGGGATCAAATGAGAAGAAACAGTCGCGTACAATACCGCAGCGCAGCGTTTTCTAATCCTTACACACTTCGCATAAGTGAGTTCTTTATACTCACACCTGCAGTCACGTAGATCGTATAGCCTTTTATGTACAGTAATCCAACCCCTGACCCAGAACGGAAAGCACCTATGGAGGTATTTCACACCTTGCCTCGCTTACCATAGAGGGAGAGAGAGATTTATCTGATAAAAACGTCTCCGGCCCTTGGCGCGACCGCAGATATTACGCGTGTGTGCGAGAAATGATAAATTGCACTTTCTGACCATGGATTTTGATAGACTTGCAACTACGGCTCCTTTATTGCTTAATAGGTTAAAACCAGCAAGAGAGTCAGCACAAATTATACACACATAGAAATGATCTTGCTGGTTGTCTTGAAAAAAACAAGAAACAAAAAAAAAGTACAACATCTGAACACATAATTTGTGACGTAAGTCGGCCAAGTAACGTTGGGACGCGGCAATCAGTGGACTGGCCTGTTTGTCGTCTGCTGTAATTCTGATTCATTGCGAAGGAAGTTTGAGGGTGGGACGGACAGTCAAGCACATGACGAGAGATTTCTGACAAATGCGCTGAAGTAGAGGATAACGAAGGGGGAAGGCAACCACACACGTCAGTTGGTCAACCCTGAAAAACCTAGACGTTAATGACGGTATTACGGTTGGTTCAGAGTTGCCCCGTCAACTCGTCCACACCTTCCTTGTTATGGTGAAAATGTGTTGATAGAGAGCCCTGAGATAACGTCCAGTCTTCCGCTAGTGAGGCAGAGTCGTTGCAGAAGTACAACTTGATTTTCAATAGCAAAGTTTATGGAGACTCGGGAATGTGGTGACAGACATGTTTTCTGTCAGGTATTGTGTATGTCTAAAGATGGCACGACCGTTAGAGCCTCCCCCCTCCCCCCTCTCTCTCTCTCTCTTTTTTCATTCAGTTTGACACTGTACGACGCTAATCTGTCATTGCTAGACTACCGATATTACAGCCATTCCATCAGATCAACTTCACGGCCATTTCCCTGGCAGAAGAAAGACGCCGATGTGTATTTAACGTCTGACAGAAGTAATAATTATCTTTATTTTGCGAATATAGTCTATCATAGTAGAGAGAGTACCCGATAAGTGGCTTAAGCCTGCAATTCAGTTGCCTGCTAAAAGTAACATTAATGCACATCTGAGCGTGCGGTCTTTCCTATTTCTCTTCTTCTTCTGCGTTCAAATGTAGTATGGTCACGGTTTTTAGGGTCTTGATTTTGATGGGAAATCAATGTTGTCGGTCCACGTACCGGTAAATACAGCGTCATAACGCCCAAACACGGGATACGTCGTATGTAAGTTGGGAGGCTTTGAAGCGGCAGTCCCGGAAGCCGCCCCAGGATGGCCACCGATTGTGACACGCGATACTGACGTGGCCACCACGCCTGCTACCGCAGTAACTGTACCATGCTTGGGGGGATAGGTAGCGGTCCCTGGCGTTATCTCACCTGCTTGGAGGCAGGTGATCGCATTCTTGAGACCCACTGTTGCTGCCCCGGTAACCCGAGTGGCCTGTATTGTGCAGCGAAGACTGTAGAGTGTACAGTGTGTGTACAGAAAGGCGAGCGGTTAGCCCGAGTGACTGGATTCATCCGATGGTCAAACAACATTCGCTAGTGCTGTGCCATCGATTGTGCAAATACTGAAAGCCTTTTTTGGGGGTCAGATGAGATATTGATACTGGGATGTGTACTTCATCTATCGGCCGGGGGGGGGGGGGGGAGGGGGGCGACTACGCAGCTTACTCCCTTTATTTTTCTAAACGGGGGGGGGGGGGGGGGGGGTAATTCATTTATTTTATGCCTGTTCAGTGTTTTCAGTTTGCGTATTTGGAGAAAAAGAAAACACTGAGTGCATTCACTGGTTTTATTTTCATTTAGCAGACAATCAAAGCGCATAGTCATCAGTAATCATCCAGTATCGGCCGTAACGGTTTCAGGTTCTCACCGCATGGCTTAAGAGAAACTAATGCACAGTGAAATTGTTACGCTTGACCCATTCCCCCCCCCCCCCCCTCTCTCTCTCTCATGAATACCATTGTGCTGATTATCTTTAGAGACATGCATATTTATCACATTAGCTTATAAGCCTGTTTGATGTATCTCCGGGCTAAACATTGCGCTCACTGGCTTGACCTCGGCCGAATGAGGAATCTCAGTCGGTAACGGGCGTGCCAAGTGTTATCTGTGTCAGCAGTATCAAAGTGTTCGTCGCATTAGGATAAAAACTGTGACGAAACCCATATCATGCAGGAACGGGTGTAGGATCCTGATCGTGCATTAAGTTTTGCCTAGAAATACCATCGCTCAGACTGAGGAGTCAACTGACGGGATTTTTTTCCCCACAACGGTATAGGAGCTGTAAAATGATGCATAGCATCATGTCAGTTAAATGCATGCAGAGTTTGCTGCCGCGCTGAGGATGGCGTTAAACAGACATAAGCTAACAGGCACTAACAGTGACCAAGAGAGTATCAGTAGCAGCTCGCTGATTGATGATGATGATGATGATGATTGGCCATTTCTAGGGCGCAAAAAAAACCTTCCATGCCTGCTGCATGCTCACGGCGCCTTTGGGATGGGGGAAATGAAAGAAGAAGAAAAAAGAAAGGGTTAAAACAAAACAGAAAAAAAAAAATTATCAGCAAACTTTGGTGTATTGCGTTTAGTCCCTTCTTAAGTCCGGCAACATAGACTTTTTTCCAGCGTACAGGCCAGCACATCTTTTCCAAACTTTTTAGAAGTTGTCACCTATTCAGTTAAGCTTTGTGATCTTGGACAGGTGGCTATAACGTTACCGCAGTTAGACCTTTAGTTATAATTTTTACTGTCACGAAAACCGACATTTCTGCTCCTAGTTGTGCACGGCCTCTCAGCTTTTCCAGCGTAAAATTTACTCCAAGAGATTCTGCCTTCTTTGTATATATGTACTATTATAGGAAGAGACAAGAGATTTGGTCACATTCTCATGATTCTGCTTTTGCGACATAAGTCATCATTAAGTTTGGACCCTCTTCTCCCCCCCCCCACCCCCCCGAACACACACACACACACACACATACTGTGACATTCCCTTTCGTCTGCATCATGTCAGTTTGCCCAAGTACATGTAGCAGAGTCCATGGTTTGTCTAGGAAGGGAAGGCTAACGGCACATAAAGCGCTATCTAAATAGTAACACCGCCAATTATTTTAACGCTTGTTTACTGCGCATTTCTGCCAGGTTGGGAGGGGAGGGGGTGGGTCACCTCCGTGTCTCGGTCCCTCACCCCCCCCCCCCACCCCCCCCCCCCCCCCCCCCCCCCCCCCCCCCCCCGTCTCTTACCTGCGTCGGGTTACGTTGCCACTTCAGTCACTGAAACAGCTTTAGAATTTGATTGACTGTGGTTAATGGAGTGTAGCCAGAATGGATTGCAGCTAGCCAGGGAGTTTTCGCGACGGATATTTCTAGCGCGCTGGCTGAGCAGGCGTAATTGAAAAGGGTCGTATGGAATTTTTTTTTTTTTAATTTAAAAATGTGTACATGAAAATATGAAAGCCGGCGGAGCGTCTCATGTTGTTCGAGTCCCGCTTTGGTTGGAAACTGAGGAAAGGGCTGTCATTTTGGAATTACCGGGTTGAAAGACAGTTAAAGGAAAGCACCAGACGTGAAAATTAGAATGTAAAAGCTAATAGTACAGGAAATTGTCCATGGAACTCTTCTTGTCCTCAGGCGAAGTTGTTTGACTATTTGCCCTTAGGGCAGCTTGACCTAACTTTCCACACTCTCCGTTCTCTTGTGCGGGAACATTCACTTAGCAGGAAATTCGATACCTTTTAGCCCTGTTAGTGTTACCTCAGCGATGTGACATTTTTTTAAAGGTGTGCTCAGTTACATGAGCCGGCTTACCTCCAAGGACATGCGGGGTGTGAAAACATACAGTCTTCACAAAAAGTTAAGGACCAGTCAACATAATGGGTGACAGTTTCAATAAATCAGAAAAAATAAACGAATAAGATTTTTCCCGTAAAATTCGGTAGCAAGGTTAAGGGGTAATTAGTGAACATGACGACCACTGTGTGGATGGCACGTGCGCGTCACACAGCATGCTTGGCGCGTTTGAAAATCTGCAATTTCGGCAAAACTAGACCGAGTTTCAGTGTTCAGTGAGCAATACCTGGGGCTTTCTGCACGGCAAAAATGAGATGCATGTCAAAGAATGCATCCCTGGTTATGAACTGTGCTCATTTGTGTGCCTACATAAGCCGCCGTTTTAGCGATGTTCAGCACTACACCAGCATGCCACCACGATAAAGTTGAATGATATTTGCAAGTGGTCCTTAACTTTTTGTGGAGGCTGTATGATGATCTGATTTCGGCCCGCCAGTATGTCAGTGTGGCTAACGTTTCACAGCTAACGTAATCATGTGCTGTGCGCTGGACGGGTGGGATTAAACATTGCATCACAGATGAAAGAATAACAGTTGTGCGTGGTTATGTATGCCGACTCTCTCTCTCTCTCTCCCCCCCCCCCCTTGTGTGTGTGTGTGTGTGTGTTTCATGAAATGGAGAACGAGGAGCTTAGGGGATCCGGTTACGCTGTATGAATAATAATGCTGTACATAACAAAGTTAATGCAGGGACCACTCATCCGTGACGTCCTTACCCATCCAGTATGATAGATGGCTCTTGCAGATCATGCTCAGCTCTTGTGTCGTGTTGAAACGCGACACTAACGTACGATTAGTATGCCTCACTGAGGTGACCCCTACACTTGTCTGTCTCGGGTCTAGCCTTGTCCACCGCGGCAGGGCTGCCCTATTTGTGTGATGTAATACCCCGGCATGCAAGGAACCAGTTTTACACCCAGTGGAACACCTCTCTCTCTCTGAGAGATGAACATGTATATTTTGTTTGTTGTGTGGTAAGGACAGATAGTAAGAGAGATCTAGTAGGTGCGTCTGTTATCTCATCCTTGAAAAAGAAAGTTGCAGTCTCTCTCTCTCTCTCTCTCTCTCTCTCTCTCTCTCTCTCTCTTCGCACACACACGCACGTACGCGCGCGCACGCACGCGCACACACACACACACACACACACACACACACACACACACACACACACACACACACACACACACACCCGACCGACCGACCGGCCGACCGCAAATCAACTCACAGAAGAAAAGTGCTTATGGGACGAGGTTAGTGGTCGTCTCAGTTTCGGTGAAGTAATGTGTGACCCAAATCCAGTTTCAAACCGTAAATCGTGTGAAGTGTCAGACCTCGTAAGGACGTACTGTCATAACTGCCATGTTTGTCACTAATGTCATGGTGAACAAAAATGATGATGCAAATTTTACTGAAGGGGAAAGCCTCCTCGGTAGTAGTAGATACAAAGACGGTGGTAATACATATATATATATTGTGTCAGTGTTGGTCGACCCTTATTTGTTTACTCCTGCGAGAAAAAGAACAATTATTTTTATATGTTGACTAACTACACTTGATTTAATTCAGTTAGTCGGCAGTACTGTTATGAATGCACCGAACGCCGGGGAGTCACCTACTTTTTCTTCCTTCTGAATGCAAACCTCAGTGTGAGATTTGGGCTGTGCGGATTTTACAGTGTTCGACTTGAAGTATGGGAACTGCCTTTTAACTAGTATGCGCGGGGGAAACAGTTCCAGCACGCATGGTGCATACTACTGTTGTATCGCCAAGAGAGATGCATCATTGATACGAACTGTGAAACATTTTAGACTCGCACTCGCACACGCACAGAATGTCACAGAAAGGTGCATTATTGATAAGATTCATCTGTGGAAGAGTTAGGGTTTGCTCGCACGCATGCACACTGGCACACACACACACACACACACACACACACACACACACACACACACACACACACACACACAGAATGAGTGTCCAGTTATGAGTGCATACAAAGGCAGTGTCTGAGGTGTGACTTCAGGCTCACAGAGCTTTCCTGTGCCCGTCCGTTATTTTTTTTTTTTTTTTTCCCGGCAAGCAGAACAGCGCGGGGCAGGAATTCTCACACGTCTCGGCAACAAACGGCAAATGTCTGAAATCCTAGCGAAAACAACCGGTCAAAATGAACCATGTGTGAAACAAGGAAACCAATGTAGTGGTGTGATATGGTCCGACCCGGTCTGTGTGCAGGCGACCGGCATGTGAGGACTTTTTTGCTGTTCAAGTTGAACCAGAGAGAGGTCAAGTATTCGGTTATGATGGGGTTCAGTTGTAACTTCGCCCTAAACGGACCAAAAGTATATACCTGCAATGACTGAATCTAAGTAGTATGTAATAGGTATGTGCAGTTCAATCTGTTATGTATGCATGAACAGATTCTGGTTAATTATATCTCCATGCTGCCAGTCTTTGGTCCAAAATATTGGTTGACCTTTATAGCCTCTTATGCAACACATACGCTCAGCAGTGTGTACACTTGTACCTACGCATTCCGCAACGCACGCAGAAAACTTCTCAACGATCCTGCTTGTGTGTGTGCTTTGGATTTCCAATTAAAGTCGTCCTTGAGTCCAAACGACATTAAGGGTGGTTGAATCCAGTACATGCAATTGTTCGTACACGTTTCCCACACTGAGGCGGACGTTTAGGGTGGACTGCCCTGGCTGCCCGTCATGTCGTGGGCCGTAGACTGAGCGGGGCCCAGGGAAAGACGAACGTCAATGTTTTATCGGCCATAAACACCCAGCCTGGGTCCCCCAGAAGTACAATAGGTGCAGCAGAGCCAGCTCTACGGGTGGTTGATGTTAACCTAGATCATGTGCCTGATTGAACTGGGAGGTCGTAGGGGTCGCAAATCGCAGGTTCCAGTGGGAAAAGTCAGGAGTGAGTAGAAAAGCCCCCCCTTGTTGGTGCTTCCTTCGAGTTGTTGAACTGAATACCACAGTGCCCTGTCGCTGTCTTCTTTTTTCCCCCCGTTTTACACACAAAACACGCTGTTTGCATGAGCGCTGTCACCACTATTTCTTATTCCGGGCTTGCTAGTGTGCAAAAGTACTTTAATGTGAGCATGGCTGGGTTTATATCCGTGTGTGAAATGTAAAGATTAACTTTTAAAAGCCCGCGCCCGACCATCCCCTGCCCAATATATGATAAGAACAAAACCACTGCACACCAGTAGGAGCCACTTCAAGCCACTATTACTCAAGGCATGGGCCATCCCCGCTAGGCCCGAGACCGCTGCAGATTGCATAATAGTGGCTTGAAACGGCGTCTAGTGATCTCAGGATTTCAAGTAAAACTGCGTAAAACTTTGCATGGACTTTAAAGAGTTAAAGGTTGACGGAACACCTCTTGAACGCATTGACCGTGACCAGAAACCATTTTGTCTCTGTACAATCTGGAATAGTACAAATGCATAGTCGTCATTCTAGTTATTCTGCTAAGTCCCCCCCCCAAAAAAAAACAAAAAAAAAAAAATCCTGATTTCTTGGATATGTCTGTGTGTGTTTTAGGCACGGCTGGAGATCCGGGACCTCTTCACGGACCTTGCCGATGGCAAGATACTGATGAAACTACTGGAGATAATCTCCGGTGAGAAGCTGGGCACACCTAACAAGGGCATCCTTAGGGTTCAGAAGGTGGAGAATCTCAACAGATGCCTCAAGTTCCTTGCCACAAAGGTGGGTTGCATTCTTACAATATATTGAAACCGTCTGCTAGGTTTTAGTCGTTTTGCTCGTTCATGGTCAGACAAAATAAGGCTAATTTTCTGCTTGTCACGTAGTTTAAAAAGAAGTTTTAGTTTGTACTGTCATTACTCATTAGAGTGACATGTCATTTTCTGTTGAATGTTTAATGGTTGTGTGAAAGTGGCATTTCTTGTTCATCTTTCTGATGTTCCAGTGTCCGCAGTGAACACAAATGTACCAGTCAGCAGTATGGCATTTTAGCAAGCTGACAATTTTCAGTGGTAGGTTGCGACACGAGACGTGCTTTGTACAGCTAGTGCTGATATTGTTGTTTTTCTGTTTTGCCATTCCTAGAACTGCATTCAGAACTTTCAATCAACAGTACGGTAATTGGATTTTGTTCCTGTCTTTCAGGTGTACTTTGAGAACATCGGTGCTGAGGATATAGTGGATGGCAACCCTCGTCTGATCTTGGGTCTGATCTGGACCATCATTCTGAGGTTCCAGATTCAAGAGATTACTGTGGATGTGGTAAGTTGAATTTGCAATCCCTCCATCTGTTCTTAAAAAAAGGGCATACACATTTGCACCTCTGTGGTTTTCTTATGCATGTTTTATGAGTTTCCTCGAGGCATAATCTGCATAGAAAAAAAAATTCAAACAGCTAGTCACATAAACACTTCAATAAAATTATCGTGCGTGGAGTTTGAAAACTATAAACTGCACACCCAGCACTGGCCCTTAAACTCGTGGAGGCCACATAGGGGACAAAAAATCATCACATGAACATTTCAATAAATTACTGCAAAAATATAATGCGCTGAGTTCACAAAGTATAATCAGCGTAGCCTGCACTGTCCCAACCTCACAGAGCCGGGCCACACAGGGGACAAAAGAACACACAGTGACAAATTGTGCTGCGCTGCAGTCTTGATAAACTGTAATTTGATGACCCGTGACATCCATCAGATAAGCACACTACCGGTATTATGAATGAACAGTCTGTCATTTGGCAGAATTATACAAACTGTGTCACGCTAGCGACCCCAGGGCAGCGGTTAATTCAAGTGCCATTTACCACGTATGAAACTCGTCTGCCGTTATTCGAAAAAGGGGACTAAGCGCCAAGACTTTCATAGGGGCTTAGGCCCTTCTTCCAGACCACGGTAGAAGTGGACTTAGGGCAATGATAGGCTGGGAGCGTTATTTGTTCCGCGTCATGGCCCAGGAACCGTATTTCAGATAACCTTCCGGCTTTCCCTCTTCCCACCTGTTTAGGCGCGGCGTAAAATTGCGCTGATTAAGCTGTTAAAACGATGAAGCCCTTTCCTTTGCAAGAAGTAGAAGAGCGTCTACACCGTTTAGCCTGTTACGACTTTTTGTGTGTTGTGTGTGTGTGTGCCCTCGTTAGTCCCTCGTCAACACAGGCGTGTACTGTGACAAGGTGTAGTTGCAAGTACTGGGCGGCATCTTGCACATTAATACTTTGTGAACAGTTACAACTGCAGTCTTGATTTAATGTATGAGCAGCCCGAACCTGTCTTGCAAGGATACACGGCAGTTGAGTAAACAGTATCATTTCAAAACAGAGAATTTGCTTTTCACATGGTGTCATGCTTGCCTATGGCCGCTTCATTTTTTCTTTCTTTCTCATTTTCATTCCTGCAACACGAGTGTTTGACAGAAAGGGTGGAGAAAACAAATTGCAGTTGGATGAAAGAAGTCGTAGAAAAGGGAAATTGAACAAGCCCCAGTGAGACATGCAACTGGACTAGAGAGCATTCCAGCTCTGGTGTCAAGCTAAGGGTGGTGACCTTACCACCGAGTACAGTACAATTATGTGGTCGTTCCCTTTCGTTTAGGATTTGCAAGCCATAAAACAGATGTAAAATGTCACAGCATGTATAAACTGGATTTAGGTTATCGGCGGGGGTCGAGAGTGCAGGGCATGGGGCGTCAGTTAGACCTTTACGACGTCTTGTGAGTGTTTCGGTCAAGTATCATTCTTTGGTTGTTCAGAATTTAGTTGATGATACTTGGGATAAATCTCGTGATTTCCGTAGGGGAGTACTTGCACTCTGTGTGTGTGTGTGTGTGTGTGTGTGTGTGTGTGTGTGTGTGTGTGTGTGTGTGTGTGTGTGTGTGTGTGTGTGTGCGCGCGCCAGTGTGTGTGTGTGTGTGTGTGTGCGTTCTTTTTTGTGGGTGTTTAAAAGGCATTTCGTGATATAATACCGTTTGTGACAGTGCTGGTACATACTGTAGTGTGTAAATGTGTCGTATGAGTGTGCGTGCCTGTATTTATGTTTTGTTAAAGGCTTATCACATATCTCACATTTCACTTGTCACTACTTTTGGTTAATCTTTTTGTTTTCACATTATTCACATCACAACACATTTTGCATTACCCTCTATAGGACGAAGAACAGGAAGGTAGCGAGCAGAAGTCGGCCAAAGATGCCTTGTTGTTGTGGTGCCAAAGAAAAACAGCTGGGTAAGTATTGTTTGTTGGTGAGCGGCGCAGTAAAAACTGCTGTTCGTTACGGTCATTTTGTTTACCGTTGAGCTGCCTTACGTCTGGAGTTGATTACACCTAGGCAAACAATGACCGAAAAATCAATTGTGCCATCTTGATTGGGACCCAGAATCCGCTGATCAATTAATTATTCACACCTCACAGCCGGGCAGTCTGGGTCTTGTGTCTTTCTAGTGTAGCCGGAAGTGTGTATGTTGTGCTGCAGAGAAGTATGTCATGGACGGATATATACCAAGAGCGATGTTTCAAAAGCATTCTGCTCGGAGAAATAAGTACCAGCTGGCAAAGGTACCGATGAGGCCGGAGGCAATTGCAGCACGGTATAGGTACCGCAGCAGGTAAGATGGCACAGGCCCATTTTCCTCCCTGTCCATGAAGAATTCTTGAGTGCAGCATTGGTGAAGGCCAAGGGACTACCGTATGAGGCGGACAAGGATGATTTGCACCGTAGTAATTGCGCTGCGCTGGTCATCGGCACCGTTGTGATTTTTTTCATGATAAATAAATGGTTCTTGGGTTTTTTTCCCCTTTACAGTTACCCAGGTGTCAACATCACAAATTTCACCACCAGCTGGCGAAATGGACTGGGATTCAACGCTCTCATCCACGCTCACAGGTAGGTGTTTCAAGAGATCGCCGCCATTATGTTCAACTGACCCTGTCAGAGTGAATGAAGGAAGATGTCTAGACCTACGCAGTACCTGTACCTCAGAGTACTGTTCAGATTGATACCTCGACGATACGATAGCGTTTGTCGCCGAGGATTTGTTGCTTCATATTCAGTGTAAAATTGACATGGACTCTCGTCTCCGTTGCGCTTCGCTTTTAACCAGACGTGTAAACAGCCTGCCTGATACGCTGCTGGAGCCGAAGAAAAGAACAATTCTTGTTTGTGCATTGCAGACCCGACTTGATAGACTATGACAGGCTGGACCCCGCCAACCACATGGGCAACCTGAACAATGCCTTTGACGTGGCAGCCAGCGAGCTCGGCATCCCAAAGATTTTGGATGCTGAAGGTAAACCGGAACACAATCATAAGAAACGTTCACGACGGACTCACAGTTTTAGTTCTATAAATTCTGTCAGTTGTATCAAGTATTGCAGGAAAACGGGCGTTTGAGCACGCGATACACCAAAACGTGGAGGAGAGAGAGAGAGAGAGAGAGAGTGTGTGTGTGTGTGTGTGTGTGTGTGTGTGTGTGTGTGTGTGTGTGTGTGTGTGTGTGTGTGTGTGTGTGTGTGTAAAAGAATCATTAAACACTGAACTTTCTTGCCTTTACTCTTGCAAGAAGTATTATTTGTTAAATTTCGTTCCAGCTTTCACGTCTGTTATGTAACTTGAGAAAAGGCACAAAAATAGTTGTTTTTTCTGTATGTTGATTGGGGTTGGGGGGTTTTGTGCAGACGTGGATGTCAACCGTCCAGATGAAAGGATCATCGTCACATACGTTGCTTCCTACTACCACTACTTCGCCAAGATGAAGAGCGAGATGACTGGCGGGAAAAGGATCGCCAAGGTAAACAGTACTAAACACTCCATCCCTCCCTCCCCGGCCCCTCTCTTTCTCTGTGTGTGTGTGTGTGTGTGTGTGTGTGTGTGTGTGTGTGTGTGTGTGTGTGTGTGTGTCTCTCTCTCTCTCTCTCTCTCTCTCTCTCTCTCTCTCTCTCTCTCTCTCTCTCTCTCTCTCTCTCTCTCTCACACACACACACACACACACTGCGGACACACAAACACGCGCACGATACGCGACCACAGTACATGACGTAGCCTACTTGTTCAGCTGTTGCATCTGTCGAACCATGCAACGCCAGGTAAATTTCGTATCAGCTGGATGATTTTAACCCCCGTGGAGATGCAGCCTGTTTAAATCATCGATTTCCTAAGCCATTCCATGGAGCGCCCAGGCTTTTAAGTAATGAAATAAGCGGCGAGATCGTTGGCCATGTACGTCGGCGTGTTAGCTTACAACGGTCTAACAGTGTCATATTGCGAAGGGCGTTAGGAAACGAGTAACCAGCCTCCCCCCCTCCCCCGCCCCCCCCCCCCCCCCCCCCCCCCAAATAAATAAATAAATAAATAAAATTAAGTTAAAATAAAGTACATGAAAAAGAAACAAGCAGCGGGCTGTTAAAAAAAAAATCCACTGACATTTTATAGCACATTGCCCGAATTTCAAGCGGCCTTTGAAACTGTTTCGGGCACTGAACACGTCACATAACTCTTGCAAATTGTAACTTAATTATAACCACGACAGCACAACTAAAGTGACTCATATCCACTTTAGAGACACAAACAGTTTCACTCCACTTCTGTCACCTGGCTGAGTCATCATGTGTTCGCTGCTGCGGCCAGTTCTCCCCTAAACGCCTGTACTGACACGGTGACCGTCCCGGCTCTGCATGATGTAAATGCCAGATGCTGTCTGCGGCCACCACACATTACATCATTATGCATTATCTTGTCAGTCTGCGCATCGGTAGTCTGCAGCTCGGGGTCAGACATGCCCTCATTTGCAGAAAAAATGACAGCAGATCACGAGTCTGTGCACAGAAACAGTGTCTGGTGATGCATGTGAATGGCGCATTATAAAGGAAATCAACCAAATTACTGTCACCTGCATGCATGCTGACGTAATGAAGAATGAGGCGTTCGGTTAGTTTCCCCCGACAGTCTGCACTGGAAAGGCCAGTCGGGTGGTTCATGCAAATGTCGGGGCACTCGAAATCAGAAAGTCGTGAGTTCGATTCCCTTCAATGACAATGCCAGAATTTGTACAGGCTTTTCAAGTGCCCCCGTCTTTGAAATCACTGACTCTGGCAGTGGACAGAAGACGGTGAACCTCAAAACACCCCACACTGAATCCCACCGAAAAGCAGATTGCTGCGACTATTATTTTGATCGGCATTTGAGTGTACAGAAAACCTTCTGTGCATCCTTTTCATTTTTTTTTTCCTTCTGACCCAGTTCACACCTGTCTAAACTTACACCACTACTAAATCCGTCGGCACTGTGTAGTCTCCGTATTACTTTTCTCACGGTACCTGTTCTGGTCACTAGAAAACCGGTCGTTAAATTTAGTCATTGTGACCGGGTCTAGGCGTGGTGCCTCATATATATAAACCGCCTGTTAACAGAACATTGTCCACATACCAAAGTCAGCATGACCAAACCGCTACAAGTCCGGCCCTTTCTGATCAGACAAGGAACGAAGATTTATGGATTATGGCGCTTGATAAAAGCCAGAGGAGCGCGACTCGCCCCAGCGCCTCAGCTTATGTAGACTGAGACATTGTGGCGAGGGACGGTAGTGACGACAGTGGCTGACTGCCAGCACATAGACAAGCATTTGTCATTGAGACGAGAGGGAGACTGTGGGGGAGGGAGGGTAACATTGAGGGTCAGGTCCGAGATATATCATCGTCTAGTGACCGCCGGGCGTGTGTTCTCCCATTCTCTCGCGTTAAACCTGTAGGCGTGCTTGGATGAGAGCGCTGATTCCAGTGAAAACAACAGCTCATTGAAAAGAGAGATTCCATCTAGGCCACTCGCTTGAATTATGAATTTAGCAATCGGCGGAAATGCTGGAAACGATATCCATGTGGGTCCCAGAATGCGACTCAGTGAATACGTTCTGAGTGAAAGTCTTGCAATCGCTGGTCATTCAGTCGACAACATTGTTAAATTAATTTCATTGGAGTTTCAACATGTAAATTGATTATTGATTAGTTCCAGCTGGTCATTCTTTTCCTTCTCACTATGCTGTTCCGACCTGATAATTTGTAACTGCTGGCAGAAGCAGTTATAGCCTGCAACAGTTACAGCATGTATCACACACCGATGCCACAACATTTGTCTTACTGTGGCGGCGAAGTATAAGTTGCCAAGTTCAGCAGAATTCCAGTCATGGTTAAAGTGTTCTTTCCTGGGTCTGTGACAGCGACTTAGCCGCGTGAAGCGTTATTTCTGCTGTCACCAAAGATAGCGATACCAAGCACGATTCGTGCATTACTGACGTGGTCCAGAATCAGTAATAGTTACAACAGACACTTTCAAATGTTCGAATACATTATAAGATAGTAATAAAAGTCTATAAAATTCAGGGTCTAACATTTTACGTGGAAGTGGTGTGGGACACCGTGGCCGCGCATGCATTAGCATTGTCAGCTCTGCACCCAGATAACGAAGGTAACACTGCCGGATTACTGACTTCTACAGCGTAAAAACGTCAGGTGTCCGAATGTCCGAGTCTCTTGAAAGCACATTATAGTCGGTGCTTCTCTGGTCCGTAATATGTCGCCATTCGATTAACCTTTCAGATCGTTAGGGCACATGTATTTGGCAGCTTTCATTTGTGCCTATTCAGCAGCTTACGCAATGTAAGGCGAGTCCGGCGATGCCGCGCCTGACTGGTCCTGTGTCGCCGGCGGTCCCAGTTTAGTACATGGTAGTATTGTCTCCGTGACCAGAACTAAACCCAGGCGCACAGAACCCTGAGAGATGGGAAGTGGCAGGATTGGATCATTGCCGCTAAGCCCTCCATTTTGCCTGACACACATACCTGGCTCTCAGCGTGCGCCGTCATGCGTGCCGTGGCCTGATAGCGATATTTATCAGGGCCCACAGACAACAGTGTTCTCCTGAAGCATCTATCTGGACACGTCTCCAGTAACGCCTCATGGCCGGGTTTCACCTCGTCACGTTGTGTTACTTGCACACGCTCCACAGGGCAGCTGTCTGTCCTACAAGCTGGAAAGTGACACACGCTAAGTAGTCGTGTGGCGTTTTACACGGCGTCGGGAAGCATGGCCAAAGAAAGATTACCTCAACCCTTTTTCCCCCCCTTGCAACTGGCACAATGGCTTGTTTGAGCTTCGGCCAGCTTACATTACAAAGAACTGGGTGTGGGAATGATTTTTTTTTTTAAATGGGAGACTCTAAACAGTTGACTTACCAGTTTAATCCATATAATCATAGACTGACTTCCATTATTGGGGAGAAAAAGGTGCTGTTACAGCAGGCACCACGCCGCCTTACTTCTTCTTCCTCTTCTTTAGCTAATGGCAAGTTTAACCAGGACTCGATGACCGGCTCATGTCATTAATTTTCACTGAAGAAGGTGTGTGTATACAGCAGGGATACTACATAACATTAAGACAACTCGTTCTCATTGGTATGCACGTCCGGCCGCCCTCGAGGCCACAAACTGTCAAGACTTAATGCCCCAGGGTGTGATGCAATGAAACTGCCCCCAACCATAAACGTATGTGACTTAGATATCCGTCACAGTGTATCACCATTACGACCGTTTAGTGCGGCGAAGACACCGTGGACACACAACACGACGGGGTGGGCAGGTCAAGACGCCGGAAGACCGGCGAACTCCCGGTCAGCGCGGCGGCTTTCCACGTGTACTTGTACAGTGTAGAGCCTTTAGCAAGGGTCCAGAATAGCAGGTTATGCGTGAATATTGAGTAAAACCATGCTGCTGTCAGTGAATTTACTGGCAGTTCTGTTTAATAGCATGGTGTGATCAGCGGTTCATCATTGCAAGGCCGTTTTCTTTGGGGCTCTGTCATTTCAAGTTGGTCGGCTTCAGTCAGTGCAGGGCCACGGTACTGTCCACCTTTGCTACCACGGGTATTTTCCAATAAAACGCATTCAACTTATATACATGTACACCGACTCACAAGCTGTAAGCACGCCACATCCATTGCCCTTTGAGTGTCCTGACAGAGTAGATAATACTCCTACAACCGCCGGAATACGTCCTTTGTATTAACTGGGAACTTGAACAAATCCTTATTGCAACGAGTTCAGCAAATGGGCGTTTCAGTCTCTCATTTAAAGAGACGATTTTCAACGCAAAACTTGACACGCCAGGGTTTTGGAGGCGCAGGCAGGCCGGGTCTTCAGGAATCTGACAGGCCTAATAGGTAAGTGCGCGCGTCATTGCAGTGCGGTAAGAGACCATGGCAATGTGAACAGGAGGTAGAGAGGGTGGGCGTGATAGGGGATAGAGGGGGAGTGGTCGGCAGGTTATGAGTGAGTGGACACCACTATGATGTCGGACCAGGCCCCTCGGCGGGCGTGAATAGCGTAACTTGTTGTGATGATGCCTTGAGGGACTTCAGTCACAACTTGAACCGGTCAAACCAGAACAGGAATAGAATTTGTAGAGCGCGTTGCCAGTGTGGGTTGGGCGTAATAATGTACCGAAGAGCTTTTTTTTTTAAATGAAGTACTTTATCTTGGGGTGGTAGTCTACGGTAATTTGTATCTGAATATAGTTAGACATCAGCTGAAAAGCTAGCTTGAAGAAGGTTTTCGTTTTAAATGAAGTATTTCCCTTGGGCAGGTGTCAGCTGGCTTTTAATAAATGAAGATAGCCGTTGACATCCACTGAAAGGCAAAATTGAATAAAGCAGTACCTTCTTACTGATTTTTGATTGCCATAAAAGTTGATATGAAAAAAATAACCTGAAAAAGCAACAACAGCAGCAAACAAGTGCTGACGAGCCCAGAACTAGAATGAGAGTTTTGCAGGCCAAACAGGACAGTAAACCAGAAGGATGTTAGACACGTAGTGTGCCGCTTGATTGTCCTCACACAAGCAATATTACATGTTGAAATATTACATGATTTGCCAAGGGCACTTGTGTGCTCTAACAACATGCACGCATATGTGTGCACAAACACAGATACATGTACTCCTTACACAGGTGGAAGTGGAATATGAATCTTGAAGGTCCTCTACTGCATCATATAGTCTGCCAATAGGATAGGCAGGCAGGCCGAATTTGACCCCTCACTGACACTTACGCATACATTATGTGCTTTTCATTGTGAAGGGCTGTCAGCCCGCCCTTTTCAGGCCGATGTTATTCGAACCCAGGAGACTTAGACCATACAGAGTAAAACTTGCTGTTATTGGGCAGCCAGGCGTTCAGGATCTGTCAACACCCTCTCATGCATCACCACTGTCCTCATAGTCTTACACAGGCGGCATTCCATTGTTTGCTTTAAGGTGTTTTTCTGTATACCTGTACTGACACAGTTAACCCCCTGATGTATAAAGCCCATACGTGTTTATCATAATGAAAAATAGGTGGCACACTTGTATGTAAAGAAAAGTAGACACTTAAACTCTACACTGTACGTGTATGGAAATAATGTACACGCTGGTCTGAACATTAAAAGACAACCTGCAGAGGTTGAGATGTGTTTTTTCAAGTGTGGACTGATGCGTTGGCATGGAATAACCTCCACTCTGCGGTCACATCAGTTACCCTCCTCCCAGCACGCACATCGCCCCATCCCCACCCGTGAGATCAGTTTCTGTGTCATGTTTAATGCAAACCGGACTAGCAGCAGGGGGTTGTACTTGAGAATGTAACTTGTAAAGCCTGTGGAAAGGCAAGGTGGATGTCATTGATGTAGTATATTTTTAAAGCACATGAATAAATGCAAAGCAAGAGATAAATGAATTAACGAAACAGCAAGCACGCAAACAAATTCACATCGAGTCCATAGGAAAAGTACAATTACATGTATTTGGAACTAGATATGTGTATGCCAATTCGGGCAGTCTTATAATACATTCATTGTCTTTCTAAAGTGCGTGTGTGTGCACGCGCTACTTTGATACTGTTTTTTCGGCACACTGATTCTTTCAGTGATGCCACAAACTCCTCCTTTGCTTACACGTTACATTCTCCCTGAAATCACTACAAACAAATAACTTCATCCACAAACATATAAATACAACAGTGGGCAAGTGCTGTCTTCACTGAATATACTACTAGACACTCTCTTTGCTGTACTATCTAATACTTAAATGTCTTATTTCCAGATGTGCTCTAAAGATCATAGGGATATCGGAGATTAATTTGTCTGTTGTTCCTGTGTGTGCGTTATGCAGATCGTTGGGATGATCAAGGACCTGGAGAAGATGCAGGATGACTATGAGGCACTCACCACCTCCCTGCTGGAGTGGATCCGCCGCAAAATCACCGGCCTCAACGACCGCAACTTCCCCAACTCCCTCGAGGGCATTCAGACAGAGCTGCTCAACTTCAAGACTTACATGACAGAGGAGAAACCCCCAAAGTAATTGTCCCATTCCAGTTTTGTCCCATATTGTCACATGAACCGCAGAGGTGCTCCATAAGAGAAAGGTCTGATTTGTGCTTAGAGCCAAATACAGCAGAGACTGAAGAAGGAGAAAAAACAGCAGATAAAAAGAAAGATGAAGGTTTGGCGGTGTGTGGAAGTTTTGTTCAGATGTCAGGAGTTGCAGACTGTCAGTGTTTTGGATTTTTGTTTTTCCCTGCAGACTTCGAGAGTAGATTGGGCAAAATGTAAAATGTGAGGGATCTTGAACTACATACATGTATTTTCAGAATTGGCCCAGAACAAAATCCTTCCACAACAAGATGTATATTGTAGGGGAGTAGTGCAGAAGATGCATATGCTAAATGATGCCAGGCATATGCACTGTATACAGAGTATGTGTGAAAAACGTGGTTGGTAGTTTTTCGACTTTTTTTCTTAACAATTCTAGGTTCATTTCAGATAAACAGGATCTCAATATGACAGTGCCCAAATCCTGTCCCTGTCTTGTACAGAACTGCAAGCTTGTACATGCACACCATCATTCATGCATTTATTACATGCAGATTTTACAGTTTTTTTTTTTTTTTTTTTGTTTTTTTCTAACTTCTCCAGGTACAGGGAGAGGGGCAACATAGAAGCACACTACTTCAACATCCAAGCACGGCTGAAAGCCAACGGCCAGAAGCTGTACGTGCCACCAGAAGGCAAGCTGATCCATGACATTGAGACGGCCTGGATGACCCTGGAGAAGTGCGAACATGGTCGTGAAGTGGCCCTCAAGGACGAGCTCATCAGGTTTGGTGCTCTTGTCTCCCTTGCAACGATGTGGTAGTGGTAGTAGTAGGCGAGTTCTTTCCCCTTACCAGTGTGATCGATTGGTCTGTGTATGATGGCAGAAGGGTGCATTGGGGTTATTTTCATGAACTGAATGAAGCTTCTTCACTTTGTTTCTTAAATTGAATGTTTTCCATTCTTCTGAAAGAAGTTATTTTATTATATTCTATTAAAAAAATAATTTAGGATGCTTTGGCTAAATCCATGGTATTTTGCTGTTTGGTGACTGTGTACGTCTTTTGTTTCTTCTTGTTTTACATTTTTCATCAGTGGATATTTTTCTCAACAATTCAATTATGTTTAATTTTGCAGACAAGAGCGACTTGAACAGCTGGCGAGAAGATTTGCCCGGAAGGTATGCATGATAATCACATTGAAATAAAAAAATATTGGTATTCTAAACAAAATGTTCAGTTCATTCAAAAACTGGTACATGTTCCAAGCTCACCATTCATTAAAACACAACAGTGCTAGTCATTTTAGGGTGCAACTACAAAACTTTGTGGACTTGCCTACATGCCAAGTTTCCACCCCATTTCACTTGTCATTTGACTGGGTCGTAGCAAGTCATCCACCGGCACATAAGATTTTAATAGTGGCTCAGCAGAACCGGCCACTGTTAATAATAAATGTAATAATGTGCACATACCCACCTGATGGAGCTCTAGGCGCCTTACATTTGGTGTTAGAGAATTTAGGCCCGATGCACACGAGCGTCAGCGTCATGATGCCGAGCGGCGGATCTGACTCCCGGCGACAGTTTCAAGGCGCCGCCACGTGTGCATGACATCGGCGCCTGGCGACAGGCAACGGCATCAATGATGCCAGGCGGCGGAATCCTTTGACGCCGCGTATAGAACATGTCCTATTTCTGCTGCTGACGCCGCGCTGCAGACTTGGTTTCAGCCAATCAGAAAGCAGTGTGGGTCAGCGCGTGCAGTGTGGGCTCAGCGAACAGGCCGTGCAGGCGAATGACGCCGAAGCCAAGTGTGCATGCAAACGGCGCACACCGCGCACTGACGCGAGGCGTATGATGCGAGACAGCCTTCGCTGCTTGCTTCATGGTGCTGACGCCGACGCTCGTGTGCATCGGGCCTTAGCAATTTTCTGGTGACAGAATCAAACCAGAGATACCTTATGACTTAGAGCTTGTGAATTTCACCTTAGTGTAATAATAATAATAACAACTGAATATTGTATAGGTGCTTTTCCTAATTTCTTGAATCAGCTCAAAGCGCCGCGAACTGAACCCAACACGCACGTACACGTGAATCACATGCATTCTCTCACACACTGGACATGAACACAGTCATTAGTGATTACAATCACGTGGTGCGAAGGGTCCGTTCAGCTATTTAAGTTTCGGAATTTAGAAATGCATTTATTTTCAAATTTTGTGGGCTGGACATTTCCGAAGCAGTACTGGTTCATTTATCGGTTTTGCTGTGTTTTGTTTCCAGGCAGCAATCCGTGAATCCTGGCTGAACGACATGGAGCAGATTCTTGATGAAAAGATGGTGTGCAACAATGCAGCGCAGACAGAGGCTGCGGTCAAGAAACACGAAGCCATCAGTGCTGAAATCCTGGCCAGGGTACGCTTCTGTTGGATCTAATAATGTGTAGTCATGTACCATCAGTTTAGCCAAAGATCTCATTTTAGTCCATGTATGCTACATTGGCTTAGACCCATACTTGTCTACCTGCTTAATCCTCTTCAGTTCGGGCTGAAGCATAAGGCACTGACAAATCTTCTCCATTCATACAGACAAGATCAAACAAATACTGGTACAGTATGAAGTCCAGTGAAAGAAAAGTACTTGTAAGTAAAACAACAAATTATTTCACGCTGCCAGGAGCCTTTCTTAGAAGCAAGCAGAGTTAGATATGCAACCTTTTCCCTTCTCTTTGCAAACTAAATTGTTTTGGCAGCTTCATTTATTTTAGAATGTCTTCAGGTGAAAGTAGTGGTGAAAATAAAAAGCACTCCACTTACAATATTATTTCCATACTGGAGTGCTAATTGTTGTTTGTACACTTGTGTTTCAGCAGGCAGTTTTCAGCTCTGGTTTCATTTGTGCATCATTCCCTTTCTTTCGCTTTACAGAAAGACAGATTCCGTGCTCTCAACAACCTCGCCAAAGAACTTGTACAAGGGAACTACCGTGCCAAAGAAAAAGTCAAGCAGAAGTAAGCGTTCTAACAAATCATGATTTCTGTGAATTCAAGTACATGCACACATAATGATGATTTCTTTATCCAGCTCATTTTACCTGGATTTGTGCCAGAGTAGACCAGTCACATGTGCATCATTCATGTGGCAGGATGTGTTTATCTCCCTTATACCAACACGCAGCCTTATTGCATTAGTGTACAGCCATCTAATATAGGTAATGCCTGCTGTTGATTAGTCATTTTCTCAAGTCAGTCAGAATATCAAAAGGTTCAAAACATGCGTAAGGGGACAACAGACCAAACAGATTTACTTCTAGATCTTTCGCTGAGAAGCTTTCATCAAAGGACAAACTTCCAAAGACAAAGACAGGATTACTTATCGATTGCTGCTGATCACCATGAACTTAGGGGTTTTTTGGGGGGGGGGGGGGGTTGGCACACTGTTTAAAAATGAAATTTACAAGTAACATTAGCTTGTATTGTATCTCGGATATATAACTTTGTGATGCACTTATGTGCAGGGACCAGGACATCATGGTACGGTGGAAACAGCTTCTAGACAAACTAGAGTCACGCAAGTCCACACTTTCTGGCTACAACAACCTGATGGGCATGTTCCGCGAGATTGAAACCATCCAGGAAGAACTCAAGGAAGTACAGGTACGGATGCTGGTTTGGACAGTTTTGTGAAAGCCATAAAGAGAGAGAGAGTGTGTGTGTGTGTGTGTGTGTGTGTGTGTGTGTGTGTGTGTGTGTGTGTGTGTGTGTGTGTGTGTGTTTGAGTGAGTGAGAGAGAGAGAGACTGTGAGCCACAGGTGACTTTTATAGCAGAAAGTTATCTCCCTTTCATCTTTTGAACACTTGCGTACACTTGGATGTACATGTGCAGTACAAGTAGCTCACAAATGAAAACTCAAAAGACTTTACATTTGGCATAGGTCTTCATGGTACCATTATTGCTTGAAAAGCTCATGGTACCATTGCTTGAAAAGCTCTACAAGATCCATAACTCTTTTTTTTAAAATAATGGCAACTGTGTGTTATAAACTATAAAAAAAAAACAACAACAACAAATCAAAAAACAATCATTGTTTCAGAATTTTAACTGGGTGAAATTCTTCAAGGTTGAACAGTTTTCTACACCCTAATAATAATATTTTGTACAACGTGTATTTTCAGAGCAAAGTGGCCGGGGAGGACTACGGTAAACACTTACAGGCCACCCAGGACATGCTGGAGCAGCACAGCTTGCATGAGGCACAGCTCCAGGCTCTGACCCGACGTGTGAAGAAACTGAACCGCCGCTCACAGGCTCCTAATGAGGTCGGTCAACAAGGCAACGCTTCGCTGGACAAGCGGCTTGAGGCTCTCAACAACGAGCTGAACAAGTAAGTGTAGTAGTCTGTGAATGGCATACTTTGAATGTTAAAACAGAACATTGTCATTTTAAAGGCCTGCCGTCTTATATTTCTAGACTCGCAGGTCATTCTGAGCTGTTTTGGTGGTGTCTGTACACATGCTCTGCACAGCCGCACACATGCTGGCCCTCTCATTTTTTTTCTTAAGGGTCAGGGTTCGCTCCTTTGGAATAATTTTCGAAACGTGAATATATTTTTGGTGGCTGAATGAATATTGATACGAGTCAAGGACACAATGGATGCTGATAATGCTCCATAAAAATGTGTATCTTGCCCTCACTCACAATGATGCGCGCATGTGTCAGTACAAAGTATCCAACTGTAACAAGACATGCGCCATAGGGGATCCCACCAAGTGCCCTTGCACATTTATATCCAGTTCAGCTAGTGACCGTCAAGGGAGAGCATAGGTGCGCTGTCAGTTTGCTTTCAATAGCCAGACGTTTCGTTGCACTTAGCCACCAACAAACAGACATAGCCACCAAAAAGTTTAATGGGTGTGAGGAAGGGCCGAAGAGGGCTGCCCAGACTAACAGATGCTGAGACACACAGTGTCTGCCACAGTCGTGTCCTTCAAATGACTTCAGGCTGTTGAAGTTGTTCTTGTACACACGGCCATCAAACATCATTGTATTGCATTTAGAGCTCTACTAACATGAAATTATGGTTGACAAGCATTTTTCAAAGCACAACATTTCCAAAACAAAAGTTATCTTCTGTGAAGCTAGAAAACGTTGGATGATGAGCCTTTCAGTGTGTGCACCTTCAGTTCCTTTATCATCATTGTAACAGGTAAAGGAATAAAGGCAGTGTGTGGTACAGATGATGTATCAATACAAACACAGATCTGTATTTTGCTGTCCCTTCAGTGTGTGTGTATGTGTGTGTTTTGCAGAGTGCAAGCGATGAGCGACAAACGGAAAAAGGGCCTGGAGACGGCCAACCAGTACTACCAGTTCCTTCAAGACACAGAGGAGGAGGACCGATGGGTGTGCGAGAAGATTGAAACTGTCAGGTCACCCAACATCGGCAAGGACCTGAACGCTGCTCTCATGATGATGAAAAAACATGAGGTAAGACAGTAGTTTGGTTGTGTGTGTGTGTGTGTGTGTGTGTGTGTGTGTGTGTGTGTGTGTGTGTGTGTGTGTGTGTGGTTATTGTTTTAGGGCTCATCTTCCACCATATCTAGCTAGGTTCACAAATTTGGAGTGCTGTTGTGGTGGTGTAGGATAGACTTTTTTAAAGGTGTACATGCGCACTCTGTTCCAGAACAAAGTTGTTCTGTGACCCCTTGTAACCTTAGGTTTGGTGCCTTCACACCTGGTCTTGTTGAGAATGGAATATTCCAAACTACATGTACCCATGTATTTTGTGTCCACCTCAAACAAATGTCATGATTTGTGTTGTCCTCACTCTGAACACCTCTCCAAGGTGTACCGGTAACAATTTTTTGCAAGGTTTTTATTGTCATGCACGTGGTAGTGTTTATCCCTACCTTATATTTTTGTTCTTTGTTACAGGCTTTAGAGGCTGAGATGCAGGGTAGGTGGCCACGGTGTGAAGCCGTGTGTGGCATGGGCCAGGATCTTGTCAACCGCGGGCATGAGGCACGCCTGGAAATTGGCTCCCGCATCAAGAACTTGATGGACAAGTGGAAGCAGCTGCAGGATGGAGCCGCCACCCGTCGCACTCTCCTGGAGGATGCGATAGAAGCGCAGCAAGTAAGCTTGTCTGAGACTTTTCTCATGATCAGGGTGTAGTGTAGGCTCTCACAGTAGCGTTGGTCCCCATGTTGGTGGCTCCCTCTGTCGTCGTAATGATGTTGACAGGAGTGGTCACTCTTTGCACACTACACAGGGATTGTGCTGGGATTTTTGCTTACTGGTCCCTTCATTTGACACCTTTGATCTTTCCCCCATCAGCTAATTTGGCAACCAGTCCCGGCAAATGAAAATTACTTTCACTGGTTTTTGATGTTTTATGCAGCACTGGCTGGGCCTCCTGGAAATTTACTGTCCTTGTGACCATCACCACCTTTTATTTTTGTGCATGTGTGTGTGTGTGTGTGTGTGTGTGTGTGTGTGTGTGTGTGTGTGTGTGTGTGTGTGTAAACAGCTGGTATATTGCTGATTTTTTCCATCCCTGTAACCTTTGCTGTAATAGTCAATCATACCCCAGCATGTTCCTACTAAATACAAATACATATTACAATCATAACTAGCACAGTTAATTACATTGAACATGGGCTGTGAATGTTTATCCTCTTCATCTCATTCCAGTACTATGCTGATGCGAATGAAGCCGAGTCTTGGATGCGTGAGAAAATGCCGCTTGTGTGCAGCGATGACTGTGGAAAAGATGAGGCAGGAGCACAGGTACTGGTCGCATTTTGATTTATGGTTTCTCTGACACAATGGCAGGGCTGTCGTTGTGTATTCCTTTGGGTGCAGGTAGTTTATGTAATTTTCTCTCCATCAAATGATGGTGACTTTACAGTGCATTACATCATTTACTGCATGTGTGCGGGCAGTTCAGTGCCTCAGAGGGACTGTGCTTACGTGTGTGTGTTTTTGACGTCTGTGCTGAAGATTTTCAACCTAGGTTCCAGATTTTTTTCCCCCTTTTGTGGCTGATTTTTTAAACGTGCAGCTTGTGCCAGGAAGTAGACAGCATTTCTTGTTTAGAAATTGGCTCATGTAGTTATTTGCAGGTGTAGATCAGAATGCAGGGATGGGTAGCTGGAGGTGCAGTATTGATTTTACCTGTACTTTTGTTACATTTCCTGTCATAATGTGCCATAATGGCCTCATAAAGAAATTGTCAAAGTTTTTTTTTTTCTTTTGAGGGTGTTTTTGTGGGGGGTTTTAGTGTGGTAGAGTGAATTGCTGTACGATTTGTCAGATTTAAAGGATCTCTACAGTCAAGACTGATGATCATTAAAAATTTCATAAAGTACATTACACATTGTACCAATTCTTATTTTAGTAGTAGTTTGTACTCCAGCTGGATCCCAGCCGACTAAAGAAGGGACTCTATGTTAAAACTAACCATGTGAATACAGTATAGTTCATCCTGTTCTTTTATTACAGGCACTGCTCTCTCGACACAATCGACTGGACAAAGATATCCGTGCCTTCAACATTGAGATCAAACGCTTGGAGGAGCTGGCAGTGCTGATGACAAAAGCTGCTAGTGAACACAACGTGAGTGTAATAGGGGATTTATATAACGGATGTGGTAACTAAAAAAAGCATGTCTTTCAGCCTTGCTAAAGCTCATTGGCAGGGGAGGGGGGGGGGGGGGGGGTCACGTAATTGATCTTAGAGTGTCCGTATCACCTGGGACCTCGGGTTTGTTCACTGCGTGCCATTAAAAGCATGCAGAGCAGTGATCATAAGCCTCAGAGAGTGGTGCAGGATTTAACTTCTCTTGACAGCCTCCATTGAAAATACTGTGCTGTTAGGATGCATTAAAGCACTGTGCTGTTACGACACACTTCATAATCATTGTTATCAGATGATGGATGGATGGTGACAAATTAATTATATATGTGTGCCAGTAGCAGGACATGGAGACACACGCACACAATGCTGTACATTATTTCTACATTTCATTTTTCAGTGTGTTTATTTTGAGCGTCATCTGTCATGAAGCTTTGTGCATGCATACACCACAATGCACACACAAGCGTACGCACACCCATGGACACAAGCATCTACGCACGCACACACACTCACAGGTAGCAGGTGGGCATTTTGTTTTGCAGAGTGTTTATTTCTGGCATCATCTCTCATGTAGCTTCAGTGCTTTGCTGTCAATTTCCCAAATGACTTCGCTGCACAGAACAGCTGAGACAGTATACTTGAGCATCTGCGGATTTCTCTTTGATCTCTTCTAAGCTGTCCTGTGCTAGTGTCAGCTTTGTCCTTGGTTTTATGTTTTTGTTTGTTTGTTTTTTTGTTTTTGGTTGTTGTTTTTTTTGCCCCAATGCTCTTTTTACTTTAAAGCCTCGATGTTCGTAACGGCGCTGAGATGGAAAACTACAGCTTTTGAAGCTCTGATGGTGTTTGCCAGGTAGATTAGAAATATCTGACCATCGTGACCGTTTTCGTGATTCAGTGGCTTCTAACAGTAGAAAAATACGACTTCCTTTGAGCCTGCAGTTCTTTCTTTAACAGACTGGGACGTGACAAATCTTCTATAAATAGCCACTAATCAGCGCCAATCTAGCTGATCCTCAGTCCTCAACCAAACATCAAATTCAAATTCATTTTATTTATTATTGAAACAGCGACATTAAACACATAAACACACATCACAGACCTCAACGGCTATAAAAAAAAAAAACACGAGATTCCCCCCCCCCCCCCCCCCCCTGCACACACACACACACACACGCGCGTACACACGTATATATATATCACATACATAAGTACATACGAAACTGCATAAAAATATAAAAATATCATCTGCTCGGTATACGGCACAATTCTGGAGCAACATGTAGGTCAGCCGGAGTCACTACACTGCTTTCAAGTGCTTCAATGTGACTCCAGTGACGGATGAAGTGCGTTCGATGAAAAGTTTTTCACGCGGTGTTGAATGCCTGTCCTACGTATTGAGACTTTAAGCGGGCCCAGGAGCGATCAGCTACATTCTTCTAAATCTGCAAACTTGCAGTCACCACTGTTGTTGTTTTGTGTGTGTATGTGTGTTGTTGTTGTTGTTTTCATCAGTACGAAAGGATAGAAATCAAACAAATTCATCTTGAACGATTTTTGCTTTTGTTTTTTTTCTCTCAGATCTCACCTGACAAGTTCCGACCAGTGGAGAATGGAGAGGAGGAGAAGGAAGAGGAGTTCGTCGAGGAAGTGGTGGATGTGCCACGTGAGATCGAAGTTGAAGAGGTCGTTGAGAAGGAGGTCATGCAAGACGTGGTGGAGACAAGGAAAATTCCCCAGGTCAAGGCCATGTATGCCTACAAAGGTCAAGGAATGAAAGTGGACAAAGGAGAGGTGTGTGTGAGAGATTTTATTCTCTACTTGCTTCTTTCTTGTTAGTTAGTTTGTTTGTTCGTTTGTACTAATCCCCCCCCCCCCCCTCCCACCACCACCACCACCACCCTTGACCCGGCCACCCACATGCTTGGGAGAGACTAATCAAATGCTTCCCAAAAGAAGTGGGTTTGAAGGCGGAAGCAGGCCAGAGCTGGGGAATGACGGATGGAAACAGGCAAGGTGTTCCACACTAAAGGACCAACGGAAGGGATAGCACGATCACCGCGTGCTTTTGAGTTAGAGTGCAGGAAACGTCGGGATATTGCTCGTGTCAAGAGACAAGCGAAGGGACCGGGAGGGGGTGTACACCTGCAGCAAGTCAGAAATACACGCAGGTGATGTCTGGTTTATAGACGAAAAACAATGACACTTGACACAAGGTCCTTAGTGGATTCGAAGTACATTAGCAACATATAATTATACATAGTTCATGTACATACGCGCGCACACACACACACACACACACACACACACACACACACACACACACACACACAAGCTTGTATTTAGCCATTTATTTTTCATCCCTGAGACGCATAGACACAGCTGCACACAAGCACAAAACAACAAACAAATCTTGAACACCTGACAATAACATCAAACATACACCACAAAATGTGTGATGGGGGAAAAAGAAACATCTTTTGTCCAGTTCATCCAGTGCTCGCGCGTACTTTTTTCGTTGTGCATGAACAAATGCGGATCACCCAGTCAGCAATAAATTCAAGCAATAAGCAAAGGGATGAGCAAGGCGCAGTGGGTAGCTCGCCTGACTAGTAGGTGCACAACCAGACGAGTTGTCATGGTGAAGCATGGTCCCCCACCCCCCACCCCCGAAAATAGGTGGGCGATGCTGCACTGCAGGGACACGTTTTCCCTGGGGCAAGCAACCAGAATTTCCGGAAAGGGATGATGACGTTAAAAAAGAAAAAGTGGTTTGGTTAGTGTGCCTTGCACATACTTCGTCATCCTGGACCTAAAAGCGTCATCATTGACCATCAGTTGGAATACTGATCAAATTTTACGAGCATCGTGGTGGAACAAGCAGTCAGTGAGCTTTGCAAAACACACCCGCCCTTCAGTGTCACATGGAGATAGAATTGATATTGATACTGGTAGCACCAGTACTGTCCCTGTTTCTCACAGTCCTCCACAGTAAATACAGGAAAGCCTTTTGAAAGTCTCTGCGGAATAAGCCGTAGATGAGCGGATTGACAGCGCTGCTCATATACTGAAAGAAGGTGGCCACTAGGTTGGCGTAGCCTGGCAGGGCATCGGGAGTGCTGATGATCACTTTGATCAGTTTCGTGACGCTGAATGGAGTCATGCACACAAAGTAAGCCAACACCACGATCAGAAGGCTCCGCACGGCTTTGGAGCTTTCGCTGTACTTCTGCGGCTTAGGCGGCGGTGGTGGCTCGTCTGGTGCCACGGAGTTTCTGTCGTGGTGACCGTTCTGGGTTCCTGGCCGCTGAATGGAGGCCAGCTGCATCTGCGGCTGAGCGCGCGGCTTGATCTTCTTGACTTCGCTGAAAACTTTGCAGTACGCGACCGTGAGAAGGACCCCTGGCAGAAGGAAACAGAGGATGAAAGCCACAATGACGTAGATGAGAACCGGGTTGCCGTAAATGTGCCACTGGATGGCGCAGGTCGCTTCCCAGTAGTCGTACTCTATCCAGTTGAAGAGGATCGGCGTCAGCCCGAACGCGAATCCCTGAATCCAGGCGTAGACTATGAAATACAGGACACGGCGCTTTGTCACAAGCAAGGGGTAGTGGAGAGAGTAGACGATGGCCACATAGCGGTCCATGCTGATGAACATTAGAGTCAGCATAGACACGATGATGAAGCAGTAGTTGGCTCCGCACACGATCCTGCACCATGGGCCTGACAGAGCCCACCTGTCCATAGACACGGCGATCACGGAACTCAGCATCACCACAGTCGCGCTGCTGAGGTCCGTGATGCTCAGGTTCACGATGAACAGGTTGGCCACTTCGTCGCGAAGTCGGCGATACATGTACACGGCCAGGATGACCAGAACATTTCCACCAATGGCAAAAAGAATGATGATGATGAAGAAAATGCAGGCACTGATGTTTTCAGCCAGTGAACGTTCTTCGTAAGTGCTGGCTGTACTTGTTTCGTTTGAAACATTGCCTGTTAGGGTTTCCGGCAGCTCCACTCTGTTGTCACCCATCATGCATTCAAAAGTGGATCAGAACCTCAGTGATTGATGCGGCCAGTTCTGCGATCAGGTGCAAGCTGCAACAATGAAAATAATTGTTAGCTATTTTTAAGTGCACACCGTCCTACTTAGCTGCACTGCTGTATTTCACACAGGATGATCGGTGGTCAATCAGCACCGACAGCCAGCTGCTCCTAATACCGTAAGAAACTGTGCACACTGTAGTGAACTTCAGAAGAATCAGCAAATTGCGTTTTCGGTTTGTTCAAGTTTAATAGCTGTACACGGCTTTGTTATTGTTGTTTTTTATGTTTGTTTATTTGGTTTTTGGTGTTTTGGGGTGGTTCTTTGGTGGTGTTTTTGTTTTTTTTTGTTTTTTTTTTTTTTTTTTGGGGGGGGGGTCTTTGTTTGTTTGGTGGTGGTGGTGGTGGTGTGTGTGTGTGTGTGTGTGTGTGTGTGTGTGTGTGTGTGTGTGTGTGTGTTGTTGTTGTTGTTGTTGTTTTGTTTTGTTTTGTTTTGTTTTGTTTGTAGGTGGGGGTAGGGTGTTTGCATTATTGTTTCACTGTTTTTTTTGTTCAGGTCCATTCACACTAACCCAGTGTTTGAAATCACCCTTGTGGTGAACAACATTCCGTTTGTCAGATGAAATGAACTGTAAGCTGCCTGTCTCTTAAATCCATCAGCTATATTGATTCTCTTGTTAAAAGTGTTAGATAGAACAAACAATGCAAAAAAGATTGACGGTGTGGAAACAAGTGGGTATGCTTGGAATTAAACAACACACGCAAAACACCAGAATGGGACAAGCCCATTCTTCACAGTGTAATCTCCAACAATTTTCCCAAGCGTATTTTCTTGTATTTACGCTAATGGGACTGGCAATCACAGGAGAATTGGAACTGCTCCTTTTGGTCTTTGCCCCCTTAGATCATGTACCCCAGGCCACATGCTTTCAACACACACACACATGTTTATTTCAAATGGCCCTTGAATGGATCCATTTTATACAAGTATTGATAACTTGCTTTCATTATAGACAGAGAATTTATTTATTTCAATCTTCCCGGCAGTGGAATTGAATAATTCATTAGAACCAGTATCACTGAATCTACCCCTAAGACAACATGATCTCAGACCACAAAACCAAACGACAAGAATACATGTCCGTGCAAGTTGTCTGGGCGATTTATTCGTTCAGCAAATACTCGTAAATAGATCTGACATTTACTTCTTTTGATCTCTTTTACCCGGATCACGACAGCAGAAGAATTCTTTCCTCCCCGTGCTGAAACGTGTGTGACAGTTGCTTTAGAGCAGTGGCATTAAAAATGGATGTCTCGTGGCAAGATAGTGAGGTCGATAGTTGTTATAAGGCTGAACTACCGATTTGTTTCATGTCTGCTCTTAATTGTTAAAACAAACAGCCAGACCCCCGTATAGCAGTGTGGGAAGATCTGTGTTTCCTGTTTCCCTGTGAAACAGCATTTCAGTTGCACGTTATACTAAACATAGTGGGTAAATAGTTGTCCTGTGCTGTGCGACTCAGTGCCATAAAATTACGCGGGCATGGGGGGGGGGGGGGGACATAGAGGGTAAATAGTTTTGCTGTGCTGTTTGACTGCCACAAAATTACGCGTGCATGGAAAAAAAAAAAAAACAAGAATGAATACAAAGCAACAGTAAGCCATGTGTCCTATGTTACATACATATTCAAATGCTCTTTTCCTGTTTCCGTTAAAGCCCATCTGCTGACATATCCTAGCTCACAAAGCCGGAGCTGTTTTGATGTAGCATTGTATCCTTGGACACACACACAGTTTCAAACAGGTTACTTACTTACTTAGGCCCCTGGCTCCACGTGGAGCATAGGCCATCGACAACCCTTCGCCATCGCACTCTGTTCTGGGCTATTCTTGCCACTCCAGTCCAGTTGGTCCCCTGCTTATATAACTCTGCCTCAGTGTCCCGCCTCCAGCTGTTGCGAGGCCGGCCTCTCTTCCTTTTCCCCTGTGGGTTCCATGTCAGGGCTTGGCGTGTGGTGCTGGATGCTGGCTTCCTGAGGGTGTGTCCAATCCAGCCCCACTTCCTCCGCAGGATCTGCTTGGTCGCTGGTTCCTGCCCTGCTCGCTCCCACAGCTCTTCGTTCCGGATCTTCTCTGGCCATCGGATGTTGAAGATGCGCCTCAGACAGGTGTTGAGAAATGTCTGGATCTTCTGCTGCATCGTCTTTGTTGTCCTCCATGTTTCGCATCCGTAGAGCAGAACTGACTTCACGTTGGAGTTGAAGATGCGAAGTTTGGTTCTTATGCTGACAACTTTGGATGCCCAGATGTTCTTCAGCATGACCATTGCTGCTCTTGCCTTGCCGATTCTGGCTGTGACGTCTCGGTCTGTGCCTCCCTGTCCATCAACCACACTCCCCAGGTAGACAAAGGACTCTACCTCCCTGATGGGCTCTCCACCGACTGTGACTGGTGTGTTGGCAGTGGTGTTGATCTTCATCAGCTCGGTTTTCCTCCTGTTGATCTTGAGCCCTGTTCCGGCTGATGTGGCTTCCAGGCAAGTAGTCTTGTCCTGCATCTGGCTGTGGCTGTGAGACAGGAGCGCCAGGTCGTCCGCGAAGTCGAGGTCATCCAGCTGCGTCCAGAGTGTCAACTGTATCCCGTTTTTCCTGCCTGTTGTGGTGGTCTTCATGATCCAGTCGATGACCAGGAGGAAGAGGAATGGGGACAACAGGCATCCCTGGCGGACTCCGGTCTTCACCTCGAAGCTTTCTGACAACTGGCCGGCATGGGCAATCCTGCAGCTCATGTCTTTGTAGGTGCACTGGATCAGGGAGATGATCTTCCCGGGAACTCCATAGTGCCTTAGCAGCTTCCACAGCGCCTCTCTGTCTACACTGTCGAAGGCCTTCTCATAGTCTATGAAGTTGATGTAGAGGGGGGAGTTCCACTCCAGTGACTGCTCAACAATGATGCGTAGGCTGGCGATCTGGTCAGCGCAGGACCTGTTCCTGCGAAAGCCCGCCTGCTGGTCTCGGAGCATAGGGTCAACTGCCTCCCTCATCCTCTCCAGTAGAATTCTGTTGAGAACCTTGCCTGGCACTGACAGGAGCATGATCCCTCGGTAGTTGCTGCAGTCCCTGAGGTCCCCTTTCTTTGGCAGCTTGATGACGATCCCTTCTTTCCACTGGGCTGGCACCTCTTCCTTCTCCCAGATCTTGCTGAATAGGCTGTGCAGCATGTTGACGGCTGTCTCTGTGTCTGCTTTGATGGCTTCTGCTGGTATCTCGTCCGGCCCTGCAGCTTTCCCATTTCTCAGTGTCATGATGGCTTTCCTGATCTCCGCCTTAGAGGGCTTGTCGCAGTTGATGGGTAGTTCTGTCTCAGCTGGCGGGATGTCTGGAGGTGTTTCAGGGATGGGGCGATTTAACAGTTCCCTGAAGTGTTCTGCCCATCGCTTCAGCTGTTCCTCGGTTGTTGTCAGTGGGTGCCCGTTCTTGTCCTTCACTGGTTTGTCTGTCTGCCGAAATTTGCCCGCGAGCTTCTTGGTCACCTGGTACAGGTCTTTTAGGTTCCCTTGTCCGGCTGCTTCCTCTGCTTGATTGGCCAGGTTGTCGATGTAGTCCCTCTTGTCCTTTCTGGTGCTCCTCTTCACTTCTCTGTCAGCTGCTGTGTATTCTTCCTGTGCCTTTGCCTTAGCTCTTCTTGTTCGGCTCGTGTTCAGTGCAGTTTTCTTCTTTTTCCTAACTTCCAGCTTCTGGATGGTATCAGCAGAGATCCATTCCTTGTGTTGGGTCTTTCTCTTGCCAAGGACCTCTTCGCATGTGTCGTGCCAGAGTTTCTTGCTGTGTTCCCACTGTGTCTCGATATCCATTCCACTGTCTTCTATCAGGTCTTGCAGTGGCTGGAACCTGTTGGAAAGGCTGATCCGGAATGCTGCTTGTGTCTCTGTGTTCCTGAGTAGGCCAACGTTGTACCTGGTCCGTGTGTTGTTGGCGTTGGTGTGTCTCTTAAGCCGAAGTCTCAATGTTGTTGCAAGAAGGTGGTGGTCTGATGATACATCGGCACCCCTCATCACGCGCACATCTCGCCACGATCTCCTGAACTTCCGGCTGATGCAGATGTGATCAATCTGGTTCTCCGTGACATGGTCCGGCGATCTCCATGTGGCCTTGTGGATGCGCTTGTGTGGGAAGATGCTGCCTCCTATCACTAGCTGGTTCAGGGCACAAAAGTCTGCAAAGCGCTCGCCATTTTCGTTCATCTGTCCCAGTCCGTGTGTTCCCATGGTGTTCTCATAGCCTGTGTTGTCTGATCCAATCTTGGCGTTGAAGTCTCCCATCAGTATGGTCATGTCCTTGGCTCCTCCTCTATCTATCACTGTCTGTAGTTGTTGGTAGAAGTCGTCTTTTTTCTCATCTTCCGCATCATTGGTGGGAGCGTAGCACTGGATGATGTTTAGCTTGATGTCTTTCTTCTTGGTGATGAATTTGGCTGTGATGATGCGGGAGTTGACAGGTTCCCAGCCGATGAGTGCCCGCTGTGCCTCCGGTGCCAGCATCAGGGCCACGCCCTCAGTGTGGGGGGCTCCATCCTCTGTGTGTCCCGAGTACAGCAATTGCTCTCCCGATGAAAATCTCAGCTGTCCTGTCTGTAGCCACCTTGTCTCACTCAGTCCCAGTACTCCTATCCTGTAGTTCTTCATCTCTCTTGCTACTTGTATGGTCCTTCCTACTTCATACATTGTCCTGATGTTCCATGTGGCTACTCTCGTCGTTGTCCTGGGTGTTAGAAGGGGGGTCGGCCTTGCAGCTTCCTTTCGGCTTTCACTGCAATGCGTCATAGGTCTCCGGGATGGAGACCCTTCCTCGCCCAGGTGAATGTTTTGGTTTGTTGCTGTCGATGCTTCTGTAACTTTTATGTTTTTTACAGGTAGGGCTGTTAACCCTACGCAAACCCGTTTAGCCTCTTGGAGAGGTGGTCCACATTCGTCTGACCTCTACCCTTCGACCTGTCCAGCTTGGGTGACCCTGCCAGGAGCACGTGCTCCCGCTGGCGAAGCTCTCTGGGTCATTGAGGTACACAAGCCACTACCCCACGACAAGGGTTGGACCATGTAGGGTTTCAAACAGGTTAGCACTCAGCAAACGCCCCAAAAGCACAGCATCTGGCACTGGGACTAGGGCCAGCTTCAGACTGTTGCAGTGCATGTGTCCACGGCCATCCTACTTCAGTATATATTGCAGTCAGAGCTCTGCTTTACCAAGTAAGCCCAGGCCGCAGAGGTTGTGCACCAGTAGCCTCAGTAAACAATCCATAATTAATTTATGGATGCATGGACGTAAATTTAGTATTGTGGGAGTGGTGCACATTGATTATACTCATGTCTCCGACAATAAGACGCATATTTCGAAATGAACGTTTTACCGCTGAGTTGTCTGTGTACAGGAAATACACTGGAAAACAGCCACAATGCACTTCAAAGCCATGCATATGTGGAAAAGACAGTTGTTGCTAACCTGTCTTGTTTCCCTTAGTATTTAACCTACAGAAAATCAAAATTAGCAGAATATGACTGCAACAATTGTCTGTGAAAAACGGACCAGTCTCCAGTTGAATCCTGCATGATCGATGTTTATCGACCAGCACTTTTCCACATTGGCCACAAGTGACGGTATGGTGGTACTGTCTGAGTGTCTTGAAATTGTCATCCGTCCAGAATGTGCGTTTCAAGTCGCCTCTGTCGCATCAAAGTCCTCGAATACGAGAGCAACTTTACCTCCAGTCGATTTCGCCATGTATGCTTCAAGTTTCGGAAATCTAATCGTCAAAGGGATCACAGTTTCACTTGCAACACTGTACTCAGTGCCGCACAGGCTTTCCTCTTTTTTCTTTTCCTTTTTTTTTTTTTTTTTCAATTCTGGGTAAAAACTATCATCCATCAGACTCCTCTTCTCTACACATGGCCCCAGGTAGGGCCAAATATTTGTGCTGGCTTTTTCATCGTTGTATTGCCCCGTCTTTGATATCGCCCGTATGTGGTGGAAAAGGACGTTAAACCCCCAAACACCCACCCACCCACCCTCTACACATGCCTATGAGCTCCAAAATTGGCGGTTTCAGCAGCCGTCATTATTTGCCTTCTGCCCAACGCACAGACGACACAAATTTTCAGATCTATCGAACAGACATGTTCTCCCTTGCAAAAGAGCCTTTGAAGGACCGGCACTGCTGCCTGATTCTGGCATACAGCACCAAAACTTAAAGAAGGGCCAAAATCCTGGGATACTCATGCGCGGTATAGAAATGAGTTGAGATAAATTCAGTCTTCAAGGGTTATAATTATGCATAAGTGCAACAACAACAGCAGCAAAACAACAAGAGAAAACAACAAAAAGTTCTCGATGAAGCCTTATAATCAGAGAATTTGCGTCTTTACTTTCGTGCTCCCCTTTGAACCACACTTGTGGTCCAGCGGCAGTCATGCCAGAAAACGGTGAAACAAGAAGAAAAGAAAGCCGTCAAAAAAAAAAAAAAAAAAAGTTTACCTGTAGTCTGATCAAGTTTCGCGTGGCTGATCTTTTCGAACCCTGGGTTACATACCGCTCGTCGCGCACCTCAGTGGCACATCACGCTGAACTAATGACCAAACCGCCGTTTTACCCGACAGCCGTTCCACTCCTCTTTGACACAGAACGCTAATGTAATTGGACGCTTGTTGTTGGACGGGCAAACATTATCGATTTCTTGTAGGTACTCCCGTAAACATCGTATGAGCTGTTTTGAATGCCAATGCGTTCCGGTACAGTTGGGCATTCCAACAGTAGGACATGCAGGCTCTTGTCCTGGTAGAGAGAACTCGTGGGGGGATTACGTTCTGCTTCATTGCTTACCAACTGAACTGTGTTTGGTGAAGATGAACGCAAACAGGTGTCTCGTGTGTGTGTGTGTGTGTTGTAAGTAGATATCACAGTTTGTAGTGTCACGAGTTGGATTAGTCACTTAATCAGCCTGGCCCCCTACCCACAGTTCGTAATGTCATAACATTATGTTTCGATTGACGTGTGTGTTTTGAGAAAAAAAATATCTGGCAGATGTGGCTGTGATTCATAAACATGGGTGCACGTTTTTATTGCCTCCAGCCAATGGCAATAAACTCCTAATCATTTGTTAGATAGTTGCGTCACACCAGCCTCCTAGAGGATTACTGCTATGGTGTTCATTTAAAAATATAAAAAAGAAAAAAAGAAAAACACAAGTTTTTTTTTTTAAACACCAGCAACAAAAAACATTTGATTTTTTATGGAATTTGACCACAGATGAATGTCAGGTTTTTTTTTTTTTTTAAGATGACAAATCGATATTCCATGATGGTGTTTATGAAACTGGGCTGTGTTTCGTAATACCCGGGTGTTTGTGTGTGAAGATTCCTAAAGTGTGATTGGAAAATAAGTTGTTTTGAGAGAAGGCGGGAACAGCACGCATATTAATGAAAAGACGCACACACACACACACACACACACACACACACACACACACACACACACACACACACACGGAATATCAAGATTTGAAGTAAGGAAAGGCGTAACGCTGTACCATCAAGCACAATCTTTTAGTTCAAGAAGAAGTCTCCTACCTTCAGAGCACGCGGCATGCAGTGCCTCACACGAAAGGACGTTGAGAAGAAACTGTCGGCCACCCAGAAGACACGTACATGTACAATCGGGTTGCATTTTCCCTCAAGTTATATCCAGATTTCTTCTGCGTCAAGTAGCCAATGATTGCGGGAACTGTCACGGGGGGGTTGTCCTCACCCAGACGTGCCATGCCGCACCCAGTAGGCAGCCGCTGCTGCTGCCCATCACCTTTCGTTCGTCGGAACGGTTAGTCACCCGTTTCAGCTCTGGCACGTGCAGCGCTGTGGAAAAGGCACCAACTTTGAATAGCTTTTGAAGTCACTGTTCTGTGTCAAACCAGCTGGCAGACCCGTCATTTATACAACCGCTGTGAAATGTTTTCCTCTTTCTTCTGTCAATAGGGTAAAATCCCGGTTTTTTTATTATTATTTTTATTTTTAGCGTTTGCGCAGTGACAAATGGACGAGGAAGCTGAAACTTGAACTGTATTTAGGACAGAGATTTTTGGCGGGTAGGGTCACTTGTCTCACAATCTAGCCGCAAAACTTGTATGTAAAGTCCAATAAAAACAAACTATAAACCAATGCACTGTTCATTGAGGAGGAAATAAACGTTGACAAATTAATATTGTAGAGTTTTTAACGTTGTTGTTGTTGTTTTTCTGAACCACTCCTTAATGCACCATGTGACACTGTATGCATCGATAGAGAACTTGTACATTCAGTATGCTAAGGTTGCCTAGGGAATCTTACAGTAAGACTTGTTTGCGTTGAGTGATTGTTATGTTATTTCCTGCAGTCCGCCAGCTAAAGAACTTCGAAAAGTTCTGAAACATAACGTGAAGACTGACCGAGAGCTTTCATTCAGATTTTCAACCCTAAGTATCAGGAACTCTGTGCCTACTTGAACGACGTACTTCCACACTTCCCTAGTTGAAAAGGCCAGGCAAACACCTTCCTTTTGTATTGTCAAGCGTATGGCTATTAACTTTTGTTTGGCTGGTCATTTTCTCATTGGTTCTGTCACTGGGTTTTTAATGTACCTTCGAGAGCAGGAAATTAACTGTGGGCATTGAGGGTGTGTGTGTGTGTGTGTGTGTGTGTGTGTGTGTGTGTGTGTGTGTGTGTGTGTGTGTGTGTGTGTGTGTGTGTGAGAGAGAGAGAGAGAGAGAGAGAGATTCATTTGTGAGTGTGTTGAGTGCAGCGGGTCCCTTTTTTGTTTTCTTTCTTTTTCTTCCTGGGGGGGGGGGGGGGGGTGCAGTGATTTATACATGTAACAACTATTATTATTATCATCATCATCATTATCATCATTAAGATACTGGTTCACCCATATCAAGAATGCAGGAGTGGATGCGGAATGGAAGAAGCATACAAGTATGAGTACACACCATACATGCAGGAAAGGAAAAGAAGAAAATAAAATGGTATGCACTACTGATGCACTTCTCCATGAGTGAGCAGCCTGTACAGACGAATTCTACTCCTGTCAATCAAAAGGGGCGCGTCTCAAGAATTCAGCCAATCACGTGCAATGGCATAATGAGCACAACATTTGGCATGGTCTGGCAAACATCAGAAAAGGGTGCACATGTAGTTTGATTTGTCTGAAACATGTGAAGAAAGCAGCAAGTCCAGTTATTTGAGGGGGAAAGACCATAACATCAATCTCTTTCATCTTGAAATCACCCCTTTTTCCATAAAATGACATCATGGACGTACAGTGTTTTGCCAAGAGAGGGTAGAGTAAAGGTGCAGAACTTTGGCCCGTAGCTTGCCGAGTGGAGTCGTCTGTTGGACTAAATGATATACCAATACCCAGAGGAGAGCCGGGGTGGCCGAATGGTGAGCGTTGGACTTCTAATGCTCGGGTCGTGAGTTCGTATCCCGGCTGGGGCCAAATATTTGTGCTGGCATTTTCATCGTTGCTCCGTCGTTGATATCACCCGCTTGTGGTGGAAAAGGACGTTAAATCCCCGAACATCCCCCCCCAATACCCAGATGCCTAGTTAGCTACTGAGCTGCCAGTAACACAAGTGACAAAGGATTAGTGACACGACTCTCGTCTTGTGCAAAATGCTAGATCAGTAGGCTACATGATATAGGGGACTGGATCTACCCAAGCAGGTGTAATTTAGACATTGACTGTCAGCTTGCGTGTAGATAAGTGGGAAGTTTGGAGTCAGTACAATAATGAGGTGGGCTGCAGTTAGTGGAGGTAGACTTGTACTTCTGTTGCTGCCTTGTTCTTTCGTGCGCGTCTGCTGCGAACTCCAGGTAATGATGACGGGTACATCAGAACTATGTGGTATAGACAGAGGATGATTAAAGGGTCTTGCACTCGATGAAGTTCGTTTGATCTGTGCAATCAGCACTCACCGGCTTGTCCACAAAGGGCGACTTTAAAAAAGTTAAGCAGGCTCAGGGGTTTATTGCCAGGATTTCGTCCCTGTCTGTGCTAATCCTGTATAATGGGCCTTGCAAGTTGCAACAGGTCATCTTTTGTGTACGGTTACCTTCTGTTCAGTAAAGTTGTTTTGTTTTGTTTTTTTGAAAGCAGTCTCTGTCCAGGACTGTTTGCGTGTTCCTTGAGCACACCTCTGTTTGTTTTCACTAGGGTCTGTTAAAGGGTGGCCAGTGTTCGCTACATGGCTCGTAAAAGTTAAATGTTTCATATTAACAATTTCACCCTCACCTCTACCCAAAATTTTCTCTGGAGTTAAAGTGCTACCTGACTCAGCAGTCAGCTCTACCAAAAACACATTACTTTCCCAAAACAAAGAACTACTTCTTTTTTCTTCTTCTTCTTTTTTTTACATACTTTATTGTCCCTTTCGGGAAATTTGGGCTGCTGCCCCCGCGGGAAGTGCAGCGCCGTCCTGCAGCACCACCCAACCTACCTACCCTATGTTTCATTTTTAATTTTGTTGGGGGAGGAAAGCCCGAGAACCCAGAGAGAAACCCCTGATGGGCAGCCCGGTAGCCAGGAAATCACGTCACAGCTGGCACTGGGCTCGAACCCAGGCTACGCCGTGACCGCGATGACTGCCGTTCAATAGCACATCAGCTAAGTTGAACGTGCTGCCTACTAGACCACTGCTCGCCCCACAGTTATAATATGATAATCATAATCTTCATTTTAGCAAAGTGAGCGGTTTTGAAAGACGTGTATGCAGATGCTTTGTTACCGAACATCTGATGTTGGGGATGCTGGACATGGAACGTACTATCTCTCAGTAGCATATCTAATATCTAGTAAGTGGATTTGGTTCGCGTCAATTCAGTCTTGCTTGGTGTTGATGTGAACATTTTCACGCAGGCTCCCATCTTTTCTTGTGTTTTGCAGGTGATGATCCTCCTCCAGCGCACAAACAACGACTGGTGGCAAGTTCGGAAGGGAGACGCGACCGAGGGGTTCGTCCCGGCAAACTACGTGAAGGAGGTGGACGCTAAGGTCGTGCAGAAGGTGGTCAAGAGACCGGTCAAGGTCCCTGAGAGGGTCAAGGTCAAGAAGACCGTCATGAAGAAGGAAGTGGTGCAAAAGAAGAAAGAGAGGGCCTCAAGCCTCCGGAGAGCACCGTCGGGTGAGTTCTGGTGTCAGTTCTTGAAGTCCAGACTCAAAATTAAAGGCCCAACATCCAACATATCGAGGCATACAGATTGTTCAGAGCTGTTGTGGTGGAAGCTAGCATCCACATAGACATGCAAGTAGCTAATTCAGTTATGGTTTCCTTGGCTAGCAGAGGTCTGTGTATGGCATACAGAGCTCTACTAATTAGTAAGATAGACTATTTTGAGTGTACATGTGCACGTGCAAATGCAGCAAAATGAAAGTTGGCTTCAGTGAAGCTTAGTAATCTTAGAATAAGCATCTCTAACGCTGTGTGAGGCAGTTACGGATGGTTGTTTATGGGTTTGTGTGTTTATGTTTAACTGCGGAGATGGGATTTATGTAAAATGTATTATTGTAAAATGGTTATCGAATCACCATCAGTTGGTGCAGTCTGCAGAAAGATCTGTCTGTAAGCCATTCATCTCCCCCCCCCCCCTCTCTCTCTCTATTGATTGAATTGATTGACAGGAGAATGGTTTTAGTGGAATTTGTGTACGGCAACTCCATGCTGTAACTCGTGCATTTTGCAGACCTCTCTGTGGGGTCAGTGCATTTTGTTTCTGATTAAGGCCACGCATGCGAGCTGCAGTGATAAGGGATAGTTGCTTACTCTTGCTGGGTTTCGTAATTCAGACAGAATGTATTACACCACTGTTGAATCTTTTGACCGCAGTGATACCTCGTCTGTACACCCATGTGACCAATTCAGATTTGATTGTGTTTGTGTTTGCTCTCTCTCTCTCTCTCTCTCTCAATAAACAGTTCCGATTCTGATTCTCTCTCTCCCTCCCTCCCACACCGTCCCTCCCTCCCTCTGTCTCTATCATTTATTTTTATGTTTTTGCTGCAGTGCGTTCCAAGTCCAATTTGCACTTTGACAAAGAGAATGTGGAGACGAGGCAGAAGAATCTCACCACGCAGTACTCCAAGCTGTCCAAACTCTCACAGGTAAGGCACTTTATGGTTAACACGGTTTGCACTTCAGGCCATTACCACTGCCCCCCCCCCCCCCCCACCCCCAATGTCCCTCCCACCTCCTCCCCTCCACCACCATTCTCGAGCATGTTCAGAATCACGCACCGGTAACGTCCGTGACAGAAAAATGTCAAGCGCCAACCTCTTCTGCACTGTCCTGTACCGTACGAAACATAAGTAGCTTGTTAAGCAGCTCCTAGATGACACGTATGATAAGCACCTCCTAGATTTTACCCTCGTCAACAAACCGAGAAGTGTGGGCAGCCAGACACCTTTGTCATCGCCGTGTCTACGTGGTTGCACTGAGCCTGATCACAACCCACCGGACAAACTGCAGCCAGACAGTCTAATTGGACGTGTTGTCAATCAGGCAGATCCAGAATGATACTTATTGTGTGAAAGGAAAATTAGTGACGACTGACGACACTCCGAACATTGACCTGTTGCTAGGTACAGGTATGACACAAGCCTCTACATGCGGGTGGGTGGGTGTTTGGGGGGGTTTAACGTCCTTTATCACCACATACGGGTGATGTCAAAGGCGGGGCAACGATGAAAAAGCCAGCACACATATTTGGTCCCAGCCAGGATACGAACTCACGACCCGAGCATTAGAAGTCAAACGCTCTACCATTCGGCCACCCCGGCTCCCCGTCTCTAAATGCAATGTGCACATGTACATAAATGGCAGAGAAAGCTGGGTCAGATTTTTTTCTTATAAATAAGTCAAAAGATTCAGAGTATCGTCGCAACAAGCACCACCACACAAAAAGGTTGTGAGCTCGTAATGGTTTTGCTCATGAATTCTCACAGATGAAGTGTCCATTACCTAGCGTTTTGCCCTCTGGATGAAAGATGACACATGCGCATCTGAGAGTTGGAGAAATAAGACCTGAACGAGTATGTATGTACCTGTACACACGTATGTATGTGCGTATGTACGTTGTCATAGAAAAGGAATCAACCCACAAAATACGGGCGTGAAAACGCACTTACCAAAAGTCACAAATTAATCCACTGTTGCTTCTATGAGAGCTGTGGACACAGTTACACCCGCCGGCCACTTCATCTGTTACTGTCTCGCCGACAGAGCTTTTGTGTGCGGAGTGGCAAATTGATTCATTGATCGCCGCCAAACACTGAAACAGCTCCGCCGCATAGATCTTGCTTACTATCCACGCACGACTGTCCTGGTCCTTATTTGGTTTTAAGTTTTCATGAGCGGAACTGACTCGGCTCACTGCTCAGACGGTGAAACTAAGATGTAGAATACCCAGTTTGAGTTTTGGTATGCGAAGTCAACAGCTCCAGGACTAACATGTCATCATGATGTGGTGTCCCGTCCCACCCCACGGCACGGCATGGCCGGCTGTCGCCTGTTGTAACAGCATTAGTTACAGGAAGCTTTTGACGAGCACGTGGCATTGGTCGTTAACCACACTCTGCATGGCATTGGCCATTAACTACGCAGTTCTTTCTGGTTTGTGCCTTATTGATGGCTTGCCCGGATCAACATCCGACTCCAATGGTGTGAAGATTTCTTGTCCTGATTTGCTCTGGTGAGCGTTTTGCAACCGACCCTTAGCAAAAGAAACCAGATATGCTCGGGGGGCGGGAAGTCCTGGGCAGTTTGCGGGATCGTGCAGGCTTGAGTTGCTAGCGGAGCACTCAAAATGGGGAAGATTAATACTTTATTGGAAAAGGAGCAATGATTTACCTTTAAAGACCCACCGTCCAAATTTTCTGGTCCCACAAATCATCAGAGCTGTTTTAGTGGTGGCTGTCATCACACCACTTATACACCTGCACAGCTGCAGTCTAAACATGACAGGCAAGCAGTGAGCAGACAGCATCGGACTCACCGTAAGTCTGCAGCAGTATTGTCACTAAAAGAGAGCCGTTTGGGCTGCGTAGGGTCTCCTCGTTTGTGCGGTCAGCAAACATCAAAGGTATTGCATTCTGAGCTCTACTGCCCTGACATTGGCTGTTTCGAGCTCACGGGCACATTCACAAGCACAGCTGTTCCCGAACCATAAGTCGTCCATTGTGATGTCAACAATTGCCAGACAGTGAGCCTTTAAGTTTCTAATTATTGCCGAGCTGACTAATATCCATCCTTGGGACCCCGAGAACCAATCGGATAACAAGAGTAGGTTGGGTGGCTCTGATAAGATCTTACCAGAAGTTAATGAAAGATAATTAGATTGGGTAAAGAGAATGATGGACACTGCATGAACAACACAGAGAGGCACTCTCGCAGGCATGATGTCTGAGTGCGGCCTTAGGGCAGACACGGTAGGCATGGTGACTGTGTTTGCCCGGAGTTCGGCGAAGGGTCTGTATACACTGTAATACACTTCACGCATGCCACTGTTTCCCTGTGGACACGGTCACAAACAAGATTTTGTGCAGTTGTTAGCATTGCTCTGCCTTCATTCCATTCACGTTACTTCTTCTTTTGTCTTTTTTTTTTTTTTTTTTGGGGGGGGGGGGGTTGGGTTTTTTTTTTTTTTTTTTGGGGGGGGGGGGGGTGTTGGTGGTGTTTTGGGGGTTTTTGTTGGTGTTTTTAAAAGGAGGTATGGGTTCTGTCTTTGTGTGTGTGTTTGGTTTTTTTTATTATTATTATTTATTTGTTTGCTTGTTATTTGGGTTTTTTGTGAGTAGTTCTTTTGTGTATGTGTGTGTGTGCATGTGTTTTGGGGATTGTTTTTGTTTTGTTGTGTTTTGTTTCTGGGGGGGGGGGGGGGGGTGTCGTGTTCTTGTTGGTGTGTGTGTGTATGTCTGTCTGTCTGTGTGTGCTCAGTTGTGTTTTTTGTGTTATTTTGTTGGTGTTTTTTAGGGGGGGGGGGGGGGAGGGTGTAGGTTGTGTGGTACATGCTTGTTTATTGTTGGTGTTTTGTGTGTGTGTGTGTGTGTGTTTGTTTTGTTCCTAAGAGAGTATATATTGGTGCCATTTACTAAAACCAGATTATGGGTCAGCCTCCGAGCATTGACTTCCAATCTCAGTCTCTGACTTACCCAGACACGTCACAATTTTTTGCATCCCATTACCGCAACATGTACAGGATCTTTCAGTGTGCACATCGAGAAAACATCAGCGTAAGTTTCCGCCCTGAGACATGAGCAAAACATCTCGTGCAATATTTCAGTTGTCTGTAAAATATTGAGGCCATGGCGGAATGACAGATCGTTCAACTCAGTATGGGGCAGTGATAATCACCTTAGACCCCCATTTCAATCACGCACGAAGCCTCTCTTAGCGCTGTCATTTAATAATAATTCTGCTGGATCAATTGCATAATGTTTGTAGTAATCTCCTTCGTGTTCGGGTGTTCGACTTGGACAGTGCAGTCCTCTTACGGAAAGCTTCTGCTGGTGGTGCTAATGGCATGTATGGGAAATGCGTAGTAATTGCTGGAAGGTTCGGATGTTGATCCCGCGTTTAGCTGTGGGTCCGGTAGCCACCATATTACACCTAGGTCTGCGCTGCATCGTTCCACTCTCAAGGAAACAGAATGGAATATGTTGCAACAATAGAAAACATACTGTGTCATGACAGGTTTTGTTTGTAGGGGTGGATGGGTGTTGTTGTTTTTGTCTTTGTTTTGTTGTGGTTTGGGGTTGTTTTTGTTTGCTCTTGTTTTTGTTTGATTTTGGGGTTGTGTGTGTGTGTGTGTGTGTGAGTTGGGGTGGATGGGGGGGGGGGTTGTTGCTGTTTTTGAGTTTGGTTGGTTTGTTTATGTTTTTTTTTTCTTGTGTTTTCTGTTTTTTGGGGTTTATTTTCCTTGGTTCTTGGACATTATGTTGTTGTTTTTTTCTTGCGTTTTCTGTTTGTTGGTTGTTTTCTTTTCCTTGGTTCTTGGACTTTTTTCTTGGGTTTTGGTTTGTTGGTTTTTGTTGTTGTTGATTTTTTTTTCGGGGGGAGGGGGGGGGGAGTTGGTTGTTTGTTTTGAGTTAGTGTTGGTTTTTGTTTTGTTTTGTTGTTGTTGTTTTTTTCTACACTATAGCATAGCAGATCTTGGGTCTTTGGTTGAGCCATAGTTTAAAAAATTAAAGGCACCAATTAGGTCTGGTGCTCCTGCATTGTTGAAGTACATGCAACACCGACACTTTATGACGCAGGCGTCGATTGTAAGTAAAACAGGTACTCCATCACCTACACTTAAAGTTGTGATTTGACACCAGTGACATTTGGCGATATATTATTGACACATTTTGTTCTTTATTTTTCAGGTCCGAAAGGAAAGTCTTGAGGATGCCATGAAACTGTTCCGCTTCTACAGGGAATGTGATGAATTTGACCTTTGGATGCAAGAAAAGGTAAGGTCATTGAGATAGAGAGAGAGGGTGAGCACTCTAGTAAATTAGGTTGTGTTTGGGTATTGCTGTTGTTGTTTCTGTTGTTTTGCGAGGGGGGGGGGGGGGGGGGTCTTTCTTTTCTTTCATGTATATGTATTAATTGTGTTCTTGAATGTTGTACCTGACTCAGGCACATATACATTGTTCAGCAGATAAGTGTAGATTTATTTTGTAGCTTAGCAGTTAGATGTATCGTGGAACAATGCACTTCTGTCGTGTTGCTCACGTCCACACAAAATTGCCTAATAGCAGGTTGTTGTCTGTAATGAATGATGATCTGCAACTGTTTTGTTAGTATGGGTTTCTGCTTTAGTGAGATCATGGCCACACACCGGCGAGTCTGGCTTTTTGGTCTGTAAATTACATTGCAAAGGTATTGTGTACTTGTAACTTTGTAATACGTTTGTCATTGGCTGAGACGTGACGTTTCTTTTCTGTCTTCCCCAGGAAAATACCCTGAAGAGCAAGGAAAGTCTTGCTGACAACATGGAGGCTGTGAGGAAGAAATTTGAGGTAAGTTTAAAATAAAATGGCAAAACTACAAGTAAATAACAAAGTTGCCAGTGAAAAAAAAGAGTAAAAACAGTAGCAGCAACACTACTGTACTTAGGATCATCATATTTTCAACCGTCAGGACTTAAATGTTTGGTGTTCGATTCGTCATCTTCAGTATGCATTGTGGCTTAGTATAGTGTGAAATCAGTTTCATTGCAGGTAGGTTTTTGGCTTCCAGTATTCTTTCGCCATTATCTGCTTGAAAAAAATTAACATTATTATGCTGCCTGCATCATCAGTCATATCCATGCATGGTTCTGTGTCTGCATGTGTACTACCGTTCTGCTCTCTCTCTCTCTCTCTCTCTCTCTCTCTCTCTCTCTAACACACACACACACACACACACACACTCTCACTCTCTCTCTCTCTCTCTCTCTCTCTCTCTCTCTCTCTCTCTCTCTCTCTCTCTCTCTCTCTCTCTCTCTCTGTGCTGTAGTCTTAATGAGTGTTTACAGTAGTAGAATAGGTAAGGTCATCACTAATACCCAGACTCTAACGTACTGTTTGCATGTGCAGTATATGGAGAATTCAGTAAGTTTGGTGTTATTAACCCCCATAAACATTTGTCCACCATTTCAGCCTCGCCAGTCAGCCATGCCCACCAGCAAATGCAACTTTTGCCGCCAACAGATGATATGCTTTTTCCTGTTGCAAACCTGCTGCTACCCCATTTGAAATTATCCAAACCTGCAGAAGAAATTGTATGAAAAATAATAAGTAGAGTCTCACAAGGGCGTTCAGTGTGAAAAAAACAGTGTTTACCTTTATTTCGTTAGCCATTGGAGCCAAACCCGTTCTGTACACACAAGCTGCTGTCTTTGTTTTATACCTATGCCTCTGATACATATTTAATCGGCTTTGTTTTCATCTACGGGAATAGGGAGGGCGTAAGCAGCAGCTGCTGCTACTGCAAATTGTTCCCATCAATATTTGCACCAGAACAATGTTTGCATCAATATTTATAACAAAACAACAGCTTGCCGTTTCTCCCGCATTTTACTTTTCTTCTCAAACAGAGAAAAGATAAACTGATAAACTGTTCAGCTTTAGTCATTGCACCACCCGTTGTACTGATGCTTGACCGGCTTTCTGTCCTTTCCTCCGCCCGTCACCCTCCGTCCATCGCCCTTTCTTAAGACTAGCCAATGTTACCGGGTTTGTTTGGTTTTTTTTTTTCTGTCAGAGTGCTAGATAATGATTTAGAACCGTGGCAGTATTGTTCCTAGAGAAGGATTAACCCAAAAACAGAATCAGTCGCAGTACTGTAGAACTGTTGCGGTTAGTGGACGGTGTCACGCACTGTTGTGAGCTGGAACAGTTTCATTGGACGAGGAACACATCAAATATGTCAGTCGATCAACCGCTAATGTACGCTAGTGTCTGCCTCCACGTCTTCAGGTGTTGGTAAGTCAGTACATGTTGCATCTGCAGTTGCACACTTTGGAGCGCTCTGCTAATTGGTGTTAACGGCGGTTCCGCATCATGTCGTCCAGGAAGCGAGAATATAGTTATAGCAGAATAGATACTGGAACTATATAGTTCAGCCGCTTCATACTATGCCAGGCGCGTACAGTGCGGATATGGACCGGCTGATTCAATAGTGCAGCTGCACTGTGGAATCAATGGACAGGCAACATTAGAGTCTTCCTACTGTATTTAAATACTTTGTTCCAACTGTATTTAAATACTTTGTTCCTACTGTATTTAAATACGTTGTTCCTACTGTATTTAAATACTTTGTTCCTACTGTATTTAAATACTTTGTTCCTACTGTATTTAAATACTTTGTTCCTACTGTATTTAAATACTTTGTTCATGTCCGTTTGTTTTCTGGAGAGAAAAAAAATCTATCATCATGTAAATATATATATGCGTGTACATGAAGTAATGAGAACATGCATGCGTTTCTCTATGGATAAACATTTATCCTGTGTCCACGTCTTTTCAGTACCTGTGGTCTGGCCCTAATGAGGCGACTGATGTTCTTGTTGTTTGCTAGACTAATGGAGTACAGTAAGATGGTTTTCTACTGCCTTTCCTGTTCCCGCCAACCACCTCCACCCCGCCGACTACCCCCAACCCCCTTCCCGGCCTACCCACAACATTCACCCACATCATGTTATATGCCACCACCACCACCACCACCACCACCACTCCCCACCACCTCCACCGGCCTGCCGACTGCCCCCCAACCCCCTCCCCAACCCACAACAGTCACCCACATCATGTTATACGCTACCACCACCACCACCACCACTCCCCACCACCTCCACCCTGCCGACTGCCCCCCAACTCCTCCCTGACCCGCAACATTCACCCACATCATGTTATATGCCACCAGCACTCCCCACCACATGACCACCACCACTACCACCATTACCAATGTGCCAGCCCTGACCACTCCTCTTTTCGTGTGCATGCTGTACAGTACACGCTGGACATTGACTCCTTCAGGTTAACCCCATTGTTACAGAAGACATGCGTCAGTCTTCCAGATATTGACCAGGGTCCATCTGGCGCTCCACTGTTTGCCGTCTGTCTCATTAGTTGCTTTTCACTTTCAGTTAGTAGTTTCATAGACATCATATCTCTACCACAGAATCTCCGGAGACCGGACATCAGTGCCGGTCTTCCAGCAAAACAGGATGACTTCGAGCCATGAACAGTACAGATCTTCTCTACGGCACCTAGTTTGTAGATGGGCCGGCAGCGTCGTTGCCTCAGTAGCTTCATCAACCGGCATCCCGCAGCGGATGCAAATTGTGAACGCGGTGTTCCTTAAGGAGACGGACACGCCGGCCAACTTTCCTGTTGCCGGCTTGCGCGCGCTCTTTGTTTGACCGGCCGCATCTCCCCGGCTTGGAGATTAACAACTTCTTTAGTCGGCATTGCCGTTAATGGTGAATTGAGAAAGACCCAGCTCT
>JACVVK020000005.1:2052500-2162500 GCA_018292915.2 Batillaria attramentaria | reverse complement strand
ACTTCCAATCCATGCTAAGCAAACTAGTTTTTTTTTAATTGTGTGCAGCAACTGGAGCGAGAGCTGGTTCCCATGGAGGAGAAGATGAACAGAATGGATTATCTGGCCGACTCGTGAGTCAATACAGGCGACCTCTCTTCATGTTGCAAACCAATTCAGTCCAACATGTCTTTATCATCCCTTGCGGGGAAATATTGTATGGTGTAAAAAATATCAACATACAAAAAGTATGGTGCAGCACATGAAAATCAACATATAAAAATTATCTCCACAGTAGGCTTCAGGAAAATCTGTAAAAGAAATAAATATTCATACAACTACGTATAGACTAGAATTAGATACAATACCTGTATGTACTGGGTACATTTCAGGTCCTAATTTCACTTTTCAGTGTCTAGAGTTCTGAATTACAGAAGTCATACATGTATTGATTAAAGGGCTGGATTCTACCCCTATAATTCTCTCTCTCTCTCTCCCCCCCCCCCTCCCTCCCTCCTTCTCCCTCTCTCTCTCTCTTTTTTTTTTTTTTTTTAAATTCTCTTGTGCTTTTATAATATCATTATGTTGTATGTAACTCGTAGTTTAGTGCTCAACGGCAAGTTTGAAAAATGGTTATTGTAACCAACATCTTATACCATTGTTAAATAAAGCGTCAAAGTCAGTCTCTCTCTCTCTCTCTCTCTCTCTCTCTCTCTCTCTCTCTCTCTCTCTTTCAAAATTTACTTGTGCTGACTGAAAAGCGTTTCTTTAAAAGTGCAACATGTATCTGTCAAGTTCTAACATGACACTAACTTCTTCTTCTTTTTTTTTCCTCTTCTAAATCCAGTGTGAGATCATCTTATCCTGATGAGAAGGGCTATGTGGATCAGAGGCAGACAGAGCTGCACAATCTGTGGAAAGGACTAAAGGTATGAATCATAGTGTGTGAATGTTTGTCAGAGTGGTGGCACTCTTGGCTGCTTTTGTTGTTGTTTTCTAAGGAGTTAAAAAAAACATTTTTAAACAAGTAAAAAAAAAAAAAAAATTGAATTTTTTCAAAATCCTTATTCTGTTTAGACTAAAGGTATGAATCATAGTGTTTGAATGTTTGTCAGAGTGGTGGCACTCTTGGCTGCTTTTGTTGTTGTTTTCTAAGGAGTTAAAATAATTTTTTTAAACAATTAAAAAAAAAAATTTTTTTTTAAATCCCTATTCTGTTTGTCAGAGTGGTGGCAGTCTTGACTGCTTTTGTTGTTGTTTTCTAAGGATTTTAAATACTTTTTTTAAAAACTATTTAAAAAATTTTTTTAATGTACATTCTGTTTAGAATTTGCACGTTAACAATACCGATAACGATTCTATATTTTACAGTGGAAGAAGTTAAAGGCATACAAAGACCATTTTCAAACTTGCCATTGCTACACCTCCATAAAAAAAAAAATTGAATAGATGAAAATGAAGAAAAGAAATAAAAATTATAAGACCAGGAAATCGTACATGATGTAAATCATACAAAGTTACGTGTACTGAGGACAGTCTTATTTTAACTGAGGTCTCGGCCCACTCTTGTTCCGTGGGCAGAGTTTGTTTCCTGTTGTTGATGTTTTTTTTGTTCTTTATTTTTTGTTTTGTAGGTCGCCCCCATTCTTTAGTGTTTCTAAAAACTGAATAAAGTGGGTGTTTCTCAATCTTGTCTAGGACCGAGCAGATCAGCGGAAAAATGACCTGGACTCGGCACAGGACCGACAGCAGTTCAGTGATGAAGCTAAGGACTTGGTATGTCACTTATTTCGTCTACTTTTCTGTGATAGCACATCATTTTTCATGCAGTTGCACACACTGTCTCACTGGAGTTCACTCACGCTATGCTAAATACGTGCACATGCACGAACAGTTGTGCGCGCGTACACACACATATTACAATACATAAATGCATACATTTTGTATCATTACACGCAATTCAACATTCATTCAACTCACAGCTGCTTTTTCATCTGTTTACCTTTTATTCTTTTTTTCCCCCCAATTCTTGTTTTTGGAAATTTGTATGCATACACACATACTTGTATACATTTATACACAAATAACTTATCATACACATAATCGTGTTTTTGTTCCAGATGTTATGGTCCAGCAGTACTCGAGCCCGCCTTGCCAGCGCTGAGCTCCCTCACGACATCCAGAGTGCCGAACAGATGCAGAAGGAACATGATGATGTGTTTGATGACATCAAGGCTCACAAAGACAAGTCAGTATGCACAGTTTTGATTTGAAGCTAGAGACAGAACCAGCAGTGGTCGTTCAAATGTCCTGTGTAAAGTATCCAGTTACTCTTTGTAAGATTCTCTTTCCAGAGATTTCAGCAAGGGGAAAAATAATTGAGAATCCTTTAAAAAAAATATATATAAAAAAGCCTGGCAAGTTGATTGCAAAAAAATCTGAGCAGAAAAATCGATTAAATTTTTCATGAATTTGAGTAGCTTCCCGACTCAGATTTTACAGCTGTCTTCTGTATCACAGGGGTTTTTTTTGTTGTTTTTTGGAATTTTTTTTTTAGCCCTGTTTTTGTGAAACTAATGGACTTTAAAACTGATTATTGATTTTGTTCAGGTTTTTCTGTGATATCTTTGGAAGAATTGAAATATAGTAGAAGTTGTAGGCAGTGTATACCTTACCCGTACTGGCATAAGTTTACACGTAAGATTTTGAATCATCGTCAGTGTTATAAGTCAGTGATTTGCTGTATGTTTAGGGGTGAGCGGTGGTCTAATAGGTAGCGCGTCGGATTTAGCTGCTGCGCTACTGAACGGCCGTCACCAATGTCATGGCGGTGAAGCCTGGGTTCGAGCCCAGGTCGAGCTTGTGATATGTGATACCGGTTTTTCCTGGCTGCTGGGCTGCTCATCAGGGGTGTCTCTCCGGGTTGTCCGGCTTTCCTCCCCCAGCAAAAATTGTAAACAAATATAGGACAGGTATTGGGTGGTGCTGCACCGCGGCGACGCGCTTCCCCCCCCCCCCCCCCCCCCGGGGGAAGCAGCCCGAATTTCCCTAAAGAGATTATAAAGTAGTTTTAAAAAAAAAAAAAAGTTGTTTGCCAATAAACCTGATTAACTAATTAGTGGCAGGAGACTTTGATCAAAGGTTCATCCATGCTTCGCCCTTAGCTCATCAAAATTGAATTCTTGAGTCACAGTAAAGCTAAACCAAACCTTACCCTTCTTGTTTACAAGTGTAAACCATTTGTGCCCAACTAACGTTTAGACGGAGTGGGCGAGTTGATGCACCAACTCAAACTGGCTCTGCACTTCATGTACTACCAAGCTTAGTAAATGGGGTGTACAAAAACAAAGAAACAAAGAACTGCTTCATAATACTTCTCACCTGGTAGAGTGAGTATTTTTAGAAAGCATATAATAATAATAAATGGTATTTTTAGGGCGCATGTCTTTAAATAAAGCTTGATGTGCCGATCACTCAAAAATGAATCTTTTTTATTCAACACTAGATTTGCCAAGGTGCGTGCATTGGGCCAGAGCATCCTCGACAAGAACCCCAATGCTCAGGACGTGCGAGACAAGCTGAAGAGGCTGGAAGAGGAAGAAAAGGCTGTGGACGAACTGTGGAAGCAACGGCAGAAACAGCTACAAGATGCGTACAATATGCAGGTAGGATATACTTTTTAACTCTGCAGCTAAGCTACAGCACTTATCATGTTGAATCTTCATGTGTTATCTTTGAAGATACTGAAGATACTGCTGTGTTTTAAGTTATTTACCTATTTTTTAAAACTGATTTGTTTATTTAATATGGGGTTTTTTTTGTGCGTGTGCAGGTGTTCAACAGAGATGCCGACCAGCTGGATGCTGTGACCAGTGGCCATGACGCGTTCCTTGATTTTGATGATACTGGTGTAAGTTGGACTGTTCTGTTCTTCACACACTTCGTTAACCGTGTCCATATTCTTTGGAACTATTTGTTTATTTGCAAAACTTTCTGTTCAAGCTTTTGCTTCCTATTCAGGTAGTTACAAAATTGTGGTTGTGTTGAGACTGGCCGACTTGTCATGTATTACAAGTACACACTGAAGTGAACGTCCTTACAGCTTGCATGTAATGAAACAGGTCAATCATCATCATCATCATCATCATCGTTATCATCATCAAATGTCAGGCCATAAGCTTATATGTTTGTTACAGCAGTGCTTCCGATTACGCACATAACATATGCACAGAAATCCGAAAAAGACGCAGAAAATTTAAGTCACTGCATCTCAGAGACACACACTTTTTCTGGTACTGCCCTACCCATTCAAACAATCATAGCTCAGAGCTGTCGACAGAATAGTTGCGCGAGTGGTAATGACTAGTGATGATTCGACTCCAAGTTCAACGACCGGCCAGAAGAAGAGACCGGCAAATCAAACTTTGATAGACGTGAACCTACTGCCAAAGATAGCACTGCAAACCTCAGTGAAATACCCTCATGCCACGACTGACGATGCCACTTTGGGGCTGAACAAGGACAGGACAAAATTTGTGTGGGATCTTTTGGTCACCCAATACCCTTCACTCACTGGTATTTTTTAAATCATAATTCGGAGGATTCCCAGAAGTTGACAAACTGCACACCGCAGTTAGCCTAACATTAGTTGGCATTCTAGGCTTCAACAGATCAGCAGGATTGAAAACTAGTCTCTGTTGTGCATACACACAGAGATAACGTAACCACACATAAGATGAAATTTTCATCCTTTGTGGAAACCCTGATGAATGGATTCTCTGTGGCGTTCATTATAGCGGCAGCGGAAGGACATAAGAAATCAATACACACTTCATTGCAATATTTCCCATAGCGGTGATAAGTCATATTCGGGGAAAGGTCTTTGGGAGATTAAAATTTGCTCGGAGTTATTGACCTTGGTTATCATGAAAGGGACAGTGATTGATTTGATGGCTAGGAAAAAAGTCTGATAAACATCTTTGACAGTGCAAAAAAGCATCTGTTATTTACATCCTGTTCATGCTACACATCAGAATGGACGAAATTTCATGGTGTTCAGCTCCCTTATGTAGTGTAATAATCTTCCGTCATGTGTGTGTGCACGTACATGTGTGTGTGTGTGTGTGTGTGTGTGTGTGTGTGTGTGTGTGTGTGTGTGTGTGTGTGTGATTTTTAAGTAAGGTTGTTTTTTAATAAGATGTTGTGAGTGTGTTTGTGTGTGTGTTCTTGGTTGTTTTGGTTGTTACTGTTGTTTGTTGTTTGTTTGTTTTTTTTGGGTTTTTTTTTTTTTTGGGGGGGGGGGGGTTTCTGTTAGGGTTTTTGTTTTGTTTGTTTGTTTGTTTTGTTTTGTTTTTTGTTTTGTTTTGTTTTGGTTTTGGTTTTTTGTGGGTTTTTTTGTTTTTGTTTTTTTTTGGGGGGGGGGGGGTGTTCTTTTCAGTTATTTGAATTTTGATGTCTAGGCTGTCTTCAACACACTGGAGAAAGTCTCATTAAAAATACTAACTCGATTCACTTGTCTACGTACAAAATATTTCTTTTTCATTCTTGAGGCTGGGTTTTCCTGCTTACTGGAAACTGGGTGTTTTCAGAACTGCTTTGGAGAATGGTAACTCTTACTTGTGGGTTGTAGAGGTTTCATGTCTTCCTTGTACATCAATGTATGTCATTTTTGCCTTGTCCAGAGCACAGTGGATGATGTGGAGGGGCTGTTGCGTCGCCACGACGACTTCAACAGCAAGCTCCAGTCACAGGATGAGAAGGTCAAGGCGCTCAATGATCTTGCTGACAGACTCATCGCCGAGGGACACCCTGATGCCGACCAGTGAGTGTAGCAGTAATACTGTTGATACGTGGATCTAGGAAGGAGTTTTGGGGACTAGACACTTTCTCTCTCTCTCTCTCTCTCTCTCTCACACACACACACGCACGCACGTACACACGCACGCACGCACACACACACACACACACACACACACGCACACTGACAGGCACACAAACACTGATAGGCACAAAGACACATATGGTAATCATGTAAATTTTGCTTTTTCTGTGGATTTTCAGCATTGACAAGAGGAGGAGAGAGGTGCTGGATCGCAGAAAGAAGGCCAAGGACAAAGCGGACAGTAGGCTGGCCAAGCTTGAAAACTCACTGGCCTTCCAGGAGTTTAAGAGAGATTCATCAGAGGTATTTACTTTAGATTTGACTAACTAAAACGGCATGTACTAACATCTGATTTTTGAAGGGTACGGCTAGGTGTGTGATAAAGATGGAGATGCCTGTTTTGGGGGATATCTCTACCATCATTAGATGAAATTGCAGTGGAGTTGATAAATACTTGAGCACGTTTGCCGTTTGATGATCTGTCGTGCAGCTGTCTGACTGGATGAAGGAGAAATACAAGACGGCCACAGACGAATCTTATCGAGACCTGTCCAACATCCCAGCCAAGCTTCAGAAACACCAGGCATTCGAGGCTGAGCTTAAAGCCAACAATGATCGACTGAAAGACCTCAACAAGGTACGAGATGTGGGTCTAGAAATAAGTACCGGTACTAGAATAAAAGAATGAAAGCTCATGCACTGGTGGTGTTGGGGTGGTTGATTACATGTACATTCTTCTGGTTGTGTTGGTCGTTTTATAACCTGTGCCAGTTTTGATCTTGACTACCTAGTACCTAGTACCAGTAATCAGAATCAGAATTGTTTATTGATAGGCCTTAGGCCCATTCAAAGTTGAGAGTGACATCCAGACATTCTTATTCACATCAATACTTGTACATGAAATAACCAGAGTGCAAAATAAAGTACATCAACTCAGCTGAGCAACTGTTGTTTTTTTCTTAACGTTAGAAAAATATATAATGCCAGGTTCTTAACTGTATAGTAGTTGCTTTTGAGGCCATTAGCAAAGTGAGTCGAAAGCTGCTTGGGTGGTTCCAAAATTTTCAAGGAATAAACCGGGTATGGATATCAGAAAGACTGGGACAGTATAAAAGAAAATGTAACTCGTCTTCAATATCAAGCTGACACAGTGGACATATTTTACTCAGGGGTTCAGCATCAGCGTAACGCAGATTATGAGCTTTAATCGGTGAAACGCAAAACCTGAACCTTCCTGAAGTTCGAATGATGTGGCTCTGTACATGACTGAACAGTGAACTCAGTGACCAAGAAGACTTAATAATCAATGTCAAGTTGTGAAATTCTTCTCATCCTCGAAATTGAAAGGATCGTTACATATTGTGTTAGAATGTCCCAGAATGTTTTCAACATTTCCTTGGCTGTATGTATTCCAGTTTAACCTTTTAACATGCACATATTCTCATTCCCAGTTGACTTTTTTGTCACTTTTGTCAGTTTCCTGTGTTTCATTTTTGTCAGTTTCTTTTGGTTGTCAGAATGTATCACCTTGTCAGTTTCAGTGTGTTGTCAGTTTCATTCAGTTATATTTGAAGTTCATCTGTCGTCCAGACTGGAAAAGCACTGATGGACAACAAGCATCCAAAGTCTGAAGAAGTGGCCAAGATCCTGGATGACATGAACCGCCAGTGGGCCGACCTTGCTGCCAAGGCAGAAGACAAGGGGAACAAGCTTCGCCAGGCAGCTCAGCAGCAAATGCTCAACAGAGCCCTTGAGGATGCGCAGGTACTGACTAATTTCAGTGGCAAGACGATAGAACATTTGTGTAATTCTCGTATGCATACCACAGGGCAGCATTTAAGTATTGCAATTTGACTTCTAGGGTACCTGTGAGGCACCAAGTAGCGTGACTTACTGCATAGGATGGAATAGGAATTTATAGAATGGAACTGACTGCCACAGAAAGCTCCCTCATTTTGGGAAGCCAGCTTTAGATCTGTGTTATGCACTGACATAAGGACATTATCCTGTCTATGGGCTTTCCTTACACCACATTTGCCAGGCAGAAACAAAACAAAACAACAAAAATGCATGGCATTCAGATAAACAATATACATTCACAGGGGGAAACTTGGTGAAGCGTTAATTTGGCATAAAGATTTCTAGGTTTAATTTAATCATCTGTTATGTGTGCTGTACATTGTACATTACACATGATGTAAAATACATTTTTGATAATAAGCCAGACTAGTGTTCTGGTGATCTCGTTCACCTCACTACATTGTGCACACTGTTCCTTTTGTCTCTTGTCACAGGCCAAGCTGGATGAGATGGAGAAGTCCGTTGCCAATCCTGATCTTGGGTCTGACCTGAGAGGTGTCAAGCAGCTGCTCATGAAACATCAGGTGAGAATACATTGTTGGGCTTTCACAGCAGTTAGGCTCTCAGTGAACAGATGATTGTTCTTACGCACACGCAAGAGTTTTGTCATATGGCAATCAGAATGAAGCAAGTGTTAAGCCATAGTCATTGCTTGCTTATTTATTTATTTAATATTTATTTATTTATTTGTTATTTGTTTCAGAACCTTGAAATGGATCTGGGATCACTGGCAGACACAATCCAGGGCATCAGTTCTCAGGGCAAAGAGATGGCCGATGCTGGCCACTTCAACTCAGCAGGCATCCTGAATGCTGTGCAGAATTTCAATAAGAGGTTTGTATTTGGTTACCACAAGACAGCAGTATAATAAATACATATGATATTGCAGCCTGTTGGCACCGGTGGTGGTGGTGGTGTTCGTCGTCGTCTTCTTCTTCTCACTTCATGTAATATATGTTCACAGAGAACCCCTTTACATTAATTTACTGTTTAACTGTATAGGTACTTTGGAAGACTGATGCAATACACTGATAGATGCTGGTGTGTGATTGAATTTTCAGCTTGCCAGAAGATCTTCTAGTTGGCAAGTGACCACAACACTATAGCAAATTCCAGCTTCTTGCTTTGCGTTTAGCCTTCTTTGGGCTCGGTGTCGGGCTTTGAGAGTCCATTACCTTGCATGTGTCAAGGTAGGACGATGCTGGACACTACCCAACACATCGTGGAGTGATTTATGAGTATAGATACATCAGAAAATGGGCCTGTAAGTTGTCTGGCATCATGCGTGTTTTGTTTTGTCTCACTTCATCCAGGTTTGAGCAAGTGAAGCCGGCAGTGGCTGACCGGAAGGCCAAGCTGCAGGAATCCTTACAGTGGCACCAGTTTGCCTTTGACGTCGACATCGAGCTGCAGTGGATCAAAGACTACCTGCCTGCGGCGGCCTCCACAGACTATGGCAAGAATCTCATCGACGCCCAGAAACTCCACAAGAAGCACCAGGATCTGAACCGTGAGATCCAAGGCCATCAGCCGAACATCGACCGCGTGATGGCAACGGGCGAGCGCCTGCTGAACGACAAGCATTTCAACTCCAAGGCCATCAAGGACAAGTGCCAGGAGCTGCAGGTTTCCTGGGACGATCTTCTAAAGAAGTCCAAGAATCGCAAGAAAAACCTGGATATTTCTCTTCAGACACAGAAGGTAAATGAGAGGTTTCGGTTTTTTAAAAAATAATAAAAATGAAAATTAAAACAGAGTGCATATTTAGAAACTCCACCAACAGAAGAAACACCAACGAAAAAGAAAAACAACCAACCAACCACACACACGCAGGCACGCACGCACACACGCACACATGCACACCCACGACACCACCATTACCAACATCCAGCTATTTATGTGTGTTTGAAACAGTGGCACACACCAGAGCTGATACATTGTAAAAGGAGCCTGTAACTTTGGCTGTAAGATTTGCCAGTTTGGTGTAGAGTGAAGTGTTTGTGGGCAGTGCAGACAGGGTTGATACCTGCAAACTTCAATGACAACATTGTTATGTGTAGAACCATTTGGCACAAATTTCTTCTGTATGTAACAGAACACTATACCAGTTTGTTCGTTTTCGCAGGACCTAAAACAGTTTGCTTGTTTTCGCGGGACCTAAAACAGTTTGTTTGATTTCACAGTACCTGTCAGAAGTGGCTGAAGTTGAGGCCTGGATCAACGACAAGATGGCCCTGGTCACCAGCAGTGATTATGGCAAAGACGAAGACGCTTCAGACAGGCTGCTCGCCAAGAACAAAGTCAGTGGAGAATCTGCACCTTACTTTTTCAGCCAACTTTTATTCATTATCGTGGTGTTGTCAAGTTTGAGTCTGACTTCGAATCGATCAGTGCGTTATCTGGCAGTTCTGTGTATTGATTTGTTTCTTTACTGCTTTGTTTATTTTCTCTAGGTGCTGGAGACGGACATCCAGACGTACCAGGGCATCACAAACAGCCTGGCCAAAGAATCCTCAAGGCTTTTCAAGCTGGGTTACTCTGATCCTCAGACGCTGAAGAAGGCCCAGGTACAGCCTGCCTCATTGACTTTCTCACTTCATATTGATGTTGGGTGGGGTCTCCATTGTCCCATTTGTCATTGTGACTGCCCTTTGCGAGTGTAGTTTTTATTTTGGTCAAAGCAACAACAAATAATAAATAGATAATCGTAACCAACCTTTTATTTGAATGATCAGGGCTGACATCTTCATAGCCTGAACCACTGATACCCCCAAAGAAAGCTTTACTCTAACTGTTTTGTAAGAGGATGTCTATCACTCCTGCCTTCTGATCTGCCTCAGGACAACTTGCAAGACAGTCTCAGCAAGCTAAAGAGGCTCGCTGCTGAACGCACCCGAAACCTGGAACGCACCAAACGTCTGCACGCGTACATGAGGGAGAGTGAGGACTTTGAAAACTGGATAACCGAGCAGATGCAAACAGCTTGCTCAGAGGAGTACGGACAAGATTTTGAGCACCTCCAGGTAGACAGATTTTTCTCATATCTTTTTCCAGCAGTGGAAGGTTGAAAATGAACCATTGTGGTTAAATCCCTTCTGAGGTAAACATCGTTCTTTCTTTCATCTCTCCAGTAGTCTGGAATTCTGAAACTCAGCAATAAGAAACACATTTAGTCATGTGAACGGTAGTGTGGACATCACTGCCATGCTGCTGTTCAGATTTTTGGGATACACCCCTCGCTTCTCATGAAAATCATTTCAAGTCAGAACTCACTGTGCTTGATGAACTGATAAATATTTACTTTCACTGTGATTTTCAGATTCTGAGGAACAAGTTTGACGAGTTCAAACGAAGTGTGGAAGGTGGCACGGAACGGTTCAACACCTGCGAGCGAATGGCCAAATACCTGCTGGAGGACCGCGGCACCCACACAGCACAGGTGCAGGAGCGACAAGAACAGCTAAGGTCAGTCAAAGTCCAGGATGTGTCATATCAGCTGGTCTAGTGACCGATGAATAAGAGCTCAAAACAACACGAGTGACAAAGAAATGATTAGCACTGCAATCATCGTCTACAGGCGAGATCTTTGTTTCTTGGAGGTGAAATACTTAATCCACTCTGAGCCTCTCTATAAAATGAGGTGTATCTTTTAACTCCACAAGTAAAGAAACTTGTCTGTTTCCCAAGAAACAGCACAGCAGAGCAATACTGCAGCGGAAAAAGTGGTGCTCAAACACAGGCTGTCTTAGCTATTTTTACCTTTCTGTTCGAAACGTTTGACCACACCAGTGACATTTTCAGATCCAGTGGTCTATCCATGACTACAGACTCTTAATTCTTGTGTGTTAATACCTGTTGTGTGTGTCCACAGAGATGCTTGGAATGCCCTGCTGGAACAGATTGACAACCGCGACACAAAACTGAAAGGAGCTGAGGAGATCCACCGCTTCAACCGCGACGTTGAAGACGCCCTCACCAGGATACAGGTATCTTTAACAAATTCTTTGTTTTAGATCTTTTACTTCACTGTTTATCTGTGCTGTACTTCGGAAGTGAATACGACTCCTTCCTCAACAGGAGTCCGTTAAAAACAGATAAAAATGCAGAACTCCAAAAGTTGTCAGTGGTGTCTTAGTTGGTCATAATTGTTACAGAATTTCAGAAGTATCACAAGCATTCCGTAAGTATCACAAGCATTCCGTATCACACATTTTAACTCCACTTTGACTGTTTTAAAATTGCAGTAAGATAGAGAAGGAAACTATAATCACAGTGAAATCTGTACTTCATTCTGATAACGTCGTTGTTTTGCAGGAGAAGTCCTCAAGCATCCCTGATGACCTGGGTCGAGATTTCAACTCCACAGCATCATACTTGAAGAGACATGAAGCGTTTGAGAATGAACTGGTTGCTCTGGAGGCACAGGTGGGTTTGAAACTTCGGCACAGGGTTCAGAAACCATAACATTTGACAAGAGTTTTCATTATTATCAAGATTATTGTTGATCTGAGTTCATGCACTACAGCAGGTTTCAGACCTCTCTTGTTGGATGCTTCATTTTAACGTGTTCCAGCGATCATTTGTTGCTATGCAATATCGCTTATTTCGACCCCTAACCGAGTACTGGCCATCCCACAACCCACTGCAAATTTTCTTTTTGCGCATTCCACTCTGCTTCAGTGGATCGTTTTTAGGCGTGACATCAGTATGGGTAAACAGTGTTGTGGGTGAACAAAAGCCAGCAGTGTGTATTGTAGAGACAACCACTGTATGTCTTGACAGATTGGCGTGCTGAAGGACGATGGTGACCGCCTGCAGACTAACTACCCAGGGGAGAATGCGGATCAGATCGGCCAGCTGCAGAGGGCAGTGCTGGATGACTGGTCCCAGCTTCTTGACAAGTCAGACGCCAGGAAAGCTGCTTTGCTTGATGCGGCTGATCTCCACCGATTTAACGCTGATGTAAGGGTTATTTCTCTCACAGAGTTTTAGAGATCTGCGCTGTGCTCATGCCACAAGAGTACTGCAGTAATAAAGAATATGTGGAAACTAGTCGTAATGGCCATGTCACATTCATTGGAGGACAGGGGGATTTGGCATAGTGGTTAAGACATTTGCCTGCATGTCTTGACAAAACAGGGTTCCAATTCCCCGGTGGGCAGGAATTGGGTTGGTGATTTTTCCTTAAAAAAAAATATTGGGGTCCAAATTCATATGCAGACTTGTTTACAGCACTTGTCTTGCCTTTGTTTAGATATTAGGCATAGATATTAGGCACACACATCAAAGATCACATACCATCCCGTAGAGGCCACAGAATGGGAGACAAGTACACACCATGCTTGCAGGGGGAAGAGAAAGGTGCCACTGTACAAATGATGACACACACACCACAGGGGAGGAGTAAGTAGCCTGACATTGATAGTGGAACAAAAGACATACCTGTACCAGTCTTACACTGAGGTGGGTCCTTTCTTAGGCCTGGGACCTACTGAGCTGGGCCAAGGAGGTGGAGCGTGAGATGCTGGCAGAGAAGACAGTCCGGGACGTCAGCGGAGCCGACCTGTTGCGCACGCGGCATGAGGAGATTCGGGCCGAGATCGAGGCACGGCAGGACACCTTCGACACAGTCATCAGGACAGGGGAGGTCCTGATTGAAAACAAACACTACGCCAGCGGTGAGGTGAGACTGTGAAGGAATTATCACCGCTTTAGTCGTATCCTCGTGGTGACTCGGTTCAGCGCTCTCGTCAAGCTTTTCTTATTTTATCGAGGACATGGACCAACTCATTTCCCAGCTGGGGGATCAATAAAGTTTTCTCATCCTTATTTTTAAGAAGAAATTCAAATGGGCATTAGGGAGAATGACACTGAGGAACTGCCTAACCGTGGTGAGGAAATCTCCACAAGAAATGTTACTGTTAGAGACAAGCACTGGAAGGTCTCAACACTGTCCACGTTTCCCAATGTTCCAAGTATCCCCAAGCTATGCGTGCAGTACAGTGGAGCCGTTGATTATTAAAACAGGCCAAAGGCCCCTAACAACAAACGCAGTTCAAATTCAAGACATTCATCACATATATGCCGTTAGACTTGAGACAAGCACTGGAAGGTCTCAACACTGTCCACGTTTCCCAATGTTCCAAGTATCCCCAAGCTATGCGTGCAGTACAGTGGAGCCGTTGATTATTAAAACAGGCCAAAGGCCCCTAACAACAAACGCAGTTCAAATTCAAGACATTCATCACATATATGCCGTTAGACTTGCACCGTTGTTGCTTCTGCTGCAGGTGAAAGAAAAGGTAGAAGAGGTCACGGCCATGAGAGAACGTCTGCAGAACATATGGGAGGATCGTAAGAACTTCTACGAGCAGGTGTTTGATCTCCACATCTTCCTCCGAGATGCTCAGCAGCTGAACACTATCAGCACATCACAAGAGGTGATGACCAGACGACAATTTTTCTCTGGATGTGTTTATTTTTGTCACAATTGCAGCTTTAAATGTTTCTCTATGGTTAAACCACTATCTTGTAATACATTTTGAAATAAATGTTGTATACACGTGCATCATTGCCATTTAAGCGCATAGGGCTTTTTGAATCTGTTTATTGTATGCAGTTATGACCAAAAAAGTGATCATTTACAGTCACTGTTGTACAGTCATCCCCCCCCCCCACCCCAACAAAAAACAAATAAAGTAATTAAAAAAAAAGCCTGTTGTTTCTTGTTTCTTTCATAAATGACGTAATGGTGCTTTTGTTATTTGCAGGCCTATCTGAGCGGTACAGACTTTGGCAACACTGTGGACCAGGTTGAGACACTGAAGCGAAGACATGAGGCATTTGAGAAGGTTCTCGATGTCCAGGAGGACAAGGTACGCTATATTGACTTTTGATTTTATTTTTATAACTAAACAAATGTGGTCATTTCACACACCAAACTGTGAATACTATTTCCAATAGTGGAAACTGTTTGATTATTATAAGTGAAATGTTATATTTTAAAACAGACAGTAAAGTATTTTTGAATTGTACAGAGCGCACAGAGTCCTTTTTTCTTTCAAAATGGCATGTACATCCCAACTTGCCTGTACTGTGTACAGAGCAGCATCCATTGGTGAACATTGAAAGTCTTCATTGAAAGTTTTACACTGACTTGAGAATCACTTTGTGTGTATCCTGTCATTGACGCTGTGTGTGTGTGTGCGATATTTGTATTTCAGCTGGCCTCGTTGACGGAACATGGCAGACAGCTTGTTCAGAGTGACCACTTTGATGCCAAGAACGTCCAGCAGACTCTTGCTGCTGTAACTGAAAGGTCTGTGTTATGGCTTGCTTACTTTTTTATGATCAAATTTCTTTGCCTTTTTCGGTATTTAAGAAAGTAAACTATATTTATTTTATTTTAACTCCTATTGTGGCTGTACATGTAGAAGTGCATAGTATTACCTGGATGCAAGTACATGTAATTCATTGTGGTTATCTGTTTCATTCACTGCAACACCACTTTCAGGAAATTCTGATTGCTTCCTGTGGGGAGGCATATGTCACCACAGTGCAGCGCCACCAACCTACAGGGGTTATTTATTTATTTATTTCATTTTGATTTCACAGGAGGAAGAATGTTAGAGCTCTGAGCACAGCCAGAAAAAACAACCTGGAGGACTCCCTGCTTTATGCAACTTTCAACAGAGATGTAGTGGAGGTATGCGACCACCTCTTTTGCACAGTATTATTTCTTTTTCTAGTGAAAATGTTGACAGTTTCAAACCAGTGTCCCTTTTTTCCCATCACCTTCTTCATTGGACTTAGCGTTTAGTAGAAAAAAAATTGAGATCAAGTCCAGTTCAATCCAGTCCAGTCAATATACTTTATTAATGACTAAAGGGAAATTCTGCTGTACACAAGAACTGCACACTTGGTGGCAGAGTTACATGTTCATGAAATAGATACATTCACTATGATGCACATGAACAAACTCATATTTCTTCTTCTTGTTGTTACAGGCTGAGGGTTGGATCAATGACAAACTGAAGGTGGCTTATGAGGACGACTTCAAGAATGTGACTGACTTGCTTGACAAGATGAAGAAGCTGCAGAAGCATCAGGCATTTGAGGCAGAGATCATCGCCAACACAGACCGCATCAACAAACTCAAAGAGGTTTGTGTTTTGCTTCGTTTGTGTTTGTTCCTTTGTTTTTTTGTTGTTGTTTTTTTTGTGTGTTTTTTTTTGTTTTGTTTTGTTTTTGTTTGTTTGTTGTTGTTTGTTTTGTTTTTTTGTTGTTGTTGTTTTTGGTTTTTTTGTTTTTTTTTGGGGGGGGGGTCCTTGCTTTGCTGCTTCTTTTTTTTTTTTTTCTCCATGATAGATACTTGTTCAGCAGGAATGGCAAAATTGCTGAGTTGTGAATGACAATATAGTACATGTATGTGCTGTACTGAGTGGAGGAGATCAGTTCTTGGTTGGTGGTGGTTGTGATGTTGGACATTAATTCTTTCCCACAAGGCAACAAGAAAAAGTCCTCACAAATCAGGGCTCCTAACTGGGAATTGAATGCCCTCATTATAAAAAAAAGAATGCAGCAGCATAGTGTGCACGTAAGGTGTCTGTGACGCAGATTTCGTTACGTCACTGTGTGCGTGAAAGCATGTATTGTCTGGAGAAACATCACAGTCTTGTTTTGTATCACTGAAACTTGCTGCTGTGTGCAGTGAAATCTGCCCCATCCCATAAAGTTGTTTCTCTATAGAGAAACAGCTTAAAAAGACCCATCAGTCTTTACTTGTCTTTTCATTAGTGATTTAGTGACCAGCATGTAGCTGTACACTCACAAGGGACTAACATCACTACTTTCCTCCTTTTCCTTCAGCTGGGTGAGCTGTTGATCAAGAAGAAACACCCAGCGCAGGGTGAGATCCGCCAGCAAGTGGCCAACCTCATGTCCAAGTGGCAGGAACTGCTCAAGGCCTCCGCTAATCGCGGCAAGGGACTGGAGGAAGCTCGCGACATCCTTGAGTTCAACGAGCAGGTGGAGAAGGTGGAGATGTGGATCAGAGAAAAGGTGGGTGAACGTCTTCTTCCATCTGTGCTATATTGTTGTAGTGTGCATTTTATAGTTTCATACTGGGTGGTGGTATTCAAATTCAAATTCAAAAATACATTATTGTCTGTCCTAAAAATACAACATTTTGAAACAGAAAATTGTCTTCAGACACACGCCATGGCTGCGTTTATAATATGATCTTGATATAAAATAAGTCAAATACACACAAACACACACACACACACACACACACACACACACACACTACAAAATAAAAGACTAAGCACAAGATAAATACATGTAAGTGAGATAAACTGTCGGTTGCATTACAGTGTTACAAGTATGCTAGAAACCACCATTCTGACAGTGTGCTTCCATTATTGATCTCGAATCAAGGGACATATTTTCAGCACACTCACACACACATGCATCCCTCTGTGGCATGCTGTCACCCCACACATGAATTGCCTGATTGAAGCTGCCATTTCCAAAAGTTTTCATTATGCGTGTGTCTCTGGTGTGCAGGAGCTGCTTGTGAGCCAGAATGACCTTGGCCGTGACTACGAGCACTGTATGGAGCTACAGAAGAAGGCCAACAACGTAGAATCAGCTGTAAGTACAGTGTACTCTTTATTTTGTTGATTGTGAGTTAGACATGATATATCCGTTATATGCATAAGAACTACTTTAACGCTTGTTCTAAGTTAGAATCAAGGCAGAGGTGTTTTGTTAGAATGGACATACATTTCCAGCAAAACAAAAGAGGGAAAGAAAACTGTGCTGAACTTGCTCTCTGTTGATATATTTTTACGTGTTTAGAGCATGGAAATGAGGCCAGTTTCGGCTAGCATATTAAGATTTTGTATATGCATTATATCGTTAATTTGATTGACAAAAACAGAAGTTTTCACTTTGTCTTTCACCATTACAAACAGTCCAAAAACGGGAAGGTAACAAAGTTATGTTGTGTATGTTCACTTACATGTTCATGTTTTATCACCTTTCTCAAGGCATGCTTGTGCTGATGTGACATAGAGGATAATTTAACTCTTTGACGACGAAGCGCAATTTCTGACACACGATTTCCTAGGAAATCGTGTGTCAGAAATTGCGCTCCGTCGTCAAAGAGTTAAGGAAGGAAAAGACAGTAATATCTGGAAGGATATTTCATGTAAGACCAGTATTTCACTAATGATCCATGACAGAGAAGTATGCAAGATTTGCCTGCATTTCACTGATTATGTCATTTTCAGATGCACACATATCATTTCTTGTCACATTTCGGAACACGTCTAATTTGTTTTCATTCACAATATTGCATGAAAATTCCACTCATACAAGGCACATGGTCATGAAAAAAAAAGTATTCTGAATCTCACATTTCATCAGTGGTCGTTCAAAAGTCATTTGTTCAGTTTTCTGCAGTGATGCATGCATGAATGTGCACAGATCCATCTCATGTTTCACTTGTGCAGCTGTAGTGCTTCTGAATATCAGTACATGTATTGTGACAACAATTCCACACATCACCATTTATTTCATAATGCAGAAAATGTGTAGATAAACAGAGCAGATTTGTTTACAAACTGGGGCATGATACGACACAATAAAACAATGAACAGCGATAGGAACCAACACTACAGTATTTCCTGAGCCTAAGGAGCCATCCCTTTTTTTGTAAATACATGTACACAGGTTTTCGCCTGTTAAGTATTTACCTTACTTGCGGATGGCTGATGAAGTTCCTGTGTTCCATCAGGGCATCACAGTGGACGAGAAGAGAATCCAGGCCATCAACCAGCTGGCAGACAAACTGATCACGCAGGGTCGCACCGACACCAGTCAGGTCAAGGAGAAACGGGCCAACATGAATGAGAAGTGAGTCGTCACTCATTCACCACGTCACATTGTTGTCCTGTCTCATGCACTCTTCCCGACAGCCTTGATTACAAATAATAAATGGGTGTCAGCAAGAGCCAGTAAGGAAGCGCTCATCTAAAGTATCATAGGGTTGGATGCTCCTACTTATAAACTGCCAAAGACGATTTGCCTTTGTGGAATGGGAATGCACTGGAGTGTGAACATTCTCAGGACAGTCGCAGACCTGCTTATTACTAGGTGCCATATGGCAGAGCCTGACTCCAAAATCATGCTTGACTGATGCATCCAGACTTTTTTAATTTCCCTTCCTGTGCTGCAGTCAACAGCACTCGGCAAACGGAAAATAGCTGACCACTCAACTGGTCAGGTGTACACTGGTCTATAGGAGTCCATGACTTTCTCTTTTTGTGTGTGTGTGTGGGGGGGGGGGGGGGGGGAGTGCTAGTGCAGACAGATGACATTTTGTGGAAATTCTAAATTATGCACACCGCTAAGATGTGATTTCTGATTAGATGGAAGAACCTGCAAGGAGCACTGAGCGACTATAAGAATCGCCTTGCTGCTGCCCTGGAGATCCATGCGTTCAACCGCGACGTGGATGACATCAACGAGCGTATCCAGGAGAAGGCCAACCTGCTGTCGGTTGATGACCTTGGCAAGGACCTGGCCGCTGTACAGGCCCTCCAGCGTAAACAGGAGGAGATAGAGCGCGACATGACCGCCTTGCAGAACCAGCTGGAGGTACGTCTGCCAAAGGAGGGTCAGGCCAGGCTCTGGTGATGTTGCCCCTCCCCCCCCCCCCCCCCCCCCAAAAAAAAAAAAAGTGAATCAGACTTGTTTGGCACTCAGAAATTTCATACAGGTGCTTAGTGACTCTGAGAACCAACAAGTTAATTCCAAACCCTGATAACAATACATGTAATTCCCTCCAAGAGTACACACAGTTGAGTGGCAAAGGTCTGGAGAGTTCTTTCACTATTCTGTAACATGCCACAGTGAGAGTGTTCCTTTTATTAAGAGCCTATGCTAAATCTCACGAAATAATTATGTGTAAATGTGGTGACTAATACTTGTGACACCTTGCAGAAACTGGAGACGCAGGCAACCAAGCTGGGCCACAAGTACCGTGACCACGCACAGGAGATCGAGCTGAAGAAGCAAGAAGCCGAGGATAACTGGGAGAAACTGGAAGACCTCTCAGACTCGAGGTGAGTTACACAAGACACATTTTTGATTTGTGATCTTGTAGTATGTGTTAACAACACAATTGAGATCAAAGTGTAAAATCACAGGAGCCTGAGTCTGTTGGCAGTCATAAATTATGTCAGTTCGTTTTGTTTGTTTAAACCCTGGTCTTGCTGAATAAATTTATCTTGTTCGGCAAAAGCCATAGAGGTAGCCCAGAATATTCCGGGCTCAACACTACCTGGCTTAAGATATCTTTATGAACTCTTTTTACAGGAAAACCAAGCTGAGGGATTCATACCAGCTGCAGAAATTCCTTGCTGAAGCCAATGAACTTGTAAGTGGATTTTTTTTTGTTTTTTTCTTTTGTTTTGTTTTTTGGGGTTTTTTTTTGCTGTGTTAGAGAAATGCTGAGAAATGAAGGTTACCCATAATCACAGTAGTGAATTTGTTACATGTACTTCGTCACACACACACACACACACACACACACACACACTGAACACTTGCAGTTCACTGCCTAAGCTACAATTTCTGTTTACTATTTCAGATTAACTGGTCAAATGACATGATCGCCCGCATGAACTCCGGCGACCTGGCCAAGGATGTAACGGAGGCTGAGAACCACCTTCAGATGCACCACGAGCGTAAAGCTGAGATGGATGGCCGCAAGGTGCACTTCTCCAACATCCGCGAGCATGGCATGAACCTGGTCAACGAGAAACACTACGCCTCAGAGGAGATCCAGCGTACGCTGAAACAGCTGGACAAGACCAAGCTGTCCCTGAATGGGGCCTGGGACAAACGCAACCACCTCCTCACACAGTGCCATGACCTGCAGGTTGGTAGTCAACAATGTTGGTGACAGTAGTGAACTTGGCATTGAACATTTTGTTCATTTGTGCCTTTTCCTCTCAAATTTAATATGTCAGTTACATGTACCTTTATATCTTTGGGAGAAATGTTTCAGTTTGATATCTATCAAAACGTGCTTGCATAGTACAGTAGTGTGGAGAGATAATGGCAGGTTAGGCAGCATTATCCCTGCTACTTGAGATTGGAGGCGGCCCTAAGAGTCGGGTTATGGGGGAGGGGTGAGTGGAGAGCTGTCCTGACTGAATGGTCCAGCTGAACGCTGTACAATCCAGACAAACTGACAGGTCGACCACATTAATTTTGATGTGTACTTGACTCTGATAAACAAGTTAACACAAACAGGCCCAGTTCACACAACCAGAGGAAGCAGGTAACGTTAGGAGTAAGCGGTGGAGTGAGGAGTTTCCTCAGACACTGTTATTTGATGTGTGTTTCTGTCGCTGTCTACAGGTGTTCAAAGAGACAGCAGAACAGGCTGAGAACTGGCTGGGCACCAAGGAAGCTTTCCTGGCTAATGAGGATCTTGGTGTAAGTGTTTTTCTTGTTTTTATTTATTTATTTTATTCATTTCTTTTTATTTATTTATTTCTGTGTTTTGGGTTTTTTTTTTTAAACTCAAAACAATTCCTACTAAACAAAATCAACAAGCTCTGTATGGACTCTTGAATGGACTGTATTTACGAATGTACTTGATGTATGTAATGTTGTCCTGTTCTTTTTGGTAGACCAAAACGACGAATAAAGAATAACAAGATGGCCACTAACCAGCCCAATATGTTGTTTCCATTTAATCACCTGCTGTCGTCACGGTCGTTCTTTTGTAATGCCATGTATTCGGGAGGACACACACACACACACACACACACACACACACACACACACACACACACACACTACACTCTCTCTCTCTCTCTCTCTCTCTCTCTCTCTCTGAATGGAAACAACTGACCAGACTTGTCAGACCAATCTTGGTTTTGGAAGAGAGACGTCAAGTTGTTTTCTTTGAAATCTATGACGTTTTCCTCATTGGGATGACGCATAATACATTTGACGTAATAACTTTGACTCGGATACAATTCTTGCAATGAAAGCAGCCCCATGAAAATTGAAGTGTTGCTGCTGCGCAGTGTAAAGATCGAATTTATACCGGCTCAATGTGTTTAACAGACAAGTCTGCGCGGCGAACGTTTTTTCACTATGTGTTATGTCTGCTGCGCGCGCGCGCACACAGACACACACAGACATACGCGCGCACGCACGCACGCACGCAGACTTGCGCGAGCCGCGTTTGTGCATGTGCTCCATTGAGACCTATGTGGTGTTCTCTCACTCTACTATGCTATTGAGTGAGAGTCAGTGGGAAAAACAAAGCTCACTACATCAATGAAACTCCCGCTTTCCCCGTCTACAAATAGAGAACTTCCGAAAAGTGACGACACACCCCCACGTCAATCAAACATGACGTCGGCAAACTGACGCTGATACAGTTTTGCGTCAGTGCGCGTGTGCCTTTTCTGCGATGTTTGTGAGGCGTGTGGCTTGTGTAAAGGAAATGTGCTTCGAGTACAAATTTTCGAGTCAACTGACGACAACGGCTGCAGTGAATTTTTCTAATTTTTTTGTATATTTTTTATGGCACCCCAGGCTCATTATCTATGTATAGTAGGAGCGATTTTGAGATCTAAAGTGTGTTCACCAGCACTTTCATCAGGTACGGCTTACGCCAAAAGTATAAAAGCGACAACCTCCAAAATTCACTCAGTTGAGAGTCCGTATTCAGGCTATCTATGTCCCAAAAATGGAATGGTTTAGGTAAATATTAAGCCTTTAAACGCCAGAAAGCCATTTTTTTTAAAAAGGGCGATAACTCGCAAATCATGTGTGCAATCGTACCTGGATCGGGCCTTCTATTCAACAATCTTGATTCATTTAGAAACCCCAAATTTGAAATCGATCGGTTCAGTATTTTCGGAGAAATAGGCATCTGAACTGGGTTCACATGCAATGTCAACTCAGGCTCGGTTTACATGAAAACTATAAGAGCGACCATTTTCTAGTAGTGACTCTGTTCAGAGTCCGTATTCAAGCTATCTACTGCCAAAAAATTGAGTGATTTAAATAAATATTACGCCTGTACACGAAAGACAACCAACTTGTCTCAAAAGGGCGATAACTCCCAAATCACTTAAGCAATCATCACACGCTTGAATCGTCTAATGTAACATTTTGATAAATTTGGATACCCCAAATTTGAAGCCATTCGGTTGAGTATTTTCGAAGAAACGGGCCCGGACACAATTCACACACACACACACACACACACACACACACACATCCATACAGACGGCACTCAGTGAGGAGAAGAAGCGCGTTCGGAACAGCATACATGCCAGCATCGATGACGCAGGTTTTCTTACGTCATTGTCAGAGTTACACTTGCATAATCGTCTCTGCGGGAGATCGGCAGTGACGTGCGTTTGTACCACAGATGCTTGCCTATGAACGTGGAAATTTTAGCCCGTCCTATTATGTTGTTTCCATTACTATGGAAACAACATAAAAACAAGCTCTGTATGGAACCCCCAACACAGCAGAAGGTAGTAACTACCATCCAACTTTCGTAAAACAGCACTTGAAATCCTCAAGTAAAATTGAGCGTGACCACAAAAAAAAAAGAGAAAGTAGTGTTGCTTATAATTTCATTTTTGTTCACAGAACACATTGTACAGTGTTGAGAGCCTCATCAAGAACCACGACGGCTTCGAGAAGACTGTTCGGGCTCAGGAGGACCGCATCGAGGAAATGAAACAGTTCGCTGCCGACCTCGTCAACCAGCAACATTACGCTGCTGACGAAATTAAGACCAGGTGCCAGGCTGTGCTGGCGAGAAGAGACCGCATGTGGGAAACGTCCAAACAGCGCAGGAAAAAGCTGGAAGATTCCAGGAACTATCAGCTGTTTTTGAGGAACTTGTACGAGGTGGGTTTTGAGAGGATTGAGCAGTTTGTGTAGAAAGCACTTGATTTTACTGTCATTTACAAAGGTCACACTATTTGTAGTCCCTTTTTCAGTCCAATCATGATTGCCCTATAGAATAAGTGTTTTTGAATTTAACCCTTTCAGCCCTTGCTGGTTCCAGGCCTGAATGCTGTCCCTGTCCTGGGCACTTTTTTGCCTAGCCAGTCAGTCAGTTAAAAAAACCAAAATCGCTCAAACCCATGTGTAAACCTGATCCATACAAAGGAAAGGAAGTGCACAGCAGAGTAGTGCCCCTTGTTTCATGAATATTCAGTAGTCTGGCCAATGAGGAGCGAGTAGAAATTTTCACTAGCTCGCAGGTAGCTGCGTAGGCATACGTGGCGGGTTCCTCGCGCAGGTACATGTACCTGCGTAGGGCTCAATGAGTTAATCAAATGCTACAAAGATTGTTCTTGATGAGACTCATGAAGCTGGCAACAATACAGATACAGATGATTTCATTGACATTTGAGCATATAGTAGTTAAAAAGAATAAATATTAAAACAACACCAAGTTGTTGGAATACAGTAGCTGACATTACTTGTGCCTGTGTACAGGTGTCTGGCTGGATTAACGAGAAACTGCAGGTGGCCCTGGACGAGTCTTACAGAGATCCCACCAACTTACAAGCCAAGCTACAGAAACACCAGGCATTCGAGGCAGAGCTGGCAGCTAACAGGAACAGGGTGGACGCAGTTGTTGAGGTAAGTGGTGGCGGGTGGCGGTACCTTGCAGTGATCTGTCTGTAGTGTTAAAGCTGAATGTGCTGTATGTAGTGTAGGAGGAAGCAGCATGCTAGTCAACCTTTTATTGGGGTCTGATAGAAAGAGGAAAGAAACGCATAATTTCTTAGCCAGCCACAATTGTTAATGGTGGAAATGGAGTAGTAGGTGCAGACCTTTTCGAGAATACAGACTTACGAAATGTGGTTATGGGAAGAACTGTTACAAGGTACATGTATACTGATTTGTCATGTCCTGCTGCTGCTGTTTTGAAAGCTACAGAAAATCCAGTCATCAAAGTTTACGTAAAGTACAACGGTTTTATCTAAAAGTTACTATCTCATTACGAGTTTTAGTATTACTATGTGCATGCACAACAGAGGCCAATTTTCAATTCTGTTGATCTTTTGAAGCCTAAAATGCAACCTAATGGTTTGTGAATGAATGTGTGTGTTGACAGGAGGGTAGCGGCCTCGTGGAGGAGGGTCACTATGCCCGTAAGGACATTCACAAACGTCTGGAGGAGTTAGAGCTGAGTTGGCAGGCCCTTATCGCTGCCAGCGCTGACAAAAAGGATCGACTGCAGGATGCACACCAGGTATTTCTTATGAGGATAATAAGTAGTTTTCATAGAGCGCCATATTGCTCTGATGCAGGCTGAAACCACTGTACAGATTGTACATGTAATACACACACACAGAGGTATGCACACACACAGAGGTATGCACACACACACACACACACACACACACACACACACACACACACACACACACACACACACACACACACACACACACACACACGCGCAGCTTACCCAGCTTACATGTATAAGTCTCAGTACACACACTTACCAAGATTTTGTTTTGTGTCAGGCCCTGTTGTTCAACCGTGTTGTTGATGACCTGAACGCTTGGATGGATGAGGTTGAGAACCAGCTGATGTCTGAGGACCACGGCAAGGATCTCACCTCTGTTAACAACCTTCTCAAGAAACACCAGGTGTGTGCAAGATACCGGTAGCTGGGTCATCCACCCATTACATCGATGCTGCATTTCATTTCTTTTTAGTCCATTGTGGTTTTAGCATCATACAATGAAGTATGATACCATACACTTCTGTACGTATTTGATGGATGTATTTTATTGTTTAATATGCAATATTTTCCAGTGATATATGAGTGGATAGAAATAAGTACATATTTTTGGAAGAAAGTATTACTGGATGTGTAATTTTTTTATTTTTTTTCAAAGCACTCAACACTGACTTCGCACATCAGTGTTCGAGAGTGAAGGACTGTAAGCAGTTAAGTGTTAAAATGGCTCATGATCAGATCATTTTGAGTGGGGGCCAAGAAATGATTCGTGTTGCTGTGACAGCACTGGTATATTTGTCACTGTACGTTGTGTTGCAGCAACTGGAGCAGGACATTACTGGTCACCAGGAGAAGGTGCAGGACGTGCTGGACGCAGCCCAGGTCTTCAAGGAGGCCAAGCACTTCATGAACAAGGAGCTGCAGGCCAGTGCCAGAGCTGTCTCAGAAAGGTAGGCCAGAAAAACAACTTGTTTTAGGTTTTGTTTCTTTGTTGGTTGGTTGTTGTGGGGTTTTTTTTGTTTGTTTTGTTTTCTTGTTTTTGGTTTTTGCTTTTCTAATAAGATAGTAAACATTTGTACTGTGAGTATTATGGCATGTACATATAAACAGACTTTCTTTCAAAATGGTTAGGGATGATGATTCTCTGAGCAGATTTTTTTATGCTACTGCCGTTCTGCAAATGGCGTATCTGTATTTCAAGGTGTAAGAGTTCAGTCACAGTCTCTACCAGACTACCTACAGAGAATGAGCAGTTTTTCAACTTGGTATACTTAGAGGGCACTTGACCATTGTAGCAGTATTAATATTTGCAGCTATTTTGTCAAAGTTTTCTCATAAATGTGAAAAGGATGAAAGCCATTATTTACACCCATCACTACCCGGTTCTGATTTGACTACTTTTTGCATTTCCTTCTATGCTGCAGGTACAACTCCTTAGCTGAGCCTTGTCACATCCGAAGAGACAACCTGGAGGAAGCCTTACACATGTACCAGTTTTTCCGCGATGTGGAGGATGAGCTGTCGTGGATCCAGGACAGAAAACCCATCGCCGAGTCCACCGACCTCGGCACCTCGCTCACAGCAGTACAGAATCTCATGAAGAAACATCAGGTAAGATGGCTCGCTTTATCACTTTAGGTTTAAATTCGCCAGACATGTAAGTAGTTGTATGATGAATGACATCTTCAGGGTGAACCTGCAGCTGTTGTCACCCTTCAGATTGTGGGTGTTCTTGTTCACAAAGTGAAAATGAGTGAGCAGGGAGCCTGTGAGGTTGGTACTCATTTGAAAAAGGTTGGATCCAAGTGCTGCTTTTACCTGCGGGTTGCTCATTGGCCTGTCACTGGAAGGTAAATGGGAGAACGACAAGTACGTCACCAATGTGATGTCAACATGTGTTACATTTTTGTGAGAGAGAAAAAAAAATATTTAAAGGAACCTCATTCCTGGCGCGCACAGTGTGGACTAAAACCAAACAGGCCACAGCTCTTTTGTCACAGGTATGTATCTGGCACTTTGAATATCATTCAGTGTGATGAGCAAGTACACAGTGTGTATTGGGGAAACTGCAAACTAAAATCTGTCACACAGGGGGATATGGTGGAATTTGACTTTGGCTTGGAAGACATTGAGGAGGAAGATGAAGATGAAATCGAGGAGGAGGAAGATGATGATGTTGATGAAAACGAGGATGAGGAAGATGAAGAAGAAGACGATGAAAGTGAAGCGGAGGTATCTTGCACTGAGTGTACACAGATGTGGGCATGAACAGTGCAGCAGAAGAGCAGTTCACAAATCGTTTTTCCTTCCTTTTTTCTTTTTTTTTTTCTTTTTTTCCTTCACAGCAAGCCTGCTGCAGGTGTCCTGAGTTATACATTGCCTGACACAGACAAGTACATGTAACTTCACATTCAGCCATTCTTTGATTTTTTTTTTTTTTTTCAGCGTGTTGATTCACAGCAAGCATGAAGAGTCTTTAAAACTTATTTTGAGATTTGATGTCAGAGGATCAGCGGTATTTCTCACTTGTGTCATTCCTTTTCATCACTGGTTACTTTTCTTTTCAGTGAACACTGTACATGTACATGTACTTGATATTTCACATTATTGCCAGTCACTCTTTCTGGAATGTTTTTCAAATACATGCTTTTTGATGGTTTCTTTTTCACAGTTACAGTGTATCCTGTGAGTGGATAATGAATTAAGTATCACAAATTCTGCATAAGATCTGATTTCACTTCACTTGATTTTTTTCATTTGTATGGAGAACAGTTATCTTGAAATTACTGATACATGTAAATTGTATATTTACCATTTATCCTGTGCTTGTAATGGGTGCAAACTGGTCTTTTTTTCTTGTACATGTGCTAAATTTAAGGTAGTTTTGTCTGATCATGTCTAATCCAGCTTCTGCCTATCAAATAATGAAGTTCATCGAATTACACTGTATTGCAGAGTCAACTTCGGTTGGTAAGATGATGATGGGTTTTTTTGTTGTTTGTTTGGAAAGTGTACACTGTATTGTAACTGTAACTAAAGCACACACTACCCGAGAACTTAAGTGGTAACTTCAGCATATTCAACATTTTACAGGCCTTGGAATCTGAGATCGTTGCCCACGAGCCACTGATCGAAGCTGTAGCAACTTCGGCACAGCAGATGATTCGCACCAAGCACTTCGCAGCCCAGGACATCCAGGTGCGACTCGATGACCTGACGCATCAGCTGCGTGACCTGAAGTCCTCCACTTCTGCCAGGAAACTGAAGCTGCAGGCTGCTCTTGAGGCGCAGAAGGTACAAAATGATCACACACGTGTCTTTGTGACCATTTTTGAACAAACAAAATTTACTTCTTCTAAAATAAAAATTAGCCAGTAGAGCCTGGGTGGCTTTTGACAAGCATAGAGGTTAAAATGAACAATGATACCTCACTCGTTTTCTTTCTCGTCAAGCATGGCATGTTTTCCAGACATCTTCTTTTGGTTGGTGGCTGTTTTCTTCAAAACGTTACTTCAAGAATTTTGACAAACTGCACAACAGTGTGCTGGAGAAATTAGTTTGTATACAAAACATGAAAGTGATTTTGTTCATCAAGGGAGACAATTTTGCGTGCTGTGTGACATTTACACCACATTTAAAACTCACCTCAATTTCCCACTTGAACTGGAACATGGCTATCTTGAGAATCAATTATCCAGACGGTAACTTAGAGTTTTATTAGACCAAGACAATGGACAATACAGACAGCAATGTCAGGCTTGTTGTGCATCAAGGGAGGTCATTTGGAAGCCATCGCTTGACTGGCATGTTGTGGTTCTTGTCCAGTTTTACATGGAGGTGAATGAGGTGGAGCTGTGGATGAACGAGAAGATCCCGCAGCTGACCAGTCCTGACCTTGGCAAAGATGAGGACTCTGTCCTGGTGAGTAAGGAATGATGGTGGTGATGGTGAAAGTTTATTTGGATAGTGCCATTGGCGTCATTGCCTCTCTTACAAGCAGTCCTCAATTTGTGTACAAACGATGAAAACTCCAACTGACATAAAAGGCTAAATAGCAACTGTTTGCATGCAACTAAACAAAGATTAGAATCATCATATGAGAACAGAAAAGAGACTGTTCACATACAGTTTGTGAAAATAACTTTGGGCTTGAATTTTGGTGAAGTTCAGCAGCAGCAGAAACAGATGATGGGGAGTTTTGTGTTCTGTAAACTGGAGGAAAAACAGTCTCATGTGGCTTGCATAATTTACATGTTTGTGATGTCTTGTTCTTGATAAAGGCTCTGACAAAGAAACTGGATGCATTGGAGCGAGACATTGATAACTTCAGCAACAGCATTGGAGAACTGGCAGCGCTGAGTCGTAACTTGATTGACAGCAACCACTATGACTCTGAGAACATCAAGCACACTCAGGTTTGTGGACTTTTTGCAGTTTGCGCGTGACAGCATTTTCCAAAGTTAAGTTTTGTAATGGTCGTTAAACTTTATCCCACCACATCTGTATGGTCAGACCTGCCAGACGTCTCTAAATTGCCCTCAAGGGATGTGTAAAGTATGTGGAAAATTGAATTGAAAACAGACAAAAAAAATCTGCAGAAAGTGAAACCAGAAATTAATGGGATCCATACAAGCTTTTTTTTAAAATCTAGACTTTAAAAATTTGCCATTTTCCAGTAAAGTTTCTGGCGAAATGGTCGCATTGCTGACAGGTGAAGTCATCTCAGGCCTGTGCAGAGTCAATGAACCAGAAGAAAAAAAAACAAACAAGCAAAAAAAAAAAACAGGTAGCCAACTGACGCGAGGCAATTAATCCCTGAAAGAGGACTTTTGGCTTTGGTGGCCTCTGTAGACAGGTGTTTTGCTTTGTGAAGGTGGCCCCCTTTGCTCCTTTGACTGTACCTGGAAAAACAGCGATATCAAAACTACATGGATTCAAATCTTGCAATTGTTTGTGTGTGGCAGGCCGAGATGGAGCGCCAGTACAGAAGGTTGCAGGATTTGACCAGCCAGCGGCGCAGCAAGCTGACAGACAGCAAGAAACTGTTTGAGTTCTACCGTGAGGCTGACGAGACTGCCAACTGGATCAACGACAAAAGCGTCATCGCTGGTTCAGAGGATTATGGCACAGACTTGGAGCATGTGGAGGTAGGAATGGGTGTCTTGCACAAACCTCTGACAGAAAAGTTTTCATGTGTTCAGGTGATCTGGGATGGTTGGTAGAGTAGTGATAATGACTTGAACGCTAACCTATAAGAGGTTGGGGCATCATATGTTTGTCAGTTCTAGTATGTGGCACTGTTTATTCATCAGGATTCTGTCCTCCGCATTTTTGTTGTAATATGTACAGCAATAGAATGTGGTGTGTTGTTATTGTTATCATTGTCATGACCTTGACCACCAACATTATGCTTGGCTAATGTTTTTCTTCTCCTGTTTGCAGGTGTTACAGCAGAAATTTGAGGACTTCATGCATGACTTAAGCACCAACGAGGATCGGGTGACACGTGTGGTGGATATGGCAGATGCCATGTTGACCAGTGGCCATTTTGAGGCTGACAAGATCCGACAGCGCAGCGCAGAGATACAACAGCTGTGGGCAGATCTTAATGAGGTCGCTAAAGCACGTCAGGAGGTGAGTTTTAGGTCGATAATTGCCCCTTCATTAAGGGTGCAGTCATCATTCTTATTCTTATTGAACAGAAACTTCAACAATGGGGGGGGGGGGGGGGAGGGGGGGTGCAGAGGGGGAGGATGAAGTGGTACAGTTGCATATTTATGACTGAATTTGTCTTTTTGAAGTAAAAGTGGGTGGAAGTTCAGCAGAACCTTTTGGGTTTTTTTTTTTTGTGAGAGTTGAAATTACTTCAAAGGGTGGTGATGTTACTTTTTTTTTTTAAACGTGGATCTACAGCAGCAGCATTTTGTTTTTTCCTAGACGGTTCAAGAGATCTCAATACAATGTTCACACTTCTCTTTACCGTATGTTTACAGGCATTAGCAGGTGCAAAAGAGGTTCACCTGTACGGACGTGATGCAGACGACACCCTGGAGTGGATCCAGGAGAAGGACGGCATCGTCAGTAGTGATGACTACGGCCATGACCTGGAGAGTGTGCAGGCCCTCATCAGCAGACATGACGGCCTTGAGGTAACATACAACTTTACTGATGGACTTGCTTTGTTTAGTCATCATTAGGTGGAGGTGTCAGAAGGACAAGGAGAGTATCACTGAAAATGTCTCTACATGTACAATGTACGTCCTTTGATTAATAATAATAATAATGATAAGTATTGTATAGGCGCTTTACCCAATTTCATGAATGGGCTCAAAGCGCCGCGAACTGAACCCAACACGCACGCTCACGTGAATCACACACATTCTCTCACACACTGGACATAAACACATTACAATCACGTGGTGCGAAGGGTCAGCTCAGCTGTTTAAGTTTCAGAATTCAGAATTGCATTTAGTTTCCAAATTTTGTGGACTGAACATTTCCAAAGCAGAGGGGGAGGAAGCGGAGTACCCGGAGAGAACCCCCAACGATCGGCCCAAATGATCGGTGCCTCATACGAGAAGGAAAAATACTTTGCCCCGCGTGGGACTCGAACCCCTGACCTCTCGCATTGGTGACAAGTCTCTTAACCACTAGACCACCGACCGCCCATTGTGGGCATTTTGTGTTTTGTGTGTATGCACTGTATGAATGTGAAATGTCTGTGTATTCACTCAGTGATGTAGAAATCACCTTGTGAAATACAACATGATTTGCCAGGTTTAGGCGGCTGTTCTAAATTCCTGTTCCTACAGAAGTGCATAATACACGTATGAAGTGCGTTTGACATCATGTTGGACATAAGGGAAGAACTCGGGGAAAGTATCAAGTATAACAAGATGAGGCTTTGTGGAGATTGTATTGACAGGAAGCAGAAAGAAAATCCAGCAACCTCAGACAGTCGTAAAAACATGCCTTTCTCTCTGTCTTTTTTCTTTATCCAGCGTGATCTGGCAGCCATCAATGAACAAGTGGAGGTCATCACAAAGGAGGCAGAGCGTCTGATCGCCCTGTTCCCAGATGCCCAGGAGCATATCGCCGCCAAGCATGAGGAGATGGTGCAGGCATGGAACGGGCTGGTGGAGAAGGCAACACACAGGAAAGAGAAACTGAACCAGGCAGAGCAGCTGCAGATGTACTTCAACGACTACAGAGAACTTACGTGAGTAGATTTGCCATCCTCAGGGACTTTTAAGGAAATTCTGGTTGCTTCCCCCCTCCCCCATTCAAGCATGTCGCCACAGTGCAGCACCATCTAGTTACTTATTTTTGATTGTTTTACTTGGGAAGTAAAGCTGGAGGTGCCAGAGAGAAACCCCTGTTGAGCAGCCTGGTAGCCAAGAAAAATTGGTATAATTATCACAGCTTAACCAGGGGCTCAATTTTTTTTTTTTTTTAAACTACTTTATTCATGGCAGTTACACTCCTTGATCTCTGTTTCAACTTGGTCTTTCTGTTGCTTCAGTCGCTGCATTCACTTTTTGCTGTCATTCGTATTACAGAAATATTCATTCAACAACATATGTTCATTTGTGATTCTAGAGCATGGATCTCAGAAATGCAGGCCATCATCACGGCCGATGAGCTTGCCCGCGACCTGCCCGGTGCTGAAGCCATGATGGTGCGCTACAAGGAACACAATGCGGAGGTGGAGAGTCGGCAAGAGGCCTTTGACAAGTTCCGACAAACTGGGCGCACATTCATTGCCAATGGACACTTCCTTACCAAAGAGGTTAGCTACGCCTGCATGTGCTTTCACCTTGATACAGTGTTTACTTTCATTTTTCTTTTTTTTTTAAATTACATTTGTATGAATTTTCATCATTTTTCCATTTTGATTGCAGATTGAAGAAAAGATCAAGCAGCTGGACCAGTCGTTGGAAGGACTGGTTCGTAATCTGGAACACAGGCGGAAACTTCACCAACAGAATCTGGAGGCTCAGGTATCTACATATTGGAAATATGTTAAGGTTTACTCAGGACTGGCCTTTTCTAGACTTACACTCTTGATGAAGTGTTCACTTTCATTTGCTCTCTTCTCAGAAAACACCAATGGTTAAAAGGACACATTATTTTACCAAACATATATAAAATGTTTGATTTGAATGTTTGATATTTTAGAGAATGTGTATACAGTTGGTCTTGTCACTCAGTCCCGTTTGTAATTGAAACAGTGTGGTCAAACTACAAAGTCGTGATGTAATGGTAAGGATGGGACGTACACTGCAATACATGTAATGTGAATAAATTCAGGCATTTCAACCATGTGTCTGGCTGAGAGGGCCACAACATGCATGCAAATCATGTGTATTCACTCACACACTAGACATCAACAGATCAGCTATCCTCGCTGATGTACTGAGATGTTTATTCCTGTGATTTGTGTTGCAGCAACTGCGTCACGAGATGGAACAGATTGAGGCGTGGATGAACCTGCGTGAACCTCTGCTGAAGGAGAAGAAGTTTGGTGATTCCATTGAGCTGGTGGAGGAGCTGCTGCGTAGACATAACGACTTTGAGAAGACTGTCATGGCCCAGGAGGATAGGGTGAACGCTCTACAGCGCAACGAAAAGGTAACATATTAAGCAGTGAAAAGAAGTGCTAAACACACTCAGCATATAACAAAGTTTTGTTAAAGAGAGAGAGAGAGAGAGAGAAAACTAAACAAAAACATCAGAGCTATGGGTGTAGTGTTGTGCATGGGTGTGGGTGTGTTTGTGAGACACAGAGAGGAGGGAGGGATGAAATTCTGTGATGAAATGTTCTTTCAGAAGTAGTAGTGTACTGAGACTGACTGAAGTTTTATTTATCAAGCTTCTAGACAATTGACACATAAGCCTTTCATTTTTCTTTCTGTCCTTGACACACCCTGTTCTTCACACACCCCAAACTGTGGGGGTGGGGGAGGAGAAGGTATCCCCCAGAACCCACATAGTGTTAGGGATTTACATACAGTCAATGTATCCTTTGTTTTACTTGTAGGTGAAGAATGCATTTGCGGAGCAGAAGCTGAAGGAACAACAGCAGCAGGTTGAGGATGAGGCCAGGCGAGAACGTGATCGCCTCGACGATCTCCGCAAACGAGAACAGGACAGGATCCTGGAGGTGGGTTTTGTATCATGCATGCGAAGCCTCAGGGTTGATAGGTCTGCTATACCGGTAGATTGTTTTATTGCTCATGTCGTGAGAATTTTGTTAGAATTTTGATGCTGGGCACCTTATGTAAGCAACTTACACTGTAGATTTCTGTATTTATTTACATTTCCCTGTTTCCCAAACTGTGAAAACCTACACTCATCTCACCAGCACACCTTCCTGTGTATCGATGTATGGATAACATAAATCTCTAAATCACGCATCACAGCACAAACTAAGGATCTGTACACTTCTGTGATTCACACATTTTCCCTTAATAATTCCTCGTATAAGTGAGAACCAACCATGCATGACATTTATCTAATGACAAAAATCTGTGAAAACTGAAACAGGTAACTATTGAAAGTTGCTTCAGTATTTGTCATATTTTTAAAGTTGATGGGGAAATGGGAGGTAGGGTATATTGTTCAAGGTCCCTGAAAATGTTCTGTAAAATTTTGTCCTTTATTGCGAGCCCTGATACATTTAGAATAATGCAGTGCACAGGTCATGACACTTCCTTGCTCAGCACATTGCAAAGAACTGCAGAAGGCAGAAATTGTCCCAAAGTCAGACGCTTATTTTGCTGGCTTTTGGGTGATTTTTTTTTTTTTTTAAACCAGTAGTTTAGGATGTAGGGTGTGCATCTATGAGTGTGTTTTTTTGTGAGTAGGCTGCATTTGCTTCTGTTGAACATACATGTAGTTTGACATTGTAGTTGTTTTCTTTTGTAAAAGCTTGGTGTGTGATTATGTATGCTGGATGGCTGGTGCACAGCAGTTAAGAGTAGACGCCATCAGCAAAAAAATTTGGTGCGCAGAGAAAAAGGGAGCTCAGCGTAGAATACAGCAAGCTGAAGAACATTCATACGGTCTACATGTATCTCATGGCTTTGTTCAGGATCTCTCTTTCTGCAGTTTAGGGCATCGCCTTAATTACTAATAGAATTGTGGTGGTGGTGGTGGTGTTCAAAGTATTGAACAAGCAAAACTACGGAAACAGTCTATTGTCAGCAGATAAAATTATTAGGTGCAGTTTGGTGTGGGAAGGACTTGATTGGAAGAGAGGGAAATGGGGAAGGGAGGGGGATGTTGCAGCAAGTTTTTGTTGTTGTTGTTGTTATTTGTTTGTTTTTGACAACAGTATGGTTCAACTAAATCTGTAGAAAATAAAAAATAAAAATAATCACTTGGACAGAAACTGAAAACATTTATATGTTCAGTCCTTGATCTGTTAAATACAACCCTATGTTTCGCTAACACAGTCACGGCATGTTAGTTCACAGTTTTAGTTGTAGTAAAAAATTTAAAAAAATACATTACAGATACTGTGTATATTGTAAATTATAGCTGTGTGAAGCTACGGTGCAGCACCAACAATGACCAGTGCCGGGTGAATGCCAGTCAACCACACCATTCACGCCATTGTAACAATGCATGACATGTCTGTCATAGTCTCCAAGAAGGGTCTAAGCACCTTTTCAAAACTGTGGCGCCTAGGCCCTTTTTCCAGATGACATTAATTTTTACAGCATGATTCTTAAACCAGATCACTCCTACCATGTCAACTGTATAGTAAGAAGCAAAAATGTCACCCTTTCCGGCTCCCCAGTAGGGTCAGGTATTGGTGCTGCACCGTTTTTTTGTCCACCGTGACAAGAACTGTGGACAGTAAGCATGACTAGCTGACTTTACAATCAATACTCAATGTCTATGGGTACCTCTAGTCTAACTAATGACGTCACTCTCTCTCTTGCAGACACAAAGAGCTGTATGTGTGAATTTGAGTGTTGCGCTATCTACTCCCGTAGTTGTTGGTAGTGTATGTTTGGCGCAAGCTAACCTTGTAACTGCATGCTTACTCTTCTGCTGTTTCTCTCCTCCACATAAAGAGGTTACGGAGACGGCTAGGCGCACAGCTGGTTTTTGTTTCCAGGGGGTATAATTATGCTTTGAGAAGTGGGTATGCGTGAACAGACATGCTAATGGCAGAATCCGCTTTTGACTGAAAAGTAATGAAGTTGGATAACAATTCCTGACTCCTAAAGCTTTTTCTTTCCCTCCCAGTTTATTAATGTGTTGGTTTTAATATACATGTACATGAATATATAGCTAAAGAGATGTAAGGACGAACGGCCACACATTTCACCCAATTTAAAAACAAAAAACAAAAAAAAAACCCATGAATTATGGACATGATTTTTCTTCTGTGTAATTAAAACATGTGATCCCTGTATACGTATCAAAATATAGTTTAAAAAATGAAAGAAATAAATTGTCCTTTATTGCAAGAGTCCACAAAGCTGCAGGGGTGGCTAGGGCGATTCAGTGATGTCACTGTCGGCCATACTAGAAAAGGGCATGTGTCCACATCCACAACTTTCTCTCTGTACTATCATTCATTTTCTTTCTCTTTTTTTTTCATTTTGTTGTACCCAAGATTTTTCTTTCCAAGGTAGATGTGCAGCACAAATGTTGTGTCCCGGTCGGTGCTTTTGTTTTTCTTTCAATATATTTTTGAGACTTTTGGGGTTTATTTACTTGAATGATATCTTGGTTCAGTTGATGCTCTGTGGATGTTAAATTCCTCAGTAGTTGCCCATCCTTCACGTGGTTGCCCGTTCTGTTTTTCGTTTTCTGAAAGCCTTGCAGATTTGTCAGAACCGTATCGAAGTTCTTTGTTTTCAGTTTAATTTTCATTCTGTTTTTGACTCCATATCATTTTGTCTGCTGTGGTTTGACGCCTGTAATGTATCAAAGCCTTCCAATATTCTTGAGTTTCGCTCATGGTTTTGATAATACACCATGCAATTCATACTTCTAAGAAAGTCTGATCATTACTGGTATACTCATGTGTGATGTTTGAAAATATTCATTGCTTTTTTCAGTATGTTTTGGAAGTGTTTTGTGTACAGTAACTGTACTGTTGATAGTTAAGTTCTAATACACTTACTACAAAATTACAACGTCAATATAATCAAAATCCCAAACTGATTTAGGTCAGGCATGCTCTGTTTAAAACCAGGCAAGCTCTCTCCCTTCTCCCCCCGACCCCCTTCCTCTCCTCTCTACCCGTGCACGCACGCGCGCGCACACACACGCACGCACGCACGCACACGCACGCACACGCACACACACACACACACGCACACACACACACACACACACACACACACACACACACACACACAATGTCATATGTAGGCTGAGTATTGCTGTACATTGCAACAGTACATTTTTAGCAGCTTCACACAGTGCTTTTTTGCATACCCAGTGCAATCTAACATGAGATATCAGTTAACCATATCTGAGTTTTTCATGCTTCAGTCCGTGAACAGAGAGTCGGAGTCATACATGTCCTTAATTTCTGTAGTGTCAGAGATTCATTTGTGCGGATATATTACAGCAGTGTTACATAGAAGAAAAAACAAACAACAAACATCAAGCATCAAGAATTGAGAATACATGTACCATAAAATAAAATGTAACAATAATGACCAATCCCCTGTGTTTCTGAACAACAACATTTATATTTTGTAAAAGGTGACCTGTGCCATATTTGAGGTACTGGGAAAAATTCCTTTATATAATTTTGGTAACAGATAGCTTTGTCTAAGGCACAGGCTCAGTTGTTTTGTGAACTGCTGTTAAGTTTTTGGTACAAGATAAAAACTGACGTTTGTGTGGGAAGTAAAACCTGTAATTTGCTTTATGTAACAGCTGTTCAGTAATTAGTAAACCAGAAAATGGTGATGGTCAAATTGAAAACATTTTGTTTGTGCTAGTAATTGTACTGTGCCGTGCTTGTCTTGGTTAAAAGTAATTTGCTTTCTATGTGGGACTCGGACCTGGAATCAACTGTACGCTAAACAGAGCATTAAATAATAATTCGTTTCTCAGGACGTGCGCAAGTCGCACCATTGCAACAAAGTGCATTTGTCTACATATACACATTGAGACTTAAGTTGATAAATTATTTTACATGATACACTATTTGCCCTCCATCATTAAAATCCTTCAAATAAAAATATCCCTCTTCAGATGAGTTTTTTCCATTTTAGCAAGATCCTCGTGGAAAATTCCTGTCCACTCTATGGAATGTTTATTCTGTTTGCACCTTTCAGATATGTTAGACCAGAGTGAGCCTGTTGGTAGTTTTTTTGTTTTAGTTTTTTTATTTTTTTTTTATTTTTGTGGTAAATGATGGTTATTGGCTACCTGCTTACCTGTATCCAGAATTTTCAAGATTTAGAGCTAACCACTCAATTTTGAACACTTAGTGTTTTTATTGTATTCAGTAGATCTAGTTTGGTAGAGGGTTCATTTACTTCACAGCAAGTCAGGCATTGAAAATCATTTACTCAGTGTAAGATGTGTTTTGCCTAATTGAGTAGACGTGGTCAGAAAAGAACTAGCAGGTGAGATATCAAAAGTCTCATTATCAAAAGTATACTGTGCTTTCAGTGTTCACGTGAGAGCATCTGTCACCACGGTTAAACTATCAAGTACACATACTAGTATGTACAGGTGTCTGTTCTTGTCAACAGGAACGTCGCCGGGAGGAGGAGCAGCGCAAGGTGCGGGAGGTGTTGCTACGGCGACAGAAGGAGGGTGCTGATGAAGAGGAAGACAAGAAGTTTGTACCCATTTTCAATTTTTGCAAGTTTGGATGTACATGTATTACAACTCCTGCACATACTTGCAGTCCGGCTACAGAGACATGAATAGTGAAGTACCAGTAGCTGGTTTCGTATGTAGCTTATTGGGTGAACTAATATGGACAACTTGTTGTCAGTGTGTCATACAGTTCAGTTCAACGTACACATGTTTATTTTTTTGTTTCAGGGGCGATGACAAGCTTGCAGGTGCCGTCGTCAAAAACCTCATCGGACGCTCCCAGAGCATTAAGATCGTGCCGAGAACAGAAGGCAGTGGCGGCACGGATGTCCGTCGTGCCATCAGCTTCAGCCGGCAGCGTCCGGACGCACCCCTCTCCCCTGTGTCCCTACAGAAGGCAGCAGAGTTCAGGCAGACCTCACCAGAGCCTGAAGAGGAGGCTCCACGCTCTCCCGATCGCGTCAACGGCACACGGTCCCCCGTGGAATCACCCAAAGGAGAGGTGCTGTCGGAAGAGGAGGAGGAGGAGGCACCACAACTACCTCACGCGCCCCCACCACTGACAGCAGTCGCTGACAGTGCTAACCAACCAGGGGAGCGACCCACCTCACCCACATACGCCAAGAAAGGAGGGCTGTCACCACCAATGAGCCCAACGCAGAAGAGAATAGAACAGGTCGGTCTACATTTTTCTTTTTTTCTTTCTTTTCTTCTGTCTTTCTTTTTCTTTTTTTTTTTTTTTTTTTGGGGGGGGGGGGGGTGTTCCCTTTTTTTCAAAGTGCATGTTTGAAGACATAAAAATGAATAATAGCTATAGGTCAGTTGCATGATACATTAGCTTTTACACACGCACGCATGCATGCACGCGCGCGCACACACACACACACACACACACACACACACACACACACACACGCGCGCGCACACACACCACCCTACCACCAGCAGCATCACCACCACCACCACCACCAAATGAGAACTGAAAGGGCTGTTCAAAGAACAAATTGTCTTACAGGTGAAAGACGACTCCAAGAAGTCGAAGCGAACACCCAGTTTCAACATCAGACGGCGCACAAGAAGTTTCAAGGACAAGTACAAGCTACCAGCTGATCTGCCACCAGCGGAACTGGAGGGTTTCCTGGACAGAAAGCAGGAGCTACAGAGTGGAGGCAAAAAGGCAACCATCAGGTCGTGGAAGAACTACTACACCGTTCTCTATGGACAATTGCTTTGTTTCTTCAAGGATAAAGAAGGTAATTTAAGGGACACTGTAATTAACTTTTCCAAGCTTACAGATCAGACTAGTGTGAGACATTTACAGTGCATGCAAAATTGAGGCCTGTAGGAAGTCGTCACTAATTCGTGAGCAAGAATGTGTGTTTGTCTACTGATGGGTCATACCCAGGGGTACCGATTGTCCTGAAGCAGCACATTGCTGTCATGTGACACCCCGTTTGTTTACAAAGGAAAACAAAGATGAAAAAGCTGTAAGATGTTCGGTGATGTAATAGTTGCAGTGTTTGAAACACTTGTCCACTGGAAAGCTGCCCATACCAAGGCAGACCCTTTAAGATCATGTGATGATTGTGATACTGCAGCTACAAGATGTGGTTGATCCACTTTCACGACACGGCAGCTTGTCAGTGATTCACCTGCCCTAGGACAAATAAACAATGAACACACACTAAAGAGCTTGTCCAGTTCATTCCTTGGCAACATTCTCTCACCCAGCTTTCGTCGAGAGCCAGGCAGCTTCACCACCACTGAACATTCACAAATGTGTGACGGAGGTGCCCTCTGACTACACCAAGAAACAGCACGTCCTGCGTCTGAAGATTCACGATGGTTCCGAATATTTGTTGGAGTTCCCCTCCGCTGAGGATATGGGAGCCTGGCAAGCCAGGATTCAGTACCACGCTGGTAAGTGTGCTGTTTGCTGTCGTTTTTATGTCATTGGTCTGTTTTTCTGTCCAGTTTATGTGTCATCCTCATGTTGTGGATGTGTATTGTCATGGTGGTGAACAGTGTGTGAATTTTCTTCTCTTGCTTTTGTCTAAATCTTGCTGATTTTCATGCAGCTGATCATACAATATCTGAGCAATAAAAAAGACAACAAGTAAGAAACAAGCACGATACTAATTTTATAGGAAGACTGGCTCACTGTCAAAGTACCAAGATTTTGAGATGTAAACTCAGAAAACAAGCTTACTTACTACTGTATATCAGATTTTCAGAAATTAAGTTTCTGGTAAATTGCTTGAATTTTTCAGCAAATTTTCCAAATTTTATTAGTATTTGGCGGCTTTTTTTGTGATCTGTGGTTCATCTGTGTGCTGATTTTTTTCCCCTGTTTTCTTTGAGTACAAAAGCGATGGCTTGAAACTTTGCCGTGAGCGTTTACCATTGTGAAAAGTGTTGTTCCTTTCTTCGCTGTTGCTTACTTATTACCTAATGGAGTGTTGTTTTGTTCTATCTTGCTGTTGCATTTCCAGAGGAGCCCCTTATGTTTGCCAATTTGGAATTTGAGCATAGCTCATCAGGTTGGGAGGAAGGTGAATGACAATGTCGCTCATTTTGTGGTTTGCGATTTGCTGTGCTCGGACACTGTGTCCCTCGATGTTTGCTTCTGTCTTGCTCCCACAATCACGTTAACCTCTTTGTGCCTCAAAGGATTCATTGAAAGTCTAATGGTGGTTTGGATTCCTTGCGGCATGAATGATTTTGATTTCTCTGATTTAGAGTGTTTATAAAAAAAAAATTCATGGATTACTTTCTTTTCATGAGAATTTTCTAGGAACTTAGGTGTTTTCCTTTCTTTATCCTTTTAAAATGTTATTCATTCTCCTTACTTAGTGGGGCATCTGTCCTCAGTGTTAGGCTTTAGGGGTATTAAGTACGTAGAATTCTTTTTCTCTCAAATTTTTAATTTGTGTATGGTAGTACTTTATTTTGCCTTCTTTCCCCTCTTTTCGCTCATGGGCAATTTCTCCTTTTTTTCATTTTGTTTTTCTTTTACTACTTTTCTCATTGAATAAGATACTGGATGCATCTACCGTTTGCCCCCAACAAGTTTACATCACTGGATGGGAAAAAATGTTTTTCAAATAAGACAGCATTTAAATTAGGAGAACTTCAAACATACATATGCATAATGCATATATACACAGATCTCTGGTGCTTGTAAATGACAATTACGTTTTGTCTTCCATTGATATAACATAAAAAGAGAGAGAGTTGATTGTATTCCGCAGGCTCTTAATCTTTTCAATGGCACAGAGAGGTTCATGTAGTATAATGGTTACCAGTGAAGCGTGGGTTTGGACCAGGAAGTCAGATGGTCCATACCTAGCATAATATGTTGGGTCCTAGCAAGACATGTAGAAGACCTTTGTAAGCGTAGCGCACGAACTGAGTGTTAGGCTGAATGCTGTAGTCACAGACATGTCTGCTGTAGTGGACTGAGCCTGAAGAGTTGCCTGCAGTTAATGCTATATATGTCCGTTAGCTTGTCTTGAAAGCTTGTTTTCTGTCAGCCTAGCTTTGTGTGTGTGTGTGTGTGTGTGTGTGTGTGTGTGTGTGACAGTGTGTGTGCTTGTGTTTGTGTGTGAAAACACAGAAAATAGATAATGCATATGGGTGTGCATTTAGAAATTCTAGTGCATGTAGTTTGAGTTGTTTACTGTGGTCATAGACTGTGTTTTTGACAGGCAAGGGAACTACCAGGATTGAAATGTTTTTCCTCCATGCCCACCTCCGGCCCCTTACCCTCTTCCCCCTCACCCCCACTCCGTCTCAATGAGATGCCTTTCTGTCCTTTGTCCTGCCAATGTTTGCTCACTGGGTGTGTAGTTTTTCCACTTCATTCACTCCCTGTTTTTGTTTTTCCCTTTCCTGTTTTAAAGCCTTTCACTTTGGATTGTTTTGCAAGGAAAGTAAAACTGAGCTGCACATACCATCGGTTTTCAGAAAATTAATGTGATGGGAAAACAACTCACCTGTATACAAGGACGTTTTGTACATGTACTGTATCTTTTTGTATACCTTGAATGGATCACCCAGAGTACAGACCATACACTTAGCTCTGTCTTCAGAAACAAATTGATTCAGAGTTTATTTATGGAAATGCAAGTGTCGCACTGTACGTCTTTCTGAGTGGAATGAGGAGAATTAATATGTATATGTGCCGACGCTGCAGTAATTAATATGCCAGTCGCTGATTGTTGTCAGTGTAATAATGAACATGTTCTTCATATTGGTGACGTGAAAGTATTAATTTTGTGTTGTACTAATCTAAATGTCAACATGCACAGATAGCCAGCAGTAGTAACATACTTTTTCTGCCATTTGGAGGTTTCTACTAAATGCAGGAAAATTGTTTTTAGTTAGCAACGCTTTTACATGAGTTTGGTTACACTATTCGGATACCAGATGCAGTGAAATGCATAGGATTTGGAGTCGGTATGGAATTCTTACACAGGTTTAGTGTGTCCACATCTGACCCTTGTCAGTGCAGATAACTGTGACTGGAACAGTGCCTGCTCCAGTACACCTGCACAACAAAGACAGCTTGCATGCATGAATTTGATATTGATGGATACAGAGTGAATGAAAAAAAAAACACCATCATGCAAGCAAAACACACCGATACCCCTTGGTTTTCATGCATACACATCTACAAGTGTATTCTTGCATTTGTCTGCAACATTTCAGTATTTATACTCGTACAAGATGAATAATAGGAGTTAGTGATGGGTCTTTAAGCTTGTGCATGGATGTGAAACACCGGAAAAAGTATGTCATATGGATGTTGTATGGATGGTAATTGTATCATGCATACTGCCTGCTTTAAAACAAAATCTTCCTTTTCAGTTGGGCGCAGTTCTGCAAAGCGGAGCTTACTCTTATACAATTTCCACTGTACTTGGAGAAACCATTTTTTTTTTTTTTCCTGTTTGGTTGCAGTTTTCTCATGAGTTTGGTCATCCTGTTCTGCTTAGGATGGTGGTGGTGGCGCTCTGTTTTGACCTTTAAATTAGACGTAGATGTTAATTTGCTTTAAATTAAATTTTAATGTTCTTGTAGGAATCCTCGCACTTTCTCTTTTTGCCAGAGTCTTTCTTTACTAAGTAGCTGTTATTTAATAACGTTTATGTTTTCCATGGAAGGTAAATTATCCAGAAACATTGATTTTGGTGTTGGTAGGAAGATGAGGAGAATCTGGTAGGCTTAAGCATAAACCCACAAGGGGGGAAAAAGAAACGATTTTATGCATTAAAACACATGGCAGTGCATATTGCAGAAAGTGTGTGACTTCTATCACTTCAGAAAAAAATACGTTTTTAGGGTTTTGATGACAAATTGGCATTGGCTGTTTTTTCCTTCACACCGACACACTAAGCTAGCCTCTTTATACAGAGAAGACATCCACTAATGTGTGTGAAAACGTTCCACATTAGATTGGCAGGGTTTCCTAGTGGGCATTATGCTGATCGCTTTTCTGTCTCCCATCGAGCCTCCTGTTTCACTTGCAGCTCAAGATCCTTCAGACCAGTTCACACGACTGGGTTCTGAAAGTCCACGACGAGAACAGAGCCCACCTCCACCTCCCTCTCACACAATTCCTGCTGAAACCCCGACCCCAACACCTCGCACAGCCCCTCAGACTGAAGCCCAGAACACTAGAGAGACGCCCAGCAGACAGAGTGGAGGAAACGTCCCTACACAGCAGGCTGAAGTGGTACCGTCCCCTAGGGCCGCCGTGAGAGAGGAAGATGTGGCCCCTGGTCATGCCAGAACCGGCAGTGTGCCTTCAAACTACTCAGGTTGGTACTTCTCTTGACTGGTCAGCTGCTTCTTCTTCTTCTTCGTCTGCGTTCCCTGGACTGCTCAGCATTGGATTGCTTGGCCAAAAAGCAAACAAAACAAAAACATGTACATACATGCACTGTACAATTTGCAAGAAATCGCTGTCGTATTGTTGGGTAGAGAAATGACAAAAGGAATGACTGATGTGGTGTCCTGGGCATGAATATGAATACATACAGGAATGTCTGATGTAGTGTACCACTTCATTAGTTTCATCATTTCACATTTGCAGATGAAGACGGGAGTCATCGGACATCATCATTTGAAGATAGTACAGCTGGCAATGAGATACACCGAGGTGAGTACATGTACATACTGAAAACTGAACTTGATAATAACAAACTATCTGTCAACAAAGGTAGTGTTCTATTCCTTACACATCTTTGTATATGATTTTCATTGTAAAAGTCAGTAGAAGTATATTCTACATTTGAAGTACATTTTTCATGCACCTAGTAACGTAGAAGCTGTAGTATGGCTACATGAGTTGGGGGGGGGGGGGGCTTGAATGATTCTAAAAAGATAGCCTCTCTCCTCTCTGTGCAGAACATTTTCTAGACCACATTTCTTTGTTTCTTTGTTCCAGATTATCAAGAAGGTGAAGATGTACAGGTATGGCTGAAATTTCACTCTAATATTTAGAGTACATTAACTAACTTATTTTATGCACAAAGTGCAGGCTTTTGTCAGGTTGTGCAGTTTGTTTCATAGTACAGTACAGTGTACATAATATTCATGCAGACCTGTTCTGAATGCATCTAGCTCTTACTACATAATTTATTAGCAATCGGCGAAACTTTCGACAGCAGCAGCTCAAGTGTAATTTCATCAACACATTCATCTTCTCTGTGTCTGGTTCCAGGTGAGGTATCGCTCAGCCTCCGGCGCTTCAGGTGGCCGTCCTGTGTCAGAGCCAGTAGGGATGGAGGAGAAACATGAGAAAGACAAGCGAAAGAGTCACAGTGTGTTCGGCTTCCTCAAGAAGAAGAAAGACAAAGACCACAAAGACCACAAGGAATCAAAGAAAGACAAAGAAAGAGCTACGCATGTCTAATTCTTAATGTTACTGTCTTGCGTCTTTGACAGTCCTCTGGCACTATTGTCAAGTCCTGTTGAACTTATACAAGGTGTTCGAGTCAGGATATTTGGCTGTTAAAATCTTTTTCTTCCACATTTTGTTCACAGCATTTCGATCCTACATGATGGAAGGGTGAAGGTACAGCAGAGAAAAATTGTCTGTTTCTTGAAGTATTTTTTATAACAATTTGTCAAGCACCTCAGATGGAGGAAAACAGTACATACATGCACCTTGTTATAAGCTCACTATGGACTTACTATAGTGCTGGATAACTATGACAGGCTTGTCTGTGTCCGGGAGATTAGTTGGCATGAAAGATGCGTTGTTTGTGGTGTGTTGTGTTGTGCGTTTTTAATCTTCGTGACTCGGAGGAGGTCACATGCAGCTTAATACCTCTCAGGGTCTTCTGCTGGCTTGTAAAAGGAGGGAAGGTGGAAGTTTTGTGAGTGTTTGTTTTACTGTGTATATATTCATGTGTCAAAATTTTGTGGAAGGTTGGTGTAAGCTTGGACCCTAAACATGACAAGAGGAGGTGGAAGAAAATTAATGCATTATGAGAATTATGGTACAAATAGTTTCAGATAAAGCTGTACTTTATTAATATATTGTTTTACATCAATTGAGATGAATGTATTGATTAAAACACAAAAATTCATTGAACTGAGAACATTGTTATTGTGAAGTGTGGGTAAATGTGTTCATGTATTTTCACCTTTTTTTAAAGTGGAAAATGATTTACATACATCCGTATTTGTATCTTGAGCTAATTAATGATTCATGAGAGGGTCACGTGTCAAATCTGTAGCAGCTTTCCTAGCATTACCAGTGTTGAGAAACTGGTGCGGATATGTGGTCAAATACATTCTGAGGTGTCACCTTCATTTTGTGTCACTTAGCAATGTTATTCCATGAAAGATGTCCCTGTTTTATACATATTTAATTTCACAAAATTCAAGATTGTGTTTGTGCCTTGGTCATGAAAGACCTGAAAAATCTGACGACTTTCCAGTTACATTCCATCCTTTTCTGAGACCTATGCACAAACTTGCTATATTTGCCATCAGTTGAAATTTATGGAAGACCATACATATATTGTTGTGATGTGCACTGGTTTTCCAGTTTGTTGAAAGGGTCCACTGATATTTACAGGAACTGTTGGCTTGTCTGTTCATTTTGTGAGGCGCCATTTTTCATTTTGAAAGAAAGTTATGAAAGTAGTTTGAATACAGTGCACGGGGCGAAAGAATCGTGTTTGGTTTTTGTTCACACTGATTGTAGTTTTGTTTTCAATGGTTGTATTCTGCAGCATGTCATAAATCAGGTTTATTCTGATCGATTTTCAAAAGAAATCATTTCAGACAGAGAAGAAAATGAATGCAGATGTTCATCACACATTATAGCAAGTTAGTTACTGCTGGTATGAGAGATCTGATTTCCGTCGTTTTCACCACCTTTGTGATACTGCATGTGAAATAGGCTACGGAGAAAATGTGGGTAGGAGGTAGACCATTATATGTGTAGTTTGTAATTGGCTTTGACAATTTGTCTACATGTATTCCGTTCAATATTTTGCCAGCCATAACTGTGTGCACAGCAACACATTCAGTTGGGTAAACATCATCAGTACTTCAGACAGAATTTAGTTATCTTTTATATTTTTCTCTTAATAACTATGAATAGCCTTTGGTTTTGTATTTTTTTGTATTCCAATGTTTGTTAAGGTTTTGCTTACAGCCAGTGGTTTTAATTATTACACAGACAGGCTTGTAAACTGATTTCCCATTGGCTTAGTTGTTGATACAGCCCTCTGCAAACTGATTTTCAATTGGCTTAGTTAGTTGTTGATACAACCCCCTTAATCAAGTTCCGCGGTCTTTCTTTCTTTCCACCCATGACATTGTGCTGACGCTGACATGTCTCAGATTATGTCTGATTTATTGTATCAGTTGATTTAACTGCTTGTTATGGCTAACTACACAATTTTTTACAACAATTTTCTGTGAGATTGACAGAATGTGTAATTTGCATATAATTTGCATGTATTTTTCTTTTTGTCATTAATTGGTTGTAGTAATCCCCCTTCATGGTGTGTTTCCCTACTGCAAAACAGATTCATTTCACCTGATTGTATTTTATGGATTTATTTTTTAGGGTGGAAATTTCTTCAGCTTTCTCTTCACTTTATCTCGTGACAGGAAGATGCATAATAGCCGGGTATAATTCAAAATGAGAACTTCGTGATAATTTTTGTCCTCAAGACATAGCACCACACAGTCAGGGGAATGTCCAGAATAAAACTGCTGCAATATAATTTTTGGTTTCCTTTTCTTACGCATGAACCATTGATTCATCAGTCACTAACAAACCGGTTAATTCTGTGTTCCATAAAAAACGGAGACTTTGTGCAGGGGTTTGACATTTTCCAGGATGTGTGACAGCATTTAGATTGTCTTCATTAACAATCTGTTAATACTTCCAAGTCTGTGTGTTTTAACATTCTACAATTGCATGTACTCACCAAGGAGGCAAGTCATCACTGCTCTTTCAATACACTGGTTCGTTAATGCTTACAAGTGAGGATGGAGCAATTTGTGATGGCTTTCTGAAAAATAAAAGAGATGTGAGTAGTTGTGATTGTTACTTTACTTCTAGCATAATAGATTAAGATCCTAACCTAGCATTACGCGTCATATATCTTCCGTACCTCCATCAGCCTTTGAACAAACAAAATCTTTGTTAAAAACCTGTGATGAACGTCATTTTCTGTTGCCATTTTCAGAATGGAGCATTTTAAACACACCCTATCTTATGGATTCAGGTGTGACTACCACCGTAGATGTTGAAGCCACTGTAGCTGAATATACTGTAGATCCACAACAGCTCACGTTCAGCTGTTGTGGTTGCCTCATCTCTTGTGATGGTCCTGAACTTTTGTCAGTTTTAGTGGACTTCTTTCCATTTTCCGAGTGTTCCACAGATACATTTTCTTCCACATTGCATTTAATCATGACGGTCATCACATTTGTACATTTTGATCCTTTTTACAGGAGTGAATAAGGTTTTTGTTTTCTTTGTCGGTGATTTTCGCTGCGCTTAAAATGAAACGTTTGTCATATACTTACTGTTGGTGCTAACATTTGAACAGTTTTTGTCCGCACTCACTGGCTATGTCCAAGTTTTGTTTGTGATTCAGCTGTTGTGTTAGCTAGACTAGAAAAGACACAATACATGTACTAATATTGTGGCTCATAGTTTAGACGCTATTCAGGATCGTGACAATGTTGTGGCTTGGCTTGGCTTTGGTAGATGATACCAGATCAGATACATGTAGCAATACTTTTTCTTATCATAACGTTTGTTTCACTCAGTTTACTGAATATTGAGCTTCTAAATCATGAGAGAATAATGGTTACTTTTATTGGATGCTACTGAATCGTCTGCAGAGTTAGGGACTTTTTTTTAACCATGCTGTAGAGAGAGGCGTGGAGAGTTACTTTATTCTATGTGCCAGTTTTCATGCAGGATCCAACAGTGTTGAGTTAATTCAAACCAATGGAATGTGATTTTGTTACATTGTGTTTTGTTTTCTTTGCCAGTTTCACAAAGACTTAGTATTGTTACGGTGTCAAGCTTCTACTAATACCTGATAGAACTTATTCGACTGCAGACTGTCTTTATTGCATTACTTTTCACCTATGCCAGTAAAAAAAACAATCATTGACTGAACATCAGAGGGTTAGGGAAAAATGGATGTTTATGTACCTAGTTTGACATGAAATGTAACATGCAGGGGAAGATAACCACATTCATCAAAGTGGAGGGCATTAAGTTCGTTTTCATGAAACTTGAAGGGTTTTGTTTCGTTTAAACCACTGTGTGAAGTTTCTTGGGTTCTTCAATCCTTCTATTTTTTTTTTCTTTGTTGAGCCACAGTTACAAAGGACCACATGCTTATTTTTTTGTTAACTCGCCTGGGACCAAGATGAAATGATGTGCGTCCATCTGTCCAGGCACATTTTGATGTATGTTTGTTGTATTACACAACTTTGTAAATGGGGACCTGTTTTGAAAGCTAGTACCTGGTTAAGTGCTTTGTGTAATCTCTCCATATAAATGTATAGTTAGTTAAGCAGATGTTTATTTTTTGTGCTGCATGTAGTGGCATCATAACTATGGCTGCATTGTCCGTGTATGTGTGTCTCAAAGCTACACTATAATAAGTACCGCTGCTGCACTACATTGTATGTACTCACAAAATGTATGTCCATGAAAAAGGCTAAATTAAAATATTTAAATTGGTAAATTGATGGTGTGTGTGTGTGAGTGTGTGGGCGCTCGCGCAAAGTGAGTGTATGCGTTGGAAATGGTTTTGTCAATATAATGAACAGTTATCAACACTGAGGGAGTCAGAAAATATCCACATTTTCCATTCGTTCACACACAGGGTTCGAATCCCGGCTGGGGCCAATATTTGTGCTGGTCTTTTTCTCGTTGCTCCCGTCTTTGATATCACCCATATTTGGTTTTAAAAAAAGTACTTTCAGTACACTCCCAAATATCCACCCACCCACCCATTCACACAGAAACCTTCTCTGGAGATGAATGAGTGTCCAACAGTACATGCAAACACGAAACATATTCTGACGTGCATCTTACGTCCATATTCAGAGCGCCCCTAGACCCCCCCCCCCCCCCCCCAAAAAAAAGGGGGGGGGGAACACGCACGCGCGCGCACACACACATACAACACCCGCGCCCCCACTCCCCCCCCCCCCCAAAAACAAAAAAACTGGGGGAAAACACACGCACACACACAACAACAACAGCAACAGTAACGCCACAAACACGACACCCTCGCGATTAAAGAGCAGCTGTCAATACAACTGGACGTTCACTTTCTCCACTCCAGCAATCTACTCTCCCCTCTCCCCTCCCTGCCCCCCGTACACGAACTTTCTCTGGTTGTCGATTTGGTTCAGTGAATGTCGGTCATCGTGCGTGACACTGTACAACCGCAAACTTTCACCAGCAGCACGCCCTAATATCCCGCATCTCCTGGCGGCGATTGACTGTCAATAGATAAGAAAGGACTGCTCCAACGCAGCTGCTTGCGTATTCATATAGTTACTTGAACTGATACCGGTTACGGCGGGTTGATATGATCACAATCTGCCGTTACATGTATGTGTATTCAGTTCAGCATTACATTTCAGCACTTCAAATCTTCACTACTCGCTTCGATAGAATCGTAGGAATTCGACACGCCTGTCAGTCAGTAGGTCTAACCTTGACGGGAACCTCAACTGAGATAAACACCGCACACTTACAGTTACTCAACTCAAAATCTCTGTGGACACTTCTCAACACATTCTGTACCACGCACGAGTATCTCACGTTTTTGACTCTTTCTAGTTTCGGTTTTAGCCCTGTATGCTAAAATTATACGTTTTTTTTTGACAGTTATTACAGCAAACAAGAGTATAATCAAAGCACAACACCCTCACCAAACCAAATTTACATCCACGCAAACATGATTTGTGTGTGTGTGTGTGTGTGTGTGTGTGTGTGTGTGTGTGTGTGTGTGTGTGTGTGTGTGTGTGAGGCCAATGGTGCACAACCTCAAATTAAAAGTGTAAGTAAAAGGGTGAGCTCCCGCTGATATCCACACTCAGTGCAAATTAAATGTATTCACAATTTCAAGAATGGAATTCTGTGACAAGTCATGCGTCACATGCGTTCAAGTTTCTTCGACTCTTACAATCGTGGATCCACGAACAGAAAATCGTGAAGACTGCAAGGGGGGGGGGGGGGGGGCGAACAGAACAAGAAAGAAACCAACAAAACTTTATAACAACAACAACAACAAATCGTTCTTTTAAAACATTACAAAAGTCAGCAAATTTCGACCATGCCATTGACATCTCAGTCGTCACCGAAAACTTAACGAACAGAACAAGAAATAAAACAAAACTTTATAACAACAACAAAATCGTTATTCTAAAACATTACAAAAGTCAGCACATTTCAACCATGCCACTGACATCTCAAGTCTTCACCGTAAACTTGATGACATCAGTTTCGCTGTAAAATGTACTTTTGAACTGCATGACTGTCACGGTGTGACCCGCAAAGCTAGCATGCTCAAACGGGATGATCAGAAGGACAGGTCATTGTGTGCCAAATGGTCACTTTGGTCACAGCTAAGAGTTCGCGCTGACCACAGGTTTTCTCGTGCTGACTCGACAAAGCCGGACATTGCTACACTCTGCCACCGTATTATGGAGAAATGAGAGGGACCCTCCCCCACAGCCCCTCCGGGTTGCCTAATAGGTGGCCACTGTTGTATGCTCACTCATTTTAGCGATACGCTACGCCGCCTCCATTGTCACGAAGGATACGCTACAAGAAGTTCAAAATCTCGTATGAGGGGTGTTCTGAAAATAGTTAGAATTGTAAAGACTGTTATAGCTGCAGACAAGCAGTTTTGACGTATTTTCGGAGCACCTGTTGATTAACTTACCCCAAGTATCGAGAGCTGATCTGACGGTTAGATTTTCCGTGATAAAGGTGTCATTGGTATCGGCGGGCGAAACACGCTCTCGAATAACCCTCGGTCGACCACCGTAAATTAAAACCATACGCGAAGAAGTTGTTTTTGCACTCAAAATAGCAGCAAGATTGAGTTCCTTACACTGAAATCAAGGAATTTGTAACATGATGCACTCATAACATCAGTGTACGTGTTCTGGCGATGTCACGTGTTTTCAATATTTAGTAGTGTCTCTCGAACTGAGGCTCTTGGACGGCACGTGCAACAAGTCTCTGAAAGTTTAATCAGTCAAATGTTAGAATTAGTCACAATGTCTTCGCTTAATTGCCGTTTATATCTCGGGGTGGCGATGATGATTTGTCAGTGATTAAAACTGAAGGCATTTCCGAACAGGGTTTTTTTCTGTTTTCTTCGATGATTAATAAATACTGATTTCTGCTCTTAACAGCCAAAATCGAGTGGTGCAAACTGCTGAATGGTGTTTTGCTTTGAGAAAAGACGGGCACATCAACATTTCGCATCCATTTTGGGAGGCTTTTGATGAGGGGTGGGTGGGGGTGGGTGTTTGGGGGGTTTAACGTGGTGATATCAAAGACGGGGCAACGATGAAAAAGCCAGCACAAATATTTGGCCCAGCCGGGATACGAACTCACATTGCAATCACGTGGTGCGAAGCGTCAGCTCAGCTATTTAAGTTTCGGAATTTAGAATTGCATTTATTTTTCAAATTTGGTGGGCTGAACATGTCCAAAGCAGAGAGGGAGGAAGCCGGAGTACCCGGAGAGAACCCCCGACGATCGGCCCGAATGGACGATGGCACATACGAGAAGGAAAGATTCTTTGCCCCGAGTGAGACTCGAATCACTGACCCGGCTCTCGCACTGGTGACAAGTCTCTTAACCATTAGACCAACGACCGCCCCACTGTGGTGTCATTAAACGGGTTAATTCCACCTTTGCTCAGCCAGCTTATGTTTTGGAACTTTTAGCCCGTGAGTGCGCCTGTACGCTTGAAATACTCTATCTCGATGATTAGTATAGCTCTTAATGCGATACAATGTTACACTACGCGCGAACGGTCGAACATTCAAAGTTTACGACTGCTTTCACACTACTGAAACTCTTAGTGTGGCCATCGAGTACGCTTCTGTTGGCTCAGTGCCTGCATTACAGACGCCTTTTTAAAAAATAAAATTTCTGCATGTTTATTGTAGTCTGCAGTCAACACTTTCTTCATACAGTTTTTGATGACAAACAGAAACAGCAAATAATAAGTAAAAACCAAAATGCTGTCCTGTGGTCCATGCGGGTGTTTCAACAATGGAAGCATTACAGACGCTGTCATTGTCCATGTGTCTTAAGTGGTGTGATGATAGATAACATGTCTGTATATGTACACCCCATTGAGTGAGCATGTGATTGTTGTTTTATATGTGTAAGTGTGTGTGGCTGTGTGCGTGTGTTGGGAGAGAGGGAGGGGGAGGGATGGAGGGGGAGAGAGAGAGGGAGGGGGGAGAGAGAGAGGGAGGGGGGAGAGAGAGAGGGGGGGAATTGTTTATGTATGTGTACTTTTAATTCATTTTATGTATTGTTATTTGTTAATATGTAAATGTCCTTTTAAAAAGTGTCTCTATAAAGATTCTGTAATTTTCTTTGAGACGAAAATAAACATGAAGCAGCAAGCAGCATAACACGAAAACAGCTCAGAACAATCTGTAGAAGTAGAAAATGGTAGCATTAGCCCTTTTAAGTGTGTTGTCCTTCATCTGCTCAGTTCTATTTTCTGTACACTCCTCGTATGGGCCATGAATACTGTCCGTTTGCCAACAATGGTCAGAACTGCCGAAGGAACCCCCTACAGTTTTGTGGACAATGCAACTCGCCAAAATTCGTCATATTATTTGAAAGGAACATTATCGGCTTTTGTTACTGTTGTGCTGTCGCAAGGTTTCGGGCACTGACAACAACTTCCCTCACAGAGTTGTTAGACAAGATTATGAAATCTGCGTACCGCGTGAGTCGCCATTGAAGCGACCGCTTCCGTCAGCACTGTATAAAAGGCGCCCAGCTATAAACAGACCGCGCTCCCGAAAGAGCGACCGCTAAAAATGGTGCGTGTTAAACGTTGCGACACCGATAACATTGGGATCACCATAGCCGGGCTCTCCGTGCATGTCTCAGGCACCATGCCCGAAAAGAGGCCCCCAAAATACTGCCACGCTTATCTACAGTGGCAAAGTCCGAAATTTTCTACGTCCAAGTTCACCGAGTGAGGCGATGAAGGTTTCAATTAATAAACCTGATTACCTGGCGGTATACTGACTTCGTTGGCATGGAGCACATCTACCCCACGGGAGCCCCAAATCAGTTTGTGTCAGTTGTTCTGGACCTACAGCCGGCGACGAGAGTACTTGACGAACAGCGATTCAACTCAAGCTACTGCTTTTTTACAGTCGACCGAGATGAACCGAGATGGTGATCTTTCGTTCCCTGTATTTGCAGTTTGTTTGCTGGATTGTGTGTGTGTGTGTGTGTGTGTGTGTGTGTGTGTGTGTGTGTGTGTGTGAGAGAGAGAGAGAGAGAGAGAGAGAGAGAGATCAACATATTAGCTTCTACTTAATTTAGCTGTAATTTGATTTTGGTGCGTGCTCTGAAGTTGTTGTTTTCCTAAGCTAGCCACGAAAATACTTTTTAAATGATTTTTTTTTAATTCACACGTAATATATAAATAAATATACATTCAAAGTGTAAGATAGCCAGGTGTCACTGAGTGTACCTCCGAGAGCGTTACCAAGAAGTCCGCTCATGCAGAAAATCGCACGTCGGTTTTACTGTCCGTATCTAACAAGTATTTCGCTATTCTTAGCACACCTGCGCTACGTCACAAGTGTAGCAGACGACAGTTCCCGCCACGAACGCGTGCCGGCTGGCCAACTCGACACAGCGGGACGACGCAGCTGAGATGGTGGGATTGACATGAAAGTCGCCCCCAGTAATCGCTATCCGGCTGTCAGTGCAGAAAGCAGGTGGTATTCTCGTGTGTCATCGTAGTGGGACTGTCACCATATCTTCAGGAAAACAGCAGTTTTATCGTCAGATGCTGAGAGAGTGCCAACACTGACAGCGTCGCTACATTGTGTGTGGGACTGTTGTGTTTTTATCGGTAACTGCCTCAGTCGGCTATCCCGGTCATTTTGAAAGTAGTGATACTTTGAAAAAGTTGCTGCGATATGTCTCCATACGTGTTGCGATATGACTTGAATTGAGCGTGGAGGAATACGCGTGGCTGACCAAAGGATTTCAGCGGTAAAGATGGCATCGTTTGTGGATCAGATGCGAGTGATGCTATGGAGGAATTATCTGCTGAAGAGAAGAGGATGGAAAACCACGCTACAGGTAAAAAAAAGAAAAACAAAAACCTTTGTTGACTTTTGACTTTCCCCTCATTAGGGTTTGTTTGAACAGAAATACACCGCCCCACGCTTTGTGGAAGTAGGCGCATGTCAGTTTGGTTTGCGTGTTTCCTGAAAGATACACATGTACCCGAAAGAAATGAGGACAGAATACTAAACATGCTTTACGGAAACTTGTTCGTTGGCGAGACGGGAAAGAGTGCATGCCTTTGGTTTAAAAAGAGAACTCATTGCATACGCCCATTAGAGCAACTGAAGTAATAATATAATGATTTTAAACTCTTATTAACTGATCAGCGTCTTTGTGATTAAACCTTTACGTCTGGCGCTTGAAACCAATGACAAGAATTGAGATTGCAGAAGATACTGACCTCGTCACACACAAAGAGGTCGCTTTTTCCAAGCGATGGTTTCGTCTTTATATTGACATTGTCGAACGTCGCTTGTGTGTGTGTGTGTGTGTGTGTGTGTGTGTGTGTGTGTGTGTGTGTGTGTGTGTGTTGTACAGGAGATAGACACCCCTAATGAACAACAACAACAGTAACATTTTTTTAAACCCAAAACCGAAGGTGGTATCCAAGTTTTCAATCACGGGGTCTGTAAAAGAGACAAAACGTTTGATTTGACCAGTTAAAAACAAAACAAAAAACAACAAAACCACAACAACTTTACTTACTTGACGAGGCCATAGTTATATAATGTACATACACAGTCAGTGAAAAGTCGGTGAATTTTTCAACCTTCAGTCCGGTAAGTGCTCACAGATATGAACTGCCACAAACATTGCGTTGTTCCGTGGAGACAAAGATAAACTACACGACGAGTGACCGTAGTGCACAAACTAGCGTTGGACGATAAGACTCACTGGTTTTACCCGGCGATATGTTCAGATGATTCTCTGTGCAGACGCAGTTGCGCCACTATCGCTCATGCTTCACTATCGTTTTGACGCGTGCAGGAGCGCAGGAGAAGCGTCTGAGAGTGTCTAGTCGAATTCAAAATCCCACTTATGAAGCGCAGAGCTATTCCGTGAGAAAGGTCCATGCTCAGTTGTTTCCCTTAGAAATATAGAGAAGAAGAGAAATGACAGGTAGAGAAGATAAATGAAAAATAAGCATTTTATATATGCAATGATATGTTATGTTTAACAATCGCCATTTTAACATATGACATCCTCGATTCAACCGGTCGTTCCGTTTCTGTTTTTAAAGTTACTTTCTCTCCCAGATCAATGACCTTCAGCCTTGAGAATCGCGATAGCGGAATGATAGAGCGTTGGATTTTCAGTGCTCGGGTCGTGAGTTCGAATCCCGGCTTGGGCCAAATGTTATGCTGGCCTTTTTCTCGTTGCCCTGTCTTTGATATCAGTCACCCTTACGTGGTGGAAAAGGACGTTGAACTCCCAGACCCCCTGACCCCCCACCCCCACCCCCTCCCGACCTTCAGCCTTCAGGATACAGGGTCACTTACACAAAGGTGTTTTGTGTTTGGCACTGTCAGTCAGTCAGCGAGGAAGAGATTTCTAAATGGCCGGATGTATCTGAGCTTTCCGGAGAGACTGTGGCGAAGAGTTCCAAGTGCGGAGAATAGGAGTGGCTGTACTCCCGTTCACTCCGTATAATTTGGTAACCCAGCGTAGATCGGCCCTCACAGCAACTGTTATCAAAACTGTGTTAGTAAGGGGTATGAAGTGTTTAGGGAAGGCAGTCCCACGGGGAATAATCAAGACGGCGGAGAGTTCTTTTTTGTGCTACATGTATTACGATTCAGAAGTTTTGAAGACGACTGCTCTCAGGTAAGCCTTGTGTTTGCACTGACGCACACCCCGTTGGACTGCAAACGGCCCCTTCCTTTCCCACCGACAAACCCACATCCAAGGAGTGCTTCCAGTGCTACTCCAGTGTTCCTTACAGCTTTTAAAAGCGAGGGTCACTTTGACCCTCTCTGTCAAATTCAGAGGGCCATTTTGCAAAATCAAAGGGAAAATACGAAAAGCTAGGTTCGACCAGACCCATTGTCTACAAGACTGTCGGAGACGACACATGCTTTATGAATTGGAAACCCCAGCACTAGGGCACATAATTGTCTGTTGTTTCCAATTCCATCGACAGTCTGAGGTGTGTTGTTTTACTTTCGGTTTTCAAGTCTTAAAAACCGTGCGTCACAATGACGTACAGCCCCAAAATCTCTGCGTCAGATTTTGAAATCTCTGCGTCAGTGACACACACATGTGCGTCATAAGGAACACTGTACTCACATCTGAAAGTCGGTGCTCTACTGTTTTAGTGGATTTCGGTTCGTTTGTACGGATGTTTATCACCCAGAAAACGACTTTCATCAACACAACACTACAATGTTAAGACTGTGTGCACTCTTATATGGGGAGCCGGGGTGGTCGAATGGTAGAGCGTTGGACTTCTAATGCTCGGGTCGTGAGTTCGATCCCGGCTGGGGCCATAATATTTGTGCTTGCTTTTTCATCGTTGCCCCGTCTTTGATATCACCCTATGTGGTGGAAAAGGACGTTAAACTCCCAAACACCCCACCCTGCACTCTTATATTTCAAGCACATGGGTTTACCTGAGAGCAATCGTCCGTCCTTCAAAACTTTAGAATCGAAGTTAGCACCTTTAAAACATCTCCGCCATTTTGTCTACCCCCCTCCGTGTATACAGTGCTGGTCGGACTGGCAGTCCGTTGTTCAAGAGGTTATAATGCCACCGACTGGGACGCTTTCAGTCGTTACATCACTCTGCTTTATAAACTGGGCTAGCCACTTGCCAGCCGATAAAAGTTTGAGTCGACGTGGGGAAGACTCGCGTTGGCAGTGGAATAGGGTGTGTGTGTGTGTGTGTGTGTGTGTGTGTGTGTGTGTGTGTGTGTGTGTGTGTGTGTGTGTGTGTCTGTCTGTCTGTCTGTCTGTGTGTGGAGGGGGTGAGGGTGTGTGTCAAGGGATACAAAAAAATAATTTAAAAAAAATAGAGGGGCCACGGAATTCTCAGTTACTGAGGGCGCTCTCTTAATTATTCTTTACTTGAAAATGTGTCAAAAACTATAAAAAGTGTAATCAGTTCAACAGTTCGCATTTATAAACTGATCTGATTTTTCGTAGGTTTGCAAAACGTGACTGAAACTTTCAGTGGGCTTTCCAGTTCTACACAAACAAAAAACAAACAAACACGGGCGATGTCTCTCTCTGCCTCTCATCCCAGTTTCCGCCGTAGCCCAAGTACCAGCCAGCTGAATACATAATTCGCGGTCCCCAGTATAAGTGCCCTAGCACTCACCGAAGGGGGGTTTTCGCTAGTCATCGTTGGCATTTCGAAATTTCCATTTTATTTGACAGTTATTTGCGGTGTTAGTCTTATGCGGGATTTATGCATACTGGACCTGTTTATAGGTTTGGAGGTCCACTGCCACTGACTCGGAAAAAAAGGATCTAACCGCTTGTCAAATCCGTGCCGCTTTTGCGGTTTTTTGTTTTTGTTTTTTTTTCCTTATGACGGTTGAGGTATCATAAAGTGTGCTTTTCTGGCCAAGTTAGACTGTAGACTAGGCTGTGATATTTAAAATCTGCCGGATTCATCCAGACAAACACAAATGGAAAACGGAATGTGTGCAAGTTTTCTCAACCCCGGATGCTGGGATAGGCCCTCAGCAACCTGACTGGCCTAACACAATCTGCAAGAGATCATTTGTTGACAGTGAAGGTCACCCTATCTTATGCTGAATTAGACGGAGGAAGGACACCCTCCCCCCCCCATCCCCCCCCCCCCCTGCACACTCACACACATACACACACTGTTCTACAACTTGGCACTCCTAGTTTCCTTTTCCTCCTGTGGCTTGTCAATCGCAGGTGTCTGATTACTTGCCCCAAGGTAGTCCAAGGTTACCTCCTTCCGCAGCGAGTATTTATGCCGCCATTAGCTACGGTCATTTGTATACTACTTTCGTTTTACGTTTACTATGAAACAACGAAAAGAACTCCAAGGGGAAAAACCCGGATGTAGCAATAGGAGTAACTTTATTCCGCCGCAATGTGAACTGAAACGTACAGTTAGGAAAAGAGAGAATGCAATGATACCCCCAGTAATTGGATTCCTTCAAAAAAAAAAATTATCGTGAAAAGAACATGCAAATGACAGGAAAAGTCCATTTCCTGCGTATATTATCAGCCGGTGCTAATGGAATATCTTGATAAAGAAAATCAAAATAATATTGTTTTTCCCTCTGCTGATCGACTATTTCGAAGAGCCTTGTGAAAAAGCATCTTTATTGTGTGTGTGTGTGTGTGTGTGTGTGTGTGTGTGTGTGTGTGTGTGTGTGTGTGTGTGTGAATTTTAAGTCAGTAGTATATGCGTACATACGTAACTTAAGTCCAACAGTGAAAAAAAAAAGTTCAAAGACGGAAGATCCGCCCGCCTACACAGCACGGGCATTCGGACGTTGGCATTGAAGCTTAATGTTGTGTTAGGTGTACTTGCTAATCGACCTGTGAAGCGTCAATATGTAAATACATGTGCACCTAAATGTCGCTCGATCATGAGTCCACGCTCGCTGTAGACCAATCAATCATACATTCAGTGAGAGTTTCGACTCTTTCGCTGCTTCCTACTTGGGCCTCGCCGTACGTTGTGGGTACAGCTGCACCCCCACTTTCATTCAAACGTCCTCAGATTTAGTCATTTTCAGTGAAATTTTATAACTACTTTATACTCATTCAAACGTCCGTAGGCTTAGTCAGTTTTCACGGGGAGCCGGGGTGGCCGAATGGTAGAGCGTTGAACGTCTAATGCTCGGGTCGTGAGTTCGTATCCCGGCTGGGGCCAAATATTTGTGCTGGCTTTTTCATCGTTGCCCCGTCTTTGATATCACCCATATGTGGTGGAAAAGGACGTTAAACACCAACCCACCACCACCACCAGTTTTCACGATGGCTCAATGAAACTTCTTGACTTTGTCGATGAGGATATTGGGGACGTGATCACCAAAACAATCGTTTGATTTTTATAGTAAACAAGTAAATAATCAATAAAAAAGAAGTATCAGAGGAATTTGATAGTCACTCTGTATCTGTATCTAAAATCACGTTCCGTTTAACAAACAGACAAACAAATAAACAATCAATGAAAAAAAAAGTATCAGAGGATTTTGACAGTCACCCTGTATCCAGATCTAAAATCACGTTCCTTTTAACAAACACAATGTTGTGTCAACTCCGGATGTCCCGGGATGTCCCCTTCTTCGATTCTGTTTAAATCTGTTCGCATTATTGTGTCTGTACCCGTATCCTAAAGAGGTGGACAAGTTCGTCTACCTCGGCAGCGTTGTCAGCAAGGATGGAGGAACGGACGAGGACATCAAGAGCCGCACCAACAAAGCCAGACATGCCTTTCGCACTCTACGCCCCATCTGGAGATCCACAGCCCTATCCCTGCGAAAACAGATCCGGATCTTCAACTCAAATGTGAAGTCGGTCCTACTCTGTGGCTCGGAGACATGGCGCACCACCAAGACAAGCTCCCACAAGCTGCAAACCTTCATCAACAGATGCCTCCGCAACATTCTCAACATCAGATACCCACTGGTAATCACCAACCAAGACCTCTGGGAGGGAACAAGACAGGTCCCCATCGAGCAGGAGATCAAGAAAAGGAAATGGGGATGGATCGGACACACTCTGCGAAAGTCAACATCAAATGTCACCAGGCAGTCCCTTGATTGGAACCCCCAGGGAAAGCGCAAAGTGGGCCGACCGAAGCAGACCTGGCGGAGGAGTACGGACGCTGAAGCCAAGGCCGCCGGAACGACGTGGGCCGAACTAAAGAGGGCGTCTCAGAACCGAGTGCGCTGGCGGAGTGTGGTTGCAGCCCTATGTTCCCCAGGGAATAAAGAGGATTAAACTAAACTACCCGTATCCGGGACCTGTGTGTACCCGCAAACTGCTATCTCACTCCCTCACCAGTGCTATATCTCTTGTCATCAACCTGGATGGTGGCCGCACCAGGACTGAGTTTTTGACTTCAAGGGCAGATAACTCAGACACCCGGAAACCGAGTTATCTCATCGTGTTTGCCTTGGTCGCCATGGCCCTGTGTTTACAGGTGTAGATAATCGGCTTCAACTATTTCTGTCCTTGAGTCCTGTGGATTTGAAGTTTGCTAATGGGTTGTTGAAAAAATATTGTAGGTTTTTGTCGGTCAGTGTGTACATAAACGTGAGGAGAGTACAGATAGTGGAATACAGACCGAAGAACGTTCTTGTTTAGTTGGCCATTGCTTGATGTTTCCATCGCGAGAACGAGATACTTTTGATACAGAGAGAAAAAAAAATCCAGTCATTTCGTGTTCTTCCTAAACGTTGAATCTGTTTGCGTAGTTCTTGTGTTTGTTTGTTTGGTTTTCGAGGTGCTGAATGACTTGCCAATATCATTTTAAAAAAAAAAGAAGAAATAATTAACAACAACAACAAAAATCCCTCAGGCGTAAATCCTCTCATACAGATTTTGAAATCCCAACACGAAGTCCAAAATAAAAGCTTCACCTTTACGCACTGTTAACTCAAAGGCAAGTATCTTGCCTTTTTGTGGTTGCTCAGTACTTCTTTCTTTAACGTCAGATGCATGAAACACCGAGTGAGAGATGGGTCTCAGAGCGAAGAGTACGTCATTTTCCAGCTTGTAGTTTTAACTCCGGGGAGCCGGGGTGGCCGAGTGGTTAGAGCGTTGGACTTCTAATGCTCGGGCCGTGGGTGCTTATCCCGGCTGAGGCCAAAATATTTGTGCTGGCTTTATTCATCGTTGCCTCGACTTTGATATCACCCGTATGTGGTGGAAAAGGACGTTAAACCCCCCTAAACACCCACCCACCCGTGTTGGGATTTCAACGATAGCATGAGAGGATATTGCTCTCTCTTTAAATTAATTCCTACCAAGTAAGTTTCGGGTTACTAACCAGTTGTCTCACAACAACAACAACAACAGCAACAAAATGTCTGCATGGATTTGTTCAGCCCCCCAAATCTGAAAAATAAATGCAAGTCTAAATTCCGAAATTTAAATACCTGAGCTGACCCTTCGCACCACGTGATTGTAATGTGTTTATGTCCAGTGTGTGAGAGAATGCGTGTGATTCACCTGAGCGTGCGTGTTGGGTTCAGTTCGCGGCGCTTTGAGCCGATTCACGAATTGGGTAAAGCGCCTATACAATACTCATTATTATTTGAACTTTGCGTAGTGGGAGTGTTGCACTTTGATTATACTCGTGTTTGCTGCAAGAGCCTGATTTTCACATACAGGGCCAAAACCGAAAAAGAGTCAAACGTTGTGTGTGTGTGTGCGTGTGCGTGTGCGTGCGTGCGTGCGTGCGTGTGTGTGTGTGTGTGTAGGGGGGGGGGGCATCTTTATATACGTTTTACATACATATAGCCGTTAAGGTCGCTAACCTCACATTAAAATTATTTATCCACATGCAGTTTCTTATGTATTTACTATTTAGTTCTTAAGGTATGGGATGTGCTGATGACTTTTATATATACATGTGTGTGTGTGGGGGGGGGAGGGGGCATCTTATATGTATTTAGTCGTTGAGGTCTGTGATGTGTGTTTAGTGCCGCTGTTTAATAACAAAGTGCCCAAATTTGGATAATAAATAATGAATGAAATGAAAAATGAAACACGTGGGATACTCGTGCGCCGTCGGTACAAAATGTGCTAAAGGCGTACTTACTATGATGTAACACTTGTCAGTACTATGTCATCCAGTCTGGCCAAGTGGTTGAAAAGCCGAGAAGCGCTTAGTGTATTGCCTGTGGCTATTTTTTTTTAGGAAGTGAAAATATCCCATCGTGGGCAGGAATTGAAGCCAACAGATACTTGGTTGACTGCCTCGGGGAAATACAAATAGGTACAGCCTTCAAGTTCCTGTATGGCGGTCATCAATCATTGAATCGTTAATTTTGCACCGTCAAACTCACAGCGCTTTGCTACGACAGTCATAGCGGTGTTTCAGCCTGAACTTTGAATTCGAAGTACGGGCTTAGTACAGGTGGGGTCTAGCTTATCTGTCGGCCTATCCCTCACGCGCGTGTATCATTGTGAGCGTTTGGTTTGAATTAACGATTTGATTTTGACAATAATTATGATAAAAAAATAGGAATGCCGGACAATCTTAATTTTGATATGAGCTGTGACCCGCGGACAGTATTTATGTTGAGAAACTCGCCATGATGTTATTATACGCTTTGTCTTTACGCCCCCCCCCCCAAAAAAAAAGAAGAACAACCAACAGCAACAACAACAACAACAAACAAACAAAACCCAACCAACCAAAAACAAAACCCAAACACCAAAACAACAACAACAACAAAACCACCACCACCAACAACAACAACAAAACAAACAAACAAAAACAACCAACAAAAAACAAATAAACAATAAAACAAAACAAAAAGACACCAGCACCAACACAACAAAAACCAAAAGCAACAATAACAACCCACCAACCAAATAATGAAATAAAACAAAACAACAACCAAAAAAAAAAAAACCCCGTACACCCAAAGAAAATAACAACAAGAAACAACAATACCAAACCAACACAACCAAAGAACCACCTTCACCCCAAAACAAACTAACAAATAAAATGAGAACAAAAAACAAGCGAACTCAGCAGTCCTCCCACAATGAAGTCATGAAGACGTTTCAAATGCTCAGTCTCTTTGTATACGTGTTTGCATACAAAAGTATAAACAGGACAAGGGGTCATTCCCGTACTCACAGCCCAGAAATCCACATCCGCAATGGACATATTATAGAGGACGGACAGAGACTCTGCGCGAATGAGAATGTAGGAGACCCGAATGGCTAGACCGACGTAAAGTTGTGAGAATCAGATGTCATAAACTTCCGCCCAATGATCCGAGTTTTCATTTTATGACGGACACTTTGCAATGCGGTTGCCAAGGGGAAGAGTGAGGTGGACTGCTTGAACGGGGAACTGACATAATGTAGTATAACTCCTTTGGTATAGTTCGCGCCCTTCTGCCATTTGTGCCTCGTGTACATGCACTTCGACCGTCTAATGTATTGTACTGTATTGTTATTATTCCGAACAGACATTTAATTTCCCCTTGAGGGATCAATATCTCATCTCATCTCATCTCATCTCATCTCATCTCATCTCATCTCATCTCAAACAACATAGCGATTGTACCATTACTGTGACCACAAGGTTTGTGCAGGATCTCATTTAAGCTTCACAAATTCTTAATATATATTTACATCATGTTTTAAGCTAGCCCTTTTATGATTTAAAGGACCTGGCAGGATGGGACTGTGTTCGCCGCGAAATAGTCTTTGTTGCTTGCGCGGCGTAAAGCCCTAAATAACTAACTAACTGTGACCACGAGGTAACCCCAACCCAACAAGGTAAACTTAAACCTAACCCTAACCCTAAATCTAAAATCTAACCCTAAAACCGAACTAAGCAGGCGAACTATACTAAATTTGTATATAAATTATGAAATATACATGATTAACCACCCCCACCCTCGCAGTCGTTTTCACCATGTTCACCGTGCTTGTGTGTGTGTGTGTGTGTGTGTGTGTGTGTGTGTGTGTGTGTGTGTGTGTGTGTGTGTGTTTTCGCCAATCGTACTCCACCTTCTTTTTTTTTTTTTTTTTTAACTCACTCTATGCTAAGGTCCCCATTTGGAGCCCTCACGTTCACTGCGCTTCGCTCCTTTTTATGGGGTCGCCAACTTTCCATTTTTATTCTCAGTCAGTGTGGAACTCTGTACATACGGCGCTAGCAAAACAGGTTTTTTACCAGTCAGAGGGAAGCAACCATCTGTTGGTATGCTACTGGGGGGAAAAAACAGCTTTCAGCATAGAGAGAGTTAAATATGAAATCAGCGGGATGTCACTTAAGCAACTTGATGCAGAAGCCCATCGTGTATCTTTTATTAACATGGCTACATGCCATATTCCCATCTTAAGCGCTCTAACGATGACATGTTAAATGTCTTTTGCATCCTGGTGCATCCTCATTCAGACTGAGTTGTGAGTGAAATGTGCAGTTGTATAGAAAATGTTAATTCGACCGTGAATCTCAAAATATTACGGCGCATTGTCGTTGCGTAGAAAATGCGGTGGATGAATCTTCGTTGCTCAGGTTTCAGCTTTTTTTTTAGCCATCTAGGCGTACATCTGCACCTCTAGGCGTACATCTGCACCTCTAGGCGTACATCTGCACCTCTAGGCGTACATCTGCACTAGCCTATGCCCGTCTGTTTGGTTTGTAAGTCTGGCTGCTCCCCCCCCCCATCCCCCCAATCTCCCCCCCCCCTCTCTCTCCCCTCTCTCTCCCGTTGTGTCTGTCTGTCTGCCTGCCTTTCGCTCACCCTACTTGTGTGTGTGTGTGTGTGTGTGTGTGTGTGTGTGTGTGTGTGTGTGTGTGTGTGTGTGTGTGTGTGTGTTTTATCAGGACAAATTGTAGGACAACAGGACTGTATTTGTATGCAATCTAATATGCTGATAAGTAGGACAGTAAATGAAATTAAATTATTTGCGAAGTAGTAACGTTTTGAGACTGCTCTTTACAACAGACAGTGTGGGCGCATTTGCTAGATTCGCAGGCAGAAAGTTCCATAAGACTGGATCGACAAAACTGAAAGAGCGCTGTCCAAAAGATTTCAAGTTGCGCCGGCTTGGGAATTTTGCTGATATCCGTAGAGGGTCACGGAAATAATAATAATAATAATAATAATAAACATTGACTTGACTGTGTACAGGAGCTGCTGTTGCCGCTGCTACTAGTGCTGATCGTCGTGTTGCTCAGCTTGGCTGTGGGTACAGACAGACGCCCCGCCGTAGACAACTTCGCCGCATACAACCTCTCTCGACCAGAATTCACCCTCAAGGAAACCACGCCCATCCTCGCTGCTCCCGCCCGTCCAACCATAAGGGACGTCACAGAACGCGTCGTCAGTTTGCTCAACGTCACCGGCCCTGGACGTCAGATCAGGCTGTATAATGACGTGACGTCGGAGGAAATTGACGAGCACTATGGGGCGCAGCCGAGTTTCGCGGAAGCTGCGGTGGAGTTTTTGCTGAGAAACGAGGTTGTGTATGGATATGTGCTGAGGTTGCCATGGCACCGAGTGAGACACGTCACCAAGGGATGTTCCTACAAAGAAGGAATGGGTTGGTATTATACCAATATAAATTATGCGCTGTATCTTTCTTTCTGTCTTTGTTTTTGTCTCTTTATCGGTTTGTCTGTCTGCCTGTCTATCTTCTGTTTCTGCCTACCAGTCTGTCTGTCTGTCTGTCTGTCTGTATCTGTGTCTGTGGCTGTCCGTCGAGCGGTCTGTCTGCCTTGTGTCTTTATCTGCCTGCCTGTGTGTCTGTCTGTAGGTCGGTGTGTGTGTCTGATTGCCTGCCTTCTGTCTGTCTTTGTGTCCCTTTGTCCCAGTGTCGCTTTGTCTCTCTGTCCTGGTGTGTGTGTGTGTGTGTGTGTGTGTGTGTGTGTGTGTGTGTGTGTGTGTGTGTGTGTGTGTGTGTGTGTGAATTCAGTACTCGTCAACAGATTTTCCGAGAATCTGTTTTAGTTGTATGTTCATGACACACGGGAGACGTTTAACAAACATGGAAAACAGCTCAAAACACGTTCCATAAAAATTAGGGCAAAGGCATGTTGTTGCCACATGTCACACGCGAAACACGGACAAACACACCATGTTCGCTGCTTGTTCGGACTATAAACACTGCCGTGTGACATCAGCCTTACTTGAAGAAATGTATTGCATCAGCACTAAGTGCGACATACCTTCCCGGAGTGAAGTTATACTAGTTAAACTGACTGGTTTAAAAACAAAAACAAAAAAAACCGCACTGTTTGTTTGCAAGTTTACACGACCCGAGCAAAATAAGGCAAGGGTACACACAGTTTAGGTAAACCCAGACAGCGCTTCGCACAAAACGGGGTCCTACCGTGTTTTGTAGCTCGCACGTACAGTTGCAGATTTGACACACAGAATAAAATGAAAAGGGCGCATTGACGCTTGGTCCGCGAAACACTTTTGAAGTTGTAAGTAAACGGTTTCTACATGCAGCCAAACGGCTAGGGCAGGCCGCCCACCCACCCACACACACACGCATCGCAAAGAAACAACATGACATGAACATGTATGACCTGCATGGGTTACGAACTGTCTGTGTCTACTGTCAATACTAGACGGAAAAACGAACTGAGAAAAAGCTCTGTTTCAACCCTGTACCCGGGTCCTCGTTTCTCTTTCCCCTGCGATGACGGCCAAGTCGGGCTAACCGAGACCGAGACCGAGCAGAGCTAAGTGATACCTAAGAAGAAAAAAACAAAAATACTCGGTGACAAGGAAAGTGGAAAGTTGCGAACAACTTTGAGGTCCCAGTGTTATTTTCACAGTGTGCACAGAAGCGGTGAAAACTGTCGCATTAATTTTTACCAGCACAGTACATTTTCAGCATGTTTAGAGATTATGTCCTGCATAAGTTGTCCCTCGTGCATACACAGAACCGCAGCAAGCATGCATTTTTCGTGGGAGCTTTGTGCTCTGCCACGAAAAATGCGTGGCTGTTGCGGCAAGGAAGGCAACATATGCAGGCAATACTCTTTAACCAGGCCGAAAATGTACTGTGCTGGTGAATGCGACAGTTTTCATCGCTTCTGTGCACACCGTGAAATAACACTAGGATCTCAAAATTGTTCGCAACTGTCCACTTTCCTTGTCACCGAGTATTTTTTTTTTCTTCTTCTTAGCTATTACTTAACTCGGCTCGGTCTCGGTTAGCCCGACTTGGCCGTCATCGCAGGGGTCAAAAAAAAAAAAAAAAGAGGGGCGAGGACCCGGGTACAGGGTTGAGTCTGTTTTCGCTTTTCCGACCGACACATCAGATCACACTTGTCACGCAGTTACCTCTCTTGGTCCCTGTCTGTCTCAGTTTTGCTACAGGAGGCTAGGACTACTTGATTCGACAGGAAGAGTAACTCCAGGTGATATTAACAAAAGTTATTGCCAGTCTACCTACTTTCTTGCTTTAAAAAAAAATCTTTTTGAACGTTGAAACCAGAAACGCAACTTTTTTGTTTGTTTGTTTGCCTGATACGATGGACAAAATAATGGATTTTTTCACTCTTCACTGACAAAATCCTTTAAACGTATTCCCAAACTTCATACGTAAATGTTTGAAAAGAATAAACTTTGTTAATTAAGTCATTTCACGAACAAATGTTTGAAAAGAATAAACTTTGTTAATTAAGTCATTTTACGAACAGCTTGAACTAGCATAATAATTATTCGCTACATTCGCGAGTTTTGCGTCAGTTGTTGAAGGAGGTTAAGTGAGTGCATGTTGTGTTTCCAGGATGTGGACATGTTTCGCGTTTTTAAGTGAACTCCGTGACTGGCATTTTTTTTTTGTGTGTGTGTAAATGTTGCGGAGTTGAACGTTTCAGGATCTTCATTATACAGTCACGTGATCACCTGAAGACTTCGTGTCCTTGCGTGTCCGTCATTTGGAGCGGATAGGGGACGACGGTGCAAGGTTAAAACGGGGGGAAAAAAAGGCGGGGCAAAAAGACAACAAAGTCACACACACACACACACACACACACACACACACACACTGATGATGATGATGGTGATTAAACTTTATTTATCAACGGTAAAGGTTTTGACAGGAATTCGCCAGTTTGCAAATTTGCCGTTGCTAATGCTACAGAGACTCTGTACTAAAGGAAATTTAAAAAAAAAAGAGAGAGAGAGAGAGGCCGGACAGCTGCCTACACAAAAGAGAAAACGAGACATCAGTGCAGACTGTCTGTACATGGATACAGTTTGCTTGCGCAGGCGAATTTCATTGTTGTATGTAAATTCAGCAGAGACGCCCCTGGAGTGTTTTCACACCCATAAACATGCACCACAAAACGGACCTCAGGAAGCAAACTTCCTGAAACGGATCACTGAGTCAACATCTTGTAAAGGAAAGAGCTGAATACTCAGTGTGCATGTGATATTCGGTACAGGCTATAATTATATTCAGTTTGCTTTCAGTCCAAGCTGGGGCTATTTTGTTTGCGGAGAAATTTGAAAGCAGCGTATCCATTGGGTGGTGCATGTGACTGAGTTAACCTTATGTTGGTCGGGACCACACACGCACGCACGCACGCACGCGCGCACACACACACACACACACACACACACACACACGTACACATGGGGAGAGAGGGAGGCAGGCGGTCAGTAAGGCAGACACACGGGGAGGGATGGAGAGAGACAGACAGACAAACAGACAGAGAGAAAGAAGACGGACGGCCATAGTATAGCGCAGATATGTGTATGCCTCGCTGGCTGAAAACAGTTAAAACCCGAACAACCAAGATTTATAATAATAATAATAATAATCGCATTAATATAGGTGCTTTATCCCAGATATTTGGCTCAAAGCGCCACGGGCCAAACCCAACACGCACGCTCACGTGAATCACACGCATTCTCTCACACACTAGACATGAACACATTACAGTCACGTGGTGCGAAGGGCCACCTCAGCAATTTAAGTTTCGGAATTTTAGGATTGCATTTTTTTTTAATTTTGTGGGCTGAACATTTGCAAAGCAGAGGGGGAGGAAGCCGGAGCCGGTACCCGGAGAGAACCCCCGAGGGCCGGCCCGAATGAACAGTGCCACGCATTTTCTAGGCAACGACAAGGTTTAACGAAACACTGCGTACAAAACTTTTTCAGAAACTGTAGTCGGTCGTGCAGTACTTAGCATGCCAAGTCCTACGCGCTATCAGATAGGAGCAGGAGATATCAAGGGTCTAATGTATGTCAGTAGTGGCCAAACTGGTACATGTATACAATAGAACATGCCTCGGTAGCCAAATAACTACAGCCAGTGTTTGGCCAGACACGGCTTTTACGGAGGAGAGACCTTCCGTGTACAAGGACATTCACCCCATGTTATCAGTCTGGTAGAAAAGTTTGTGCTGAAGTGAGAACAGAAAAAAGAAGTATGGCTGATTTATACGAAGGAAAGCCTTAAATTAGGTGATAACACCACCCGTTACACCAGTCCTGTAGTTAGGCCTTGACTGTGTGTTGGAATTCTTTAGACCGAAAAGTAATCTGTTGCCGAATCCGAATATTACAAAACAGGGTTCGACAGATCAACAAGAAACGTTTTTCATTTTTGTTTTGCATGCTTGAGGTACCCTTAGTTTTAAAGTCGAACACTATTCTTGTTGCCAAACTGAGACAGGGATGGGCCAGGGGAAGTAAAACATGAACGCTAGTAGAGCCCCTTGCGTCCGCTGCCAGATTTTCTTCCATTTTTTTGTTTGTTTGCTACCCCAGTTCTTTGCCAGCTCCAGTAGTGTTCCTCCCAGGTCATGAGTGGGATCCATGGAGGGCTCGGAAGCTGGGGCAATTTTTATTATTAACCACTATACTACGGGGGCCGGTATTTTCTTTTTTTAACCTAGGAAGAAAGTCTCTGAACTGTGGAAAAATAGGCCAGGACAGCAGAACCCACGACCAGTTCTTGTTGTGTTGGTGTTGGTGTTGTTGTTGTTGTTGATGATGTTTTGGCACGTACCGTAAAATGACAGTGTGTGTGTGTGTGTGTGTGTGTGTGTGTGTGTGTGTGTGTGTGTGTGTGTGTGTGTGTCTGTGTGTGTCTGTGTGTGTGTGTCTGTGTGTGTGTCTCTGTGTGTCTGTGTGTGTGTGTGTGTGTGTGTGTGTGTGTGTGTGTGTGTGTGTGTGTGTGCAGGACAGTGTAACGAAGCTAGCGGACTGTCCAGTGACTGTCCAGGCAATGAGGCGCTGACCAGTGGCTTGCTGCAGTTCCAGTATGCCGTGGAAACAGCCCTCGTTCAGGTACTGACGTTTTGCTGCAGAATTATGGACACACACACACACACACACACACACACACACACACACACACACACACACACACACACACACACACACACACACACACACACACACACACACACACACACACACACACACACACACTCATTGATGATCTTTGGGTGCAAAGTCCGCAATGTCCGCAAGTTTCGCGCACAACACATTGTATTCAAAATTTAGCTGGCAGACAGGAAATTACAACTACACGAGGAATGCAGTGCACTGAATGTTTCATTTACTTTCATTTGATGGTTCCTGAGCTATTTATGTCTGGCATTCCCGGGAAAAGTGTTCCAGAAAATCTGTATGCTTGTTCACATCTTTACCCAATCTAAAGGTACCACAGGCAAAATGGGGAACCGAGATAGCCGAATGGTAGTGCGTTGGACTCTCACTGCACGGTCGTGAGTTCGAATCCCGGCTGGGGTCAAATATTTGTGCTAACCTTTTTCTCGTTGCCCCGTCTTTGATATCACTCTTACGTGGTGGAAAGAACGTTAAATTCGTAAACACCCACCCACCCCACCACAAGCAAAATCCTTCACCAACTACAACACAACCCGAGAGTCGCGCACAGCACGCTGTATTCAAATTTTAGCTCCCAGACAGGAAACTTACGAGGAATGCAATGCGCTGAAAGTTTCATTTTTTCGTTGGATGGTTTCTTAGCTATAACCCTGACAGTGTGTGTGTGTGTGTGTGTGTGTGTGTGTGTGTGTGTGTGTGTGTGTGTGTGTGTGTGTGTGTGTAATTGTAGAGCGCTCTGAGCCAGCATCTGCTGGGATACTGCGCTAAATAAAAGCAATGTATTATTATTATTATTATCCTATTTTGGCAAATTGTACGAATGTTCCAACCGGTTTAAACCGGCTGGTCATTTCGTAAACCAACTGAAATACAGTACTGAAAACAAGTCCATCATCATCATCATCATTTGGTAAAATGGCTTAAGCGCTTTTGACTTTGTAAGCGCTTAGGCCTTTTCACCAAATCACGATTGAAGTGTATACATCTGATAAACTTCACATTGATACATTTCTTGCAGACCCTGGTGAACCCTAGCTTCGACCCTCCAGCCCTGCAGGTGCAGATGATGCCAGCCCAGACGGTGAGACCAGGGACCACTCGGCTCCAGCTGCTCGTGTCCATCGCCATGGTGATCGCTCTGGCGCCGCTAGCCTATTACCTGGCGTGGACGGTGACGGGGGAGAGGGAGGGACGTCACAGGATGATGCTGAGAATCATGGGACTCAGGGACACGGCGTTTTGGTATGGAACCTCGGAGTGTTGTCAGCTTTCGTTGTTGTTGTTGTAGTTGTTGTTGTTGTATATTGTTGTTGTTGTTGTCTTTGTTGTAATCTTTCCACAGTGCTGGTCCCCCCCCAAAAAAAAAAAAAAATATATAAAAAAATCACACCACTTAGACACCTGGACAGTGACAGTGTCAGTAATGCTGGCACTTAGCCAACAGAAGCATCCTCGATGACGCGGCGATTACACTGAGCGCTCCAGTAGTGTGACAACAGTCGTAGAATTTGAATGTTCGACCGCTCGCGCAAAGTGTATACAACATTGTATCGCATTAAGAGCTGTACTGATCTTCAAGATGAGTATTTTGAGCGTACAGGCGCACTCACGAGCAAAACTGTTCCAAAACGTAAGTTGGCTTAGCAAAGATGGACTTAACCCATTAAAAAAACTCCAACGTACACACTACGGTCCAAATTAATAAGTCGAACGTAGTGCGAACATTATCGTGGTTCTCGTGTGCAGGTTGTCGTGGTTGCTGGTGATGCTGGTGAGCGTGGTGGCAGTAAGCGCGGTGTCCAGTGTGCTGGTGTTGGTGGGCGGGCTGTTCCACAACGTGGGGCTGCTGTTCTTCTTCCTCCTCGTGTTTTTATACGGAACCAGCCTCATCACCATCGCTTTCCTTACTGCGGCAGTCTTCACCAAGGCCAAGGTACTGAAGTTGTAGTTTTTGTTTCTTTTGTTTTTGTGTTTGTTTTTGTTTTTTGTTGGGGTTTTTTCTTGCCTAGGTGCGCGCGCGCGCGCGCGCGTGTGTGTGTGTGTGTGTGTGTGTGTGTGTGTGTGTGTGTGTGTGTGTGTGTGTGTGTGTGTGTGTGTGTGTGTGCTTTCCTTACTGCGGCAGTCTTCACTAAGGCCAAGGTACTGGAGTTGTAGTTTTTGTTTTGTTTTTGTGTTTGTTTGTTGTTGTTGTTGTTTTTTGTTGTATTTTTTTTGCCTAGGCGTGTGTGTGTGTGTGTGTGTGTGTGTGTGTGTGTGTGTGTGTGTGTTGTCCTTTTGTCAACTTTTTCCCGATTCTTTTTTTCATTTTAAACCTTGCACCGCTGTCCCCCATCCGCTCCGAATGACGGATGTGTGCGTGCGTGCGTGCGTGCGTGCGTGCGTGTGTGTGCGTGCGTGCGTGCGTGTGTGTGTGTGTGTGCGTGCGTGCGTGCATGTGTGGGGGGGATGGGGGGGGGGGGGGGTCACGCCAATACAGACCAAGGACACCTTGCTCAAACTTGATATTCCGAACGTGGACCTCCACGTTCAGTTTACGTATATTCCGACTGTACGTTGTATGCAGGGTTAGTTTGGGAGATTTTTTACATTAAAAGGATAACGACAATCGTTCTTCCGACTAAGGGGTCCACCTGGCGGAGCGGCAGATCCCCCTAGTTGTCTAGATTTGCCGGGGCGGTCGGTGGTGGTGTGGTTCACAGACTTCGACACCCAGTGCGAGAGGTCAGGTTCGAGTCACACTCGAGTCAAAGAATTTTTTTCTCCTACGTCGGGGGTTCTTTCCGGGTACTCCTGCTTCCTTCCCCTCTGCTTTGGAAAGCTGAGCCGGCATATCCGACTACTAGAGTGTTGAACGGTCAGTGCTCGGGTCGTGAGTTCGAATCCCGGCTAGCGCCGAATATTTGTGCTGGCCTTTTTGTCCCCTCGTTGTCCCGTCTTTTATATCACCCATACGTGGTGGAAAGAAACATTAAACTCCCATACACCCACCCCACCCACCCTACTTTGGAAATGTTCAGCCCACAAAATTTGAAAATGTATGCAACAGCCCACAGCGATCTGTGAGCATAAAAAATGGTAGCATTAGCCTCTTTAACGTGCTGCTTACGCCACTTCCTGATTTGCAGATTGCCGGTGGCGTGAGCGCTGCGGTGACCGTGTTGTCCAGTCTTCTGTACCTGGCGGTCAGTATGACTCGCTCTACCTCCGTCGTCCCTCCTGGGGGATCTCTCACAGGATCTGGCGTTCCCTTTGGCGGTCAGGTGGCGCTCAGTCTCTGCTCACCTGTTGCATTTGCGCTTGGGCTGGACCACGTAAGCTTCGAAACCTTTTCACGTTCGTATGTGCATGTTCATTTTGTTTGATGTTCATGTTAGTGTACTTACGTGGTGGAAAAGGACGTTAAACTCCCAAACACCCCCACCCCCCACCCTCATGTTAGTGTAGTTATTTCTCCGATTTCGTGTACACACGCACGCATGTACATCATGTGTGCACGTCAAACACCTACATTTCAAGCGGGAAGGGCTGTGAAATTTAAACACACACACACACACACACACACACACACACACACACACACACACACACACAAACAACAACAACAAATACAGAAACACAAGCTTGCACCTACGTCATCGCTGACGGAGTCATACATGCGAGTTATTCTCCTCTTTTTTTTTCTTCTTTTTTTTTGCCTCTCAGGCCATCTTTCTTGACGAGGAAGGTCAGGGCGGAAGTGTGATGTCAGGCCAGTTCCCGGTGATGATGGCGCTGCTCATGCTACTGCTGGACACCGTACTGTACGGTTTGATGGCCGTCTATCTCGACAGCGTCCTGGACAGTGAGTCACACATCACTCGTTACTGAATGAGACCAAAGATCTTGGAAACATAAATCTGATTCCAAGGTCTTTGCTGACACTGTTTGCAGTGACTTCCCTTGCATTAAGTGCCATGTGAATTTGAAAACTCCGCCCATTCTTTTTCTAGAACTGCATCGTCTTCCGTTTCTCTCAGGTGAGCACAAGGCTTCACGGAGACCGTGGTTTTGTTTCTCGCCGTCCTACTGGGCCATGGATGTGGACAGTGAGTCCGCCCCTAACGGCACGCCAGAGGGGCCGCACATAGAACCACTGCCAGAAGAAACTGCGGAGAGGAGAACTGTAAGGTATGTAATTTCTTGCGGGGGGGGGGGGGGGGGGGGGGGGGGGCTCTGTCTGTCTGTCTGTTTCTCTGTCTGTCTGTCTGTTTCTCTCTGTCTGTCTGTTTCTCTTTTTTTTTATTACTCATATTTTTGCTTTTTTCATAACGTACATAAATTCACATATACACCGACGCTTAAAGTAAAACAGAACCATAAGAAATGTAATGACTGAGATAAAGAGATAAGCTAGTATTTGGTACACACATAGGTCTATAAATATATATATATATATAATAATAATAACAATAATAATAATAATAGTTACAAAAAATAAAAATAAGGAAAAAAACCCAAACCAAAAAACAAAAACAAAAAAAAAAACCCACAGAGTTACACCATACAATACATACATAAAATACAAGTATACAGTATACACACAAACATATACACACATATTGAGGCCAAAGGATAAGCATGCTAGAAACATTGTCTGTCTCTCTCTCTCTCTCTCTCTCTCTCTCTCGGTATGTTGTAGGATGTTGTTGTGAACATTGCCAACACGTTCAGTTATTACTCGTTGTCTTTGGCTGTAAACGTAAAGTGTAAAAAAAATCCTTTCAGGGGCTCTTAAGGCATAGATAACAATGTGATCGAGGTTTTATACGTGCGGCGAAATGCCTGGTAGAAACCACACCAACAAGCGTGTGCCTGTTATTCGATTTCTTCCGCTGATCTTGGGAAATAAAATCACGCTTTTCATATTTGTCTTTTCACCAGAATCCGCGATCTGACAAAAACGTTTTCTCAAGGAAAGGAAGGATCGTTGTGCGCAGTAAATGGTAAGTGGTACATTTCCCGGGGTGGGTTGTTGTTGTTGTTGTTGTTGTTGTTGTTGGAGTTTTTGTTTGTTTGTTTTCATTTTTTACTGCCCTAACTCTTTGTCAGCTCCATTGATGAATCCTCCCAGGCCGTGGAAGGAATCCACGGAGGGCTTGGAAGGGGAGCAAGTTTTTTTTTTTTTTTTTTTTTTATTCTGTTTTTGTCATTTTGTTTTTCACATGTCAAGACGATACAGTTACATAGCATGTACATGTGTGTAACAAAAGTATATGAGTTGACACCCACACACACACACGCAAAAAAAACAAACAAAAAAAAAAACACACTCACACTCACCAAAAAAAGAAAAGAAAAAAAAAACAACAAACAAGCAAACAAACAAAAACATTCACACACACAAAAGAAAAAAGAAAAAAAAAAAATTCACTAAACTGTGTACATAAATATACGTATTCACGCACATTCTGTCATGGGTAGTGTCAGGTTACAATAATATCTTGGCACATATATGTGATTTTGAACATAATACACATAGTTCTTGCATACATATCTGCAATAACTTTATAGGGGAAACAACCCTGTTGGTTTGCTAGTATATATGTCCCAAGAGTGGTTATTTCCCCTTTCAGTTCAAGTTCTATCTGTTCTGCCAATTCTATCAGTAATTTCAGCTACTCACATATTATATACCCATATAATTACTGATAAGACTAGTGATAAGGAGATGGTGTTTTTATCGGGGGCGTACAGTTATACCTCCTCCAGCACACATTACTTTGGTACAGGTAAAAGTGTGGGGAAATATGTTGTAGTACATGCATGTCTCAGTTAACTATAGTAACATAGGGCAACCATTTCTCTACAAATTTATGTGACATTAATTTTCGGGTTGCTACAAGCTTCTCAACTAAATATCTTGACTTGAGGACATGTACATAGTTATTTAGTGTGGGAGCCGTGTCTTTCAGGCTACATGTATATATGAAGTATTTGGCCACCAGAAGAATGAATTCTATAGTTTGATCTGTTTTAATGTTTTCTGAAGTTCCAAATAATACAAGTCTCTCTGTTAGTACAAATCTTACTGTATGGCTACATGAATTGTGTAACCATGATATAAACTCCTCCCAAAATTTTTGAACCGTTTCACAGTGCCAGAAGAGATGTTCTATTGTCTGCTCCTCATGCTTACATAGGGAACAAGTTGACGAATCAATTAACTTTCGAAGATGGAGATATCTTTTTGTTGGGATCACCCTATGTAGTACACGTAGTTGAAACCAACGTATCTGATTATCACCAGTACATGAATAGCACTTGTTAAAGATATTTTCCCAGTCAAGGCCTTCACTCATATTTTCTATTCCACTTGGGGAGAACTGTAGGTACTGACTGACTGTCCTTAAGTTTCATCTGTATAATTTTACTACCTTTTGAAATACATGTCCATATAATGCTTTTCATTTCTCCTGTGGGAGGAGACAATTCCAACCCCAGTCTTTGTCTATACTGCTGTATGGCATGTATTATACCATGGTACACTAAAAAGTTTGTTCCTGTAATACTGGGATACTTTTTGATAAAGTTATCATATGAATAAAAACTACCATCCTCGTTTTGTAAATCTTTCACTTGAATCACACCAGCATCGACCCACTGCTTTATGTATACCACTGTCTTATTTCTTACTATATGGGTATTGTAGTGGAAAAATACCCCTGGAAATTCTTTCTCATTTGCCGGTCTACATTTCAAGGTTAGTTTTCTGTAGTGCCTGAAAACGTCTTGCCAGAAGGGATTGTGGACTCTGCTAAGCAAAACATTAGCATATTCCCCTCCTAATTTCCTAATGTTAGCTATTGGTGGGTACATAACGGAAATCAGTTTTGAAAAAGGCGAGTCATCTTCCAACCTTCGTAGCCAGCTTATTTTCATTGATGCCAGGTAGGCATTTATGTCACACATTTGAAGACCTCCTTCACTGTATGTTCTGATCACTACTGATTTTTTAATTTTTGCACATTTTCCATCCCAAAGAAATGTATAAAACTCCTTTTCCAATTTGTTTAGTAGTAGTGGGGGTGGATCAGGAATGTTGATGAATAGATAAGTTAATTTTGATATTGCAAGTGTTTTTATTACCGTGATTTTCCCATATGGGGTGAGATGTCTCCTCTTCCACCTACCAAGAATTTTCTTTATTTCTGCAAGTTTACCTTCCTAGTTCAGCTGTATTATTTGATCCATGTTGGTTGAAAATCTGATACCTAAGACTCGGATGATGCCTGGATCCCATGTATAATTTCGGTCCCTCATGTACTTGAACCCACACCCTTTACGACTACCTACCCATATAATTTGTGTTTTTTTCATTGTTAACCTTGAGCCCCGATATTGTAGCAAAGTTATCTAGTGTGCGTATGGTTTCAATAAAAGATTTCTCGGTACCATCTAGGTATACAGGGGAGCAAGTTTTATTACTATGCATGATGGGGAGAATGAGGATGAGGGTATAATGATGCTATGGAGGTCCATGTGGTTTGGGACTGCGTGATAGAACCGTTGTGTTTTATATTTTGATGCCCCAACTCTTTGTCATCTCCAGCGATGGTTCTTCTCAGATCATAGGTTGAATCCATGAAGGGCTGGAAGCCTGGGTAATTTTTATTACTACGCGTGATGATGAACATGAGGATGACGGTATAATGATGCTATGGAGGTCCATGTTGTTTGGGACTGCGTGGTAGAACCGTATTCCTCGCTTCCTGTCATAAATATCCCGGCGTTAACCAGGTGCGGGAACTACGGTACTTGCGGTGCCGGCCGTGGAATCGTCCACATCATCAGATGTGTCATAACAGGGGAAGCACCCTCAAAGTCGCACCCTTGAACTGGGTGAGTCTCTTCTGTGTGGCAACAGCCTCCCCACTGGGCCCATAGCACACCCGCTATGGGTAGGGGTCGACGTAGGTAGGAAAAAAGCCCGCTTACCTCGGCTGGGATTCGAACCCGGCCCATCGTCCGATTATTATTATTATTATTATTAGCAAGTATCATTCAGTCATTGTCATCAGCATCATTATCAGCTTTTCTGTGTAGGTCTTGATCTTGATGTCTGTGAGGGGCAGATCACCTGTGTCCTCGGCCACAGCGGAGCAGGGAAGACAACCCTGATGAGAATGATGACGGGAACTGTCTCCCCTTCGTCCGGTTCTGCTTTCGTGTACAGCTTGGTAAACCGTTGTGTACAGATACTCTGTAATTTCGCCGAATCACATCAAATATCTTCTTGTGCGATTTAGATTGGTGAAAAGTTCTTGAATGCATAACTATTTTGGAGGTTTCTTTCCACTCTTAAGGTCTGAATTGCGGAAATTAAAGATCTGAAGGTGTTCTCTTCTTAATTCTTAATTCGCAGCGCACTCACACACACACACACACACACACACACACACACACACACACACACACACACACACACACACACACACAGACCCTGGAGTTCTTAAAGCTTTTTTGTTTTTTTTTTTGCAGACTATTTCAAGCCTGACCAACCAGACGAACCTCAGTGGAATGATTGGTTACTGCCCGCAACATGACGTCATGTCAAACAACCTTACAGTAGAGGAGCACATGATCATCTGCGCGCGCATCAAGGGCGTGGCCAAAGAGAATTTGGAACAGCAGGTAGGAATCACTTTTTCCCAGTAGTTATATTCTTTGCTGCTGCTGCTGCTTGGGTTTTGTGTGATGGAGAAGAAAAAACAACACGTTAAATAATCGCGCGAATAATCAACCATCAGCCCTATATATCTAGAAATAACAGGTTTCAATTTCTTTGCAGGTCAGTACGGCCCTGGGTGAGATTGGTTTGACCAGTAAACGACATTGTCTCGTCAGAAAGTTGAGCGGTGTCGACAGACGAAAACTTTCTCTCGCCATGGCGCTCCTTGGCAATTGGAAGGTTGGTCTGCGAGTCCGGCTGTCAGCCCGCCTGTCCGTCTTTCTCGCTCGCTCGCTCGCTCTCTCTACCCCCTCCCCCCGCCTCATCTGTCGGTCGGTCTGTCTGTCGGTCTCTCTCTCTCTCTCTGTCCTCTGTCTGTCTGTCTGTCTCATAAAAAGGCAGCTCTCTCTCTCTCTCTCTCTCTCTCTCTCATTATGACGAACAGCAGGAACTTAGTCATTGGTTTAATCTTTACCGTAGAGATTATTTGGCATATATCTTTTGTGGTTTGTAATTTTTCATTGTACACAGTTTTGTTGTGGACCACATTACCTAAACAATAAACCCCTTTGAGTGTGTATGTGTCTTAGACTGTGGAGTGCCGTCCACATGACCCTAAAAACAAGCACTTGCGTTCTGTATACCTGTGCTGTAGGTGCTGCTGCTGGACGAACCGTCCTCTGGCCTTGACCCTGCCTCCCGGCGACAGTTGTGGGGTGTACTACAGGCCCGAAAACAGGACCGCGTCGTTCTGTTTACAACTCACCACATGGATGAAGCGGACATTTTGGCGGGTGGGTAGTAGAGACCCGCCCCCCCCCCCCCCCCCCTCCCAGTATGGTAGCCTTACCTCTACGGACATTTTTGAAGTTGAAGGCGTAAATAATAATGATAATAATAATAGTAATTGAGTTGTATAGGCGCTTTACCCAATTTCTTGAATCGGCTCAAAGTGCCGCGAACTGAACCCAACATGCACGCTCACGTGAATCACACGCATTCTCTCACACACTGGACACAATAACATTACAGTCACGTGGTGCGAAGGGTCAGCTCAGCTATTCAAGTTTCGGAATTTAGAATTGTATTTATTTTTCAGTTTTGTGGGCTGAACATTTCAAAAGCAGGGGGGGGGGGGCGGGGGGGGGGGGGGGGGGGGGGGGGGGCGGGGGGGGAGGAAGCCGGATTAGAACTTGAGAATGAACGATGCCACGTACGAGAAGGGAAAATTCTCTGCCTCGAGTGGGACTCGAACCTGACCTCTCGCATTGGCGACGAAGTCTCTTAACCACTAAACCACCGACCGCCCCTATCATTTGTAGACTTCACAGAAGATCAGTTTTATTTTGGAACAGTTGTGCTTGTAGGCCTACACTCAGAAATATTTATCATAGTGATAAGTAAATGACGCATACTTCCAGACCACACAATATTTATAAATCATTTTTCTGTTCTCTTTCAGACAGAAAAGCCGTGCTTAGTAAAGGAAGATTGCGCTGTGTTGGGTCTTCCGCTTTCTTGAAACAGAAGTTTGGTGTAGGCTACCATTTGAGGTAAGATCAGAAATTCAGACGGACTAGATCTTATCCTTTTCTTCATACATCAGTGAAAGAATAGTTGTATACATGTAGGTGTTTGTTTGTTTGCCTATGGGTTTGTTTTCTGTGGTCATTGTAACTACTGTCTGAACAGTATCAACAACAACAGCAAACAGTCATGCCAAAATCAGATTTTGAATTCACAGCAATATTGTTTTATTGTGTCAAAGTCCCCCCCCCCCCCCCCACCGGAGAAAAAACAAAAACAAATACAACAACAGCAACCAAGCTATAAACCAAACTAACCAGTCATCCAGGCGAGCAAACGAAATCCACCATGAATCAGAACTCAGGACAAAAAAAAAAAATCTACGAATTTGAATTTGAACATCACATCTGTTAACGTTAGTTACTGACATGCCGATACATATATTGTCTTTGTGTTGTGCGTAGAATGACCTTGGGACCAAACGGCAGTACGGACCGTGTACTGAGAGCCATCAAGTCGCACGTGCGAGGCGCCGTCCTTGAGAGCTGTGAGGACCAAGAAAGGTCATTCACAATACCGCCGCAGCAAGCGTGGAAACTGGCAGGTGACAACAAAAGTTGAAAGAAAAATGATTTTGTCCTGTTCTCTTTTAATTTTTTTATTTATTGTGTTTATGTTTGCGTCGTCGATGTGTGCCGTTCTTGTTGTGAATTCAGTTGCCTTTATACATATATTATCCTTTCTCATCACGTTTTCGGTTTGTGGGTTATTATAAAGTTTGCACATGTATCAGAGTGTGTGTGTGTGTGTGTGTGTGTGTGTGTGTGTGTGTGTGTGTGTGTGTGTGTGTGTGTGTGTGTGTGTGTGTGTGTGTGTGTGTGTGTGTGTGTGTGTGTGTGTGTGTGCGTGCATGCGTGCGTGAGCGTCTGTGTGTATCTGTGTGTGTGTGTGTGTGTGTGTGTGTGTGTGTGTGTGTGTGTGTGTGTGTGTGTGTGTGTGTGTGTGTGATTTAAAAACTCTGTAATGTGCTGATTTAATTGTGTATTGTGTATTGTCTGCTTTGATTGCAAACAGACGTCGCGTCTGTGCCGAGGTGCGTGGTAACCCGATTGTGTCCAGACTAAAGTGTTCTGTTTTGCACGGTATGTGTGCGTGTGCGTGTGCGTGTGCGTGACAGCCCTGTTCAAGAAGCTGGAATCGAGTGAGCGGGGAGCCGAGTACCTGGACATCAAAAGCTACAGCATCTTCCGCACTACGCTAGAGGAGGTCTTCCTCAAACTAGGTACTCTATACTGTACTACACTTCTTTCATGCAGGCTAACGTTAAAGTGGCCTTACTTAGTATGAGCAGCTCGGCAAGTGTTTAAAACAGATACTTCTCCGTAAGAAAACAGATGTCGAGTGAGTTTTCAGGGCTTAAAGCCCGGCGCAAGCCACAAAGACTAACTCGCGGCTGATTGTGCCTGCACTAGTTGAAAAAGAATAAAAATGTAACGTTGGACAAATGATGTAAACTGGTCTAAGAGGACATGCAGGAGACGCTGCACATTCATGCTAATTTATCAAACTCCCGATTACAAACAAAAGATGTCAAAATTTGCTGCACCGATGGTATCATTTCAAAATCAAAAGGTTTATTTTGAAATGGAAAACTATTCGCATGAAATTAAAAAAAAAAAAAAAAAAAAAACCCAGCTTTTGTGTGTGCCCGCCAGTTTAGGATTTTGAAGGTGGGATGTTATGCGTGATGCCACATGCTAGAAATTAGCTGTCTAGAAAAGCATTGACTGTTTTGATTTTGACAACGGTATGTTTGTATGTTGTGTGGAGTGTTGTATTTGCAATACTTACGGCAGCTATTTTTGAACATGCACGGTCCATATTATTTCAAAAACTAACGCTTGCGCGCTGACTTTTCAGACGAAATCGAGCTTGTTGGTAAGCTGTGTAGACGACCCTTACTGTGTGTTGCTAAAACCCTCTCAATAAAATTGTTACCTGCCAGTCTTCCTTTCCCTGACAGTTTGATTCATTAGTGATATTGTTCACGTAACACTGATTTGTAATCAAGAACAATTTGCGATGTAGTGTTTTGTTTGTTCTAAATATTGCTGGAGTACGTACTCTCCATTCCACTGCCATTTGCCTCAACAGATGTACAGAAAGATTGTATATTTTCATTTGTTTGTCTGTTTATTATTTGCTTTCGCCAACACCTCTGTTCGCATGTAATTGTGTTGTCATTGTCTTTGGTTAAGTTGTCTGTATGGTGGATGTACGGCTGTAGTATTGGGCACAAAATTCTATGTTTTGCGTCCTGATATATCTTCTCTGTGGGCTTCAAGTGTATAATGGCCACATTCCCCCCCCCCCCCCCCTCTGCTTTTTTGTTTTGTTGCAACAAATGTGAAATGGCTGCTTTCCCTTTCGATATCATCCTTGTAATCCTTTCTTTTCATTGAATTTCTCATCATTCCTGTCCACTGCTTTCGCAGAGCTTATCGAAGTACGATACGCCCCCCCCCCCCTCTTTCTCGGTACACTCCCATCTTTACCCACTCCTGCATCTCAAAAACTGTCCACCCCACATTAACCTTTTTCTCCTTCTTGTGGTGCCTGTTTAAATTCAGGTTTCATTTATTATGATGAATTATTTTATTACACACTTTGCACTTTAAACAAATGCAAAAAGTTTGCATCGATACTGGGCACAGTTGTATTGGTTGGTGTGACGGGAATTCCTACTGCTCTTACTTTTTGCGTTTCTTATTCGTATAATTACCATTTTAATTACTAACCCTAACACTGGTGACTGTTTTATTTCTTTATATCTGCATTCAAGAAGTAGGATAACAAAGAATAACACACAATTACGTATAGAATCGTAATTATGCTTTGCCGTACTTAACATACTGGTGGTGTATAATGGTACCTTTCTTACATTTGGTTTGGTACTAACATTCCCGCCACAGTTGTCAGAAAAGTATCTGGATCATACTGTGAGTGTCTACTACCGAATCAGCGATTATGAGGATGAGGGTGATAGTATGATGCTATGGAGGTCCTGGTGTCCAACAAAACTTGTTTCCTCTGTTTCTTTCAGCGGAGGAGGAGGAAGCTGGTAACGTGTTTATCAGCCCGCTCCTCACCCCGGCCGCAGATGACGTTTTCGACGAGGAAGAGGAGGACAATGATGAAGTGACGAGGCGAGCGTCCCAGGGGATGTCAGCGCTTCCTAGGCCAGCAACTTCCTCGGCTTTGGGGGAACTCAATCGCCGTTTGTCGCTCATGTCTGCCGCGAAAGCCAAACGTGCCTCGGACGACAGCGGAAGCCGCAGAAAGTCCGCGTTCCCTCGCTTGCAGAACCGTGCTGACATGTTCCAAAGATCTGTCAGCGAAGACGAAAGACTGCCCGGCAGAGGCAGTAAACTGACGAGGAGGATCTCCAGCATTTTCACCAAAAGCACGAACAGACCACAGGACCAGCTCAGCACCAGCGCTTCGTGCGTCAATTTTGAGGTCAGTTTTGATGACTTGGGCGGAGGCGCCACTGCCAGAGACAAACCAAAGAGAAGATCACTGATATCTGAGTCGCTGCTCAGAAGGAAAAAGGACAGGTCCAGGTCTTTCCAAGCTGGCGATCTTCCGAAGAGTAAGACCTCTGCAGGTTTGATGGGGTTGGCAGGCATAGACGAAAGCGAAGAGAAACAGGTCCATAATGGTATAATCATGCCCACCACACTCGCTGCCCGTCGCGCCACCGTTGCGGCGTATAACGAGTTCAGAAGGTCCGTTTCCGTCCAGAGCAACATGTCAGCCATGGGGGACAACGGGAGCTTCGACGGTGACCGTATGTCTAAGCTCCTAATGCTGGACTCGTTCGAGCAGAGGCAAACGCCCGTAAGCGAAGGGTCTTCCACTAGAAGCGGTCTGCCCTCCACATCGTCCACTGCCGACTTAGGCTCTGCGGACACGCTGGGTACCGGGAAGGGCATCACCATGCGACCTGCGGCAGATACAGGGAATCTTCTGGCAGACCTGAAGTCTTCTGCGGAAGGGGTTGGCCTGGAGTGGCTCAGGTTGTGTATCGGTAGTGTGTGTGTGTGTGTGTGTGCGTGCGTGCGTGCGTGCGTGCGTGCGTGTAGAATCATAAAAAAAGAATCTCCTGAGAACCAGTGATTAACTTATTATTCTTAACAAACGAAACAAAGTAGGCAACCCAAATTTTCGGGCCCTCAGCGGGCCCTTCATCAGGGCAGAGACATACATCTGATCAGGGGAATACAAAGTACAACATAAATGACGTCAAAGTATTGGCGTAAGGATTTTGTGTGTGCGTGCGTGTGTGTGTGTGTGTGTGTGTGTGTGTGTGTGTGTGTGTGTGTGTGTGTGTGTGTGTGCGTGCGTGCGTCACAGTGTGTGTGTGTGTGTCACAGTGTGTGTGCGTGTGCGTGCGTGCGTCACAGTGTGTGTGTGTGTGTGTGTGTGTGTGTGTGTGTGTGTGTGTGTGTGTGTGTGTGTGTGTGTGCGTGCGCGTGCGTTCGCCTGCTTTTAATTATTGTGAACATTTTTGCATGGTTTCGGTGTTTCGGTCAGCATCTAGTTCATGGCAGATACGGGTGCTTTTGCGTGTCAATATTGAATATACCAGTGCCTTCGATTAGACTTCTCAATGCGTTAAAGTCTTCCTGCATTTCCCTTTTGGTATACTGAGACTACAACTTTGGATGCTGGTGTATGTGTCTTTGCATAGTGTGTGTGTGTGCGTGTATGTGCCTGCATGCGTGAGTGAGTGCGTGCGTGCGTGCGTGCGTGCGTTGACACTCCACTTGAATTTCCTCTCGGGGATAATACAGTAATTCGATTGACGAATTGATTGATCGTAGCGTGGACAAGACAGACGACAAACCTTCGTAAATACGTCTATGAATGCTTGAAAAATAAAGTCCTTTTTCCTTTTTCGCCCTCTCAGATTTAAGACCATGTTCAGACTCCGGTTTCTGCTCAAGGCACGGCACAGGTTGTCGTTGTTGTTGAGGCTGTTGTTGCCAGTTGTGATGACCGTCCTGGCGATCGGACTGTTCTACGCCACAGTGAAATCTGTGGACGACGATCAGGAAACTGGCAAGAGGGTTCGTCTGGACGGTGTTCGGGATCTAGTCTACGTCAATGACACAGGTACGGCAATAGACGTATTTACATGTGTACAGATATCGTTTGTGGTGTAGTGGTACCGACCGCTGCCACTAGTTCGAAAGGTTTCGGGGTTCGAGTCCCACTCGTGTCATCGAATTGTTCACCTTTAGTGTATGGTGGTGTTTGTCTGCATGTGGCCGGCTCTCTACCACATTTGCAGAGTAGAATTTATGCAGTAAAAATTTCCCTGTATATATCTGCATCTACATTCTGTGTCACACACAACAGCACGAATGGTATGTAATGGTTATGTCTGCATGTGGTTGGTTTTTTTTGGTTGTTTTTTTTTGGTTGTTGCATCTGCCCACTTGAATTGATGCAACTATTTTACATGTAAGCACCCTCCCTTGAAACTTTCAAGAAAAACCTGAAGACCCACCTGTTTTCTGCTCATAACAACATTTGACTGTTCTGGTTTGCATCGTGTGTGTGTGTGTGTGTGTGTGTGTGTGTGTGTGTGTGTGTGTGTGTGTGTGTGTGTGTGTGCGTGCGTGCGTGCGTGCGTGCGTGTTTGTGTGTGTGTGTGGCCTGACCTTATGGTATTGCAATTTTTCCCCCTGTTTTTGTATACATATTTTTTTCCTATTCCCTTTTTAGCGCTTAGAACTGTTATCAACCAATACCTATATAAGTACTGTTATTATTATTATTATTATTATGTACAGGGTGTATATTAGTAATCCCACTGATGATGAAGATGATGATACATATCACCACAGGTCAGAACATAGACACCCAGCTGGACAGACTTGGTCGGGAGACGGTTCACCAGAACAGAGGCATCGACTACCGTAACGCGGGATACATCAACTCCGAGAGTGACCGAGAATCTGTATTGGACATACTGTCTCAGGTACACTGAACGCTTAGAACTGTCGCGTGAAATATGCCTTCATCATAGGGTGTTTACCCCATTTAGGTTTGAAGTGTTTGAGAAGGTACCGTGGTAACCGGGTTTTTTTGTTGTTGTTGTGGTTGTTGTTTTTGCCGGCTTTGCAATAGTAAGAAAGGATGCTACAAAGAATTTGATTACATCTCTCGAGCAAAGAGCCACTTCATGGTACTCTCCAGCCGGTAGAGTTAGCAGTTGTTTTTCCAAAATACATCTATTGTAGTGTAGCGTGGGCATGAATGAGTGAAAAGGCAGCTTTCTCTCTCTCTCTTTCTCTCTCTCTCTCTCTGTGAAATTTGTCCCACTGGTAGGGCATTTTCAGTCATCAGCGCACATGTCCACCAAACTTGGTGATAATCCAATCACTGCAAGACTGCCAATTAGCTGAAAATGATAATTATCACAGGGCTGTTTCGGAAAGTCCAAGCTGTTCCGATGAGAACAACTCACCGAATCACACACACACACACACACACACACACACACACACACACACACACACACACACACACACACACACTCCGACCCACACAAACGCACAGACACTGAATACACACACACACACACACACACACACACACACACACACACACACACACACACACACACACACACACTGGTCAGTCAAAGAGGTGCATACCTTTTGCTAAAGAGACAGAAAATACCCACTGACTACGTTTTACTGGTTGTTATTATTTTGTGAAACCATCAACAAAACAAAACCGTTTCCCTTCTATTCGTCGTTCACACAGAATGGTGATGAATACAAGATGCTCTACAACTACACTTGCGGAGTGGCGCTGACGCAGCTGACGTCACTAGTCCTGCACGCTGCACGTGCGACTGTCAGGACCACGAGTGCCGCGGACCTTCACCTTGCGCAAAATTTCTCGGCGTGGCTGCAGCCGTGGCCGAAACTCGAGCAGTCGTCTGCTACAGTTTTCCACAACTGGATTCCATTGCTGCTTCTGGGCGTGGCGCTGGCCGTCACGCCTACCTTGTTTGCTGCAAGCCTTGTGGATGAAAGACGGGTAAGGTTTCGGTTCTGTTTTAAGCATTCCATACAAGTTGCTAGAAGTCGCCCCTATCCTTGTCCTGTCATCTAGCCGACTGGGGGAGGGCCCCTCGCCGTACACGTCGATAGTTGAGCGATAGCCCTGTAGTACGCGTTTACCATACATGGAAAGCCACGCGAGACTACTCTCCCTTGAAGACAAAATGGCGGCTCCCATGGCGGACTACGATTTAGATAATTCAGATGAAGATTTGGAAGTGATTGCGGCCGCTGTTGCTATTATTGCCGAAGAAGACGAACCGTGTAGTTTTGGTCCCTCGTATCCCATATGCATGGATTTTCGCTCACTAGCTCGATAAACCTTGCTCAGTGTGGCACAGTCGTCCATCTTCTCGGCCATCTTGAATACGTCACGACTCACGTGACCACCCTACTGTTGACTGGTCGCTGAATGCTAGACTAGCGACCAGTGGATAAAAATTTCTAGCATTTTAGTTTCCATTGGATAATGTTTGCATTTTGTTGCCCAACCCGATCAGATCTAATCAGATAATAACTGTTTTTTTGTTTTGTTTTCTTTAGCTCAGTTTGAGGGATGAGCAGTAGTAATGAGTCTAGTGTGTCATACTTTAGCGGATGTGTCACTGAAAGAGACTGATGTATTTGTATGCTCACGGATCGTTCTCATACGTGGTGGAAAAGGACGTTAAACTCCCAAACGCCCACCCACCCACCCACCCCACGGATCGTTCTGAGCTGTTCGTGGTGTCTATGATCACACCACTTTGACAACTGCACAGTGACAGCGTCTGTAATGCTGGCACTGAGCCAACAAAATGACGTGGCGACCACACTGAGCGCTCCAGTGGTGTAACAACAGTCAGTCGTTGATTTTGAATATTCGACCGCTCGCGCAAAGTGTGAACAACATTGAACCGCGTTAAGTGTTGTACTAACTATCAAGATTGAGTATTTCTAGCACACAGAAGCGCTCAAGCTCACAAGGGAAACTGTACCAAATCATAAGCTGGTTTAGTGCACATGGAAATGGCCCGTTGGACGGCCATCACCGCTGTCAGAGTGAAGAGGCTTATCACGAGTTTCTTTCTTGCTACTTCAGATTTTCTCCCACAGCAAAATTAAAAAAATTGGGCTGGCGACGCGCTTCCAACGGGGAAAACCCACACGAATTTACCAAAAGGGATGATGAAGTAGTTAATAAATATATCAGTCCCGCGTTTTGCTTGTCTCTTGCAGAAAAGAATTACCAGGCTTCTCTACGTATCTGGAGTCAGTCGCTTGGTGTACTGGATCTCCGCTTTCCTCGCGGATTTATTGGAGTTCTCCATCGGCGCTCTCATTCTGGCCATTATCTGCTCCGTGTCTCAGGTAAGCCCGTTACAATACACATTTATCTATAACAGTTTCAAAGCTGATTGTGTCCGACAAGTTGAAGAAAGGCTTTGCTAACATCGTCTGACTTCAAGTAACATTCTTGAATCTGTTCTCTGGATGGATTGAATATAGTTGTGTTTGCAATGTGTTTGCGTTTGGTTGTATTCCCGTCTTTTGACATAGCAGATTAAACTGCATTGCACCACCGCCCCCCTCCACAAAGTTCACATAATTCCTTGGCGAGGTTACTCGTTGGTCCGGAGTGCATTTTAGCCACCAGGGCTAATGCAAGACAGATCGTGCATTAATTTTGTCTTGTGCTACTGCTAGTCTGTGAGACTGTTCGCGCACTTTACTGATATCACAGTTTCTTCATGCTGAACGCAACAGGTTGTCTGGATTTTAGGATTTTCTATATCAATTTCAAAGTCACATCATACACAGAAAAGGCGTGTATTAAAAGTAAACGAAACTTGTGTTCAGTGGTATCAAAATTATTGTTCAAAATAATGTGTAACCATCATCTGCTGTGAATTAATTTCATAGAAACAAAGAATTGACAATGTGCTTTAGACCTTCCTGTTTTTGTTTCTACTTCTAGATGGAGATATTTGAGGAGGAGGGCGCGATACTGGCGTTGTTTGTGATGATCGTGCTGTATGTGCCAGCCTCCATTCTCTGGGCCTACGTCACTTCCTTCGCTTTCAACCGTCGGCTCACGTGTTGTGTCGTTCTGCCGGCAATCACTGTTGCCGTATGTAAATTTGACCGTGTTTTGTTTGGTTTGGTTTGGTTTGGTTTTTTGGTTTGATTTGATTTCTTTTGTTGAGCATTTGTGATGGGCTCCCAAAAATCGGGGGGCGGGGGGGGGGGGGGGCAAAGTAACGTAGCCATTTTTGAGAAATTTACAGGAAAAAAATGGTTGTAGGTCAGAATTACCGAAATTTTCACCCACCCCCTACCCCCACTTATCTTTGTTGACAGATATCAGTGGCCGCATTCTGCGCAGTCCATTTTCTGGACAGAGATGACACAACAACTGCAGCCAGAATCATACACACTGTGTCCACCATCTGTTTCCCGCCGTACATCGGCTTCGGCGCCTTGCACTATATCTCACGGGTTTGTACCTTGTGTGTGTGTGTGTGTGTGTGTGTGTGTGCGTGCGTGCGTGCGTGCGTGCGTGCGTGCGTGTGTGTGTGTGTGTGTGTGTGTGTGTGTGTGTGTGTGTGTGTGTGTGTGTGTGACTCTGTGTGTGTGTGTGTGTGTGTGTGTGTGTGTGTGTGTGTGTGTGACTCTGTGTGTGTGTGTGTGTGTGTGTGTGTGTGTGTGTGACAGTGTGTGTGCGTGCGTGCGTGCGTGCGTGCGTGCGTGTGTGTGTGTGTGTGTGTGTGTGTGTGTGTGTGTGTGTGTGTGTGTGTGTGTGTGTGTGTGTGTGTGTACTGCCCGGCAGTTTATGCGTGTGAGGAAAGAGAACTTTCAGCTAAAGCATCTCTTTGTGTTTATTCTCACAGGTGAAAACTGCTTATGAAATAGACCGCCATGCATCGGAGAGGGACATCCCTACAGGTGTTTTCCTGGAGTTTGAATTCAACGTGGCCATCTGCTACGTCATGGTATGCTGTTCGTTATTCTTGTCCTACCTTCTCTCCGGTTTGTGGGGAGCCGGGATAGCCGAATGGTAGAACATATAATTATAAATGAGTAGGGCCTAAAGCTCACTTTATATAACCCTTTAAAGCTCAGGGCCCGCACGTAAAACTCGAGGTTAATTTAACCCACGGCTACAGGCTTAACCCAGACTAGGACAAAAGAAACCGAAAAACAAAAGTAAATGAAAAAAAGGAAGCGAAGAAAGGTAGAAAAAGTCCTTCTCTAACGGCTTAGGCACCGAGGTGGAATGGACCCGCTTCCTGGTTAAACAAAAACAGAAAATTTATCCCTAGAGCTAGTTTAGTTCGAGGTTAGACTCTAACCCGGGGCTAAACTCCCGGGGCTAAACTCCCTAACCCCGACTTTTACATGCGGGCTCTGTTTCCCTACTAGAGAAGATTGCGTCTAGCTAAACTTTGATCAGAAGTAAATTCAAGTGAATCAATTTACGTTGATGGACGTACAGCTGGGGGTGTACATGGTGGTGTTACCGCCCCTTCTGGCGCTACTGGACAGCTACTTGTCTGATGTCTGGGTCGCGCCTTCCTGCAACAACAACAACGACTACAAGCCCACCAACGACCATCCTACAGGCGATGCCAGCGTGGAGGCAGAGAAACAGCGAGTGAAAAACATACTAAGCGGAAACGTAAGCTGACGCGACGTATCTTTAAAAAATGCTCCACTGACACGTTTCGGTCAATACTCATTATTATTATTATTATTCATAAAATGAGTAGAACTGTTAAATGTTTTGTTTGTGGCTGGTTAGCATTTTGATTAGTGTTTTGTTTTATAAATATGTGCGCTTTTACACTGGGATGGGTTTGGAAAGGCTCATACAGGATGCGACGTCTGATAGAAAACTAAAAGACAGTATTACTTCCGCCGCTCCGAAACATTTTCCTCGAACAGGATGACTACACTTTTTGCATGACATGTACTTTCGCGAGCATAGCTTTCCTCTGTTTCTCGAAAGTGTAGCTTTAAGACCTTCCTCAATCTGCCGTTGCTGTTTCAGAATACCTAGCACCTTGTGAAACGAATTGAGGCATGGGCAAACTTATCCATATTCTGTTGCCCCTATTTCACTATTTCAGATAGTTATAAAACATTCATTAAAGTATTGTAGTCAGTCTGGGCCAGTGTGACAGATTCAAGATGGCGTTCAGTTGAGTTTACTGTATTATGTCATGATATGTGTCTGTGTTTCTGCCTGTAGGAGAGCTGGCCTCAACTGGTCGTGAACGGGCTAAGCCGGGTGTTCAAGAGAAATGGTGCCCGCGTGTTGGCTCTGAGAGACGCCTGTTTTACGGTTGGAAGCGGAGAGGTCCTGGGATTGCTTGGACCTCAAGGGGCAGGGAAGACAACTGCGGTTAACACGATGATCGGCCTTTGTCCTCCGTCTCACGGCTTGGTCAGTGTGTGTGTGTGTGTGTGTGTGTGTGTGTGTGTGTGTGTGTGTGTGTGTGTGTGTGTGTTTCCACGAAAATACCTTTATCACGAATGGCGACTTTTCCTTTTCTTTCTTTATACTTTTGTTTTGTTTTGTTAACTTAGTTTTTTGGTAGTTTTTTTCTGTTTTTGTTGTTGTTGTTTTTTCATTATTGTCCGTTCCTGAGCTGATCCCGTTCATTGGCTCAGTGAATTCCGCAATCTAAAAGGAGGACTCTGCCTCGCACGTTTATAGACACCATTTTGAATATTTAGATCAAGTCTGGAAAATAACTTCAAGTGTGTGTCTGATGTTTTTCTTAAAGGTGGCGATAGACTCCGAAAAGGTAATACCAGGCAGTAGACGCGCGTGCAGCAAGATAGGTTTCTGTCCTCAGCGCGACTCTCTGTGGAACTGCTTGACTGTAGACGAGCACTTGGACGTGTTCGGGGCCGTCAGGGGGCTCAAGACAGCCGATATCGATACCGTCCGCTACAGGTACATGAACTTCTCGCTCACTAAAGATATTGATTCGAAAATACAAGAGTCCTTGGGACCCTCTCCTTATATTTTTGAGGGTCCCTTTGTAAATTTGAAGGGTCCATACCCATTTGAAGGGTGCTGAGTTTCGCTCGCGGCGCTTTGAGCCAGATATTTGGGATAAAGCGCCTATATTAATGCGACTATTATTATTATTATTATTTCTTACATTTTCAGTCTGTATCGCGACCTTGACCTCAACGTACATCGGGCCGAAAAAACGTCTTTGCTTTCTGATGTGGACAAACGCAAGGTAAGCTGAACTTTCCATTTTTCCTTGTCCGGATCACGGTATGATGATGAAGATGATGATGATGATGACGAGGACAATAATGATGGTGGCTTGTGAAAAGTCCACATCGCAAAGTTACGAGAGCAGAATGAATTTAATGACGGCCTGTGTTTTGTTTCAGCTGAGCTTTGCCGTGAGCGTCCTGGGCCAGAAGTCTGTTGTGTTACTGGATGAACCTTCTGCCGGCATAGACATCAGAGCCAGGCGACAGCTCTGGTCAGTAGCCTTGATTTAAACGCGTTTATTGTAGGATGTAGACAACGATACAAATAATGAGCGTGAACAAGCAGATCAGTTATGCTCAGGATGGAACAAATACATTGTGACAAAATCGGCGCGTGATGATGTTAAGTCAAAACTACAAGACTGAAACAGAGAGAGGAGGGGAGGGGGGGGGGTGCTATGTATACTCACAGAGTGGAAAACAGACTCTGATAAAAGAGTATTATGTAGCTAAAAACGTTCTGCACGAGTTACGAAGTCCTGAACTGAAAGTTATGAACTTTATTGAAGTCAGTACAGTTTTCTTTCACGGAGAGGGTGGGTGTTTGGGTGCTGAACGACCTTTTTCCACCACGTGAGGGCGATATCAAAGACGGGACAACGAGAAAAAGGTCAGCACAAATATTTGGCCCAAGTCGGGATTCGAACTCACGACCCGAGCATTGAAAGTGCAACGCTCTACCATTCGGCCACCCCGGCTCCCCTCTTTCACGGAGAGACACCTCTCACCAGTCAGTATCTTTCAAGTGTGTTGAACTAAAAACGATGCTCAAGATACATTACTGATAGTTGTATGTAGTTGTATGTATGTTTATAAGTTAAATGCGTCTAAAACGGCCGATATTAATAATACGATCATACGATAACATAGGTGCTGATATCAAACGGCTGCTGACGTTTTTGTTTACGGCACAGTCGTAATTACTCTTAATTGCAGAGGCGATTCTGTCTACGTTCTTGCACCAACACACAAAAAACGAAGCAGAAAGGAGAGGTGAAAGAAACTCATACACTTCTGGCCGTGGACCAAATGAAAATCTCCCTCTACCATACGCGAATATTCGAAAACAAATCTGGCCAGTTCAGTACACTTCTGGCCGGGGACCAAATGAAACTCTCTCTCTCTCTCTCTCTCTCTCTCTCTCTCTCCTACGTGACAATTTAAAAAACAAATCTGGCCAGTTCAATGCGTGAGTATACCTAGTGGCCAGTAACCGAAACATTACGATTGCTGGACTGTTTCCCCAGTTTTACAGCTTTACACATACCTACAGCTCATTATGAACATGTATGAACGCATGCCTTTTGCTTTTAGGGACGCCATGAGCCCATCCCTGAAGGCGGACAACAGATGCGCCATCGTGACCACCCATTGTGTGGAGGAGGCGGAGGCACTGTGTTCGAGAGTGGGTGTCATGGTGAACGGCGAGATTAGGTGAGGATCTGGACCACAGAGCTAAATACTTTAATATTAGAAAGACCCTGGTTCCCTATAGCTCAGTGGGGGCGTGCAATTCGTCCTATAGCTGATCAGGCTTCCGCTCTCAGGCCGCTTGTTCAAAAGATAAACTGAATGTCGAGGGATGTGCGTGAGATATGCCGGGATTTGGGTAAGATGTGTAGGGGATGTGGGCGTGATGCTGTGGGATTTAATAATGATAATAATAATAATAATATTCATTAATAATAATAATAATCATCATCGTCATCATTTGAATGTGACGCCTGTCCGTCAGTAGAAGCTCCAGGCGCCATTACAATAGCAGGTAAAAAGAAAAATTTGACAAGGTATTTGGGTGAGGAGCTGGGGGATTGTAGTGAGATGTCGAGGGACTGACTTGGGTGAGATGGCGAGGGATTTGAGCGACTGAGATGGCTATGAATTTTAACGTGATGTCGAGCGAGGATTGTGGCGAGTTGTTGATGGATTCGGGCGATATTTCGGGAAATTTGGCGATAGGTCCAGAAGTTTTGGTCGAGATGCCGAAGGATTCGGGCGAAAGCGATGGAGCAATTTGTTTTGTGCACGCCTCGTGTTGTTTCAAGTCAAGTTACTTTTTTCCTTCCAGATGCCTCGGTTCACCAGAAGAGCTTAAATCCCAGTATGGGAACACGTACACGCTTGAGCTGAGACTGCGTGAAGGGGATCAGTCAACCATGGACAGGCAGATGGACATGATTCTATTGCTGCTCAAGGAAGTCTTCCCGGACATGACGGCCCAGGACCAGTTCCGGGGTCGGGCGGTGTTCAAGGTCAAGGCCAATCCGTCGGAACTGTCTCTGGCCAACACGTTTGAGACACTGGAGTCGTGTACGTCACGGAATAAATACAGTGTTTTGTTTGTCTTTTCGTTTTGTTGGGGGAGCCGAAATAGCCGAATGTTAGCTAGAGCGTTGAACTTTCAATGCTCGGGGTCGTGAGTTCGAATCCCGGCTGGGGCCAAATATTTGTGCTGGCCTTTTTTTTTCTCGTTGCCCCGTCTTTGATAGCATTTACACTTTATCCTTGTATGGTCATAGATTTGGAGGTTTACTCTGTATGTTTGTAATGCGCTTCCTTGTAACTGAGTCTGTTTTTTTGTTTTGTTTTGTTTTTTTTGTTTCTTTGTTCTGTTTGCTATGTTAGCACTCTTTTTGTGTGTCTTGTTTTCTTTTTTACTTTTGCTTGCTTTGTTTGATTGTGTTATAGTTGTGTTCCTGTGGTCTTTTCGGTTTTTTGTTTTGTTTTGTTTTCTTCACATGCCTCCAGAGGGTCTCGAAGAATAAATTAAAAACCTACGAAGAAGTTAAACTCCCAACCCCATTCCCCCCCCCCCATTCCCCCCCCCCCCCTCCCCCCCCCCCCCCCCCCCCCCCCCCCCGTTTCGCTGGGCTTCTTTGTCGGCGTTATTATATTGCTGTTTCTGTGTTAACTCTTACCAGGAAGGAACATCAGTGTCACTGTTCAAGACAAAAAAAAAAAAAATTCTTCCAACCAAAATGGCGATTTACATTACCAACAAAAATGATCATCATCGTCATTGCAACATGATGCGCGATATCTGTAATCTGCCAGGGTTTACAACCGCAATTACTGAGAAGACTTTCGGTTTATTCAGCCTCACCCATGTTGTTCATTCGAGTCTCTCAGTATGCCTAAGTTTGACCAAAATCTACAATTCATTTTTTTGGGGGTCGTTTCTGATCGTGTTTCAGTGAAACGTAACCTTGGTCTTGAGGACTACAGCTTCAGTCAGCCAACAATAGAACAGGTACGCACTGTATGCACACTAACAAATCAATGTTCAAAAAATAAGTAAATATTATTTTTACTATTCTTTTCTGTTCTTTTCTCCCCCACTTTTTTTTTCACACACAGTCCATGGTCTTCTGTCACTAAAGGATGGGTGTTGTGATATTTTTACTGTTGTTTTCTGGTCCTTTTCTCGCCCACCGTTTCTTTTTATTACAGTTTTTCCCCCGCGCCGTGTATGTCAGTTCGTCCGCAGAGTTACCTATTGTTTGTTTGTTGAAGTCATAATAATAATAATAATAATAATAATAAATTGTTCTTGTATGGCGCAGAAAGTCTGCCCAAGAGCCGGAGCACTCAGTGCGCGCTACACACACACACACACACACACACACACACACACACACACACACACACACACACACACACACACAGACCGACCGACGGACACACACACACACACACACACACACACACACACACACACACACACACACACACACACACACACGGCGGACGTGGGATACAGGGGAGGATACAGTAAAAAATTTAGTTGAAAGCTTGCCGAAACAGATAGGTTTTAAGGTGTGCCTTGAACTGTGACAGAGTAGGGAGATTCCTAAGTGAGACGGGCAGAGAGTTCCAGATTTGGGGAGCAGAGTAACTGAAGGAACGTTGGCCATAAGTTTTCAGACTGACACGGGGTATTTTTAATAGTTTCTCAGAAGACGAGCGAAGTGAACGGGATGTTTCATACGTAGTGAGCTTCTCTGTGAGGTACTGCGGGAGGGATTTGTCGAAATGACGGTAGGCTAGTGTTGCTATTTTATACATGATACGGTATCGAACAGGTAGCCAGTGTAATTCCTTCAGAAGAGGTGTAACATGGTCACGTTTACGCTTTTTGAGAATAAGACGCGCTGCGCTGTTCTGTACACGCTGAAGGCGGTTGATTTGATCAGCTGGCAGGCCAACAAGGACAGAATTACAAAAGTCTAATCTAGATGTAACAGTTGCATTGATGAGTCGGGCAGTGGAGGATTCAGACAAGAGGGAACGAATAGAAGCGATTTTCCTGAGCGAAAAGAAGGCCGAACGACACACGGCACCGATGTGGCTTTCCATGGACAGAGTTTGGTCTACAGTTACACCGAGATATTTGACAGAGGGCTTGAGAGGGACGGTGGATCCAACAAGTGACAAGGAGTCTGATGAAATCTGAGACACCCGGGACTGAGTCCCAGCAACCATCACTTCCGTTTTGTCTGTGTTTAACTTAAGTTTGTTGCTGTTCATCCACAGTAAGATATCAGTAATACAAGAATCCAGGCTCAGCTGGAGAGAAACAAAGTTACTAGGACTGGCAGACTGGGAAACTTCAGTGTCATCAGCATACTTAGGCCCTTGGCTCCACGTGGAGCATAGGCCATCGACAACCCTTCGCCATCGCACTCTGTTCTGGGCTAGTCTTGCCACTCCAGTCCAGTTGGTCCCCTGCTTACATAGCTCTGCCTCAGTGTCCCGCCTCCAGCTGTTGCGAGGCCGGCCTCTCTTCCTTTTCCCCTGCGGGTTCCATGTCAGGGCTTGGCGTGTGGTGCTGGATGCTGGCTTCCTGAGGGTGTGTCCAATCCAGCCCCACTTCCTCCGCAGGATCTGCTTGGCCACTGGTTCCTGCCCCGCTCGCTCCCACAGCTCTTCATTCCGGATCTTCTCTGGCCATCGGATGTTGAAGATGCGCCTCAGACAGGTGTTGAGAAATGTCTGGATCTTCTGCTGCATCGTCTTCGTTGTCCTCCATGTTTCGCATCCGTAGAGCAGAACTGACTTCACGTTGGAGTTGAAGATGCGAAGTTTGGTTCTTATGCTGACAACTTTGGATGCCCAGACGTTCTTCAGCATGACCATTGCTGCCCTTGCCTTGCCGATTCTGGCTGTGACGTCTCGGTCTGTGCCTCCCTGTCCATCAACCACACTCCCCAGGTAGACAAAAGACTCCACCTCCCTGATGGGCTCTCCACCGACTGTGACTGGTGTGTTTGTCATCAGCATACTTGTGAAATAAACACTGGTGCTTAAGTATGATGTCTGAGAGGGGCTGTGAATACAGGGTAAACAGAACTGGGCCTAAGTCATGCTCTTACGTCATACTACGTCATGGTAGCAACGCCAATGACGACATCAGTATTTTATTTGAGTGTCATCGGTTTAGCCGGGAACAGGGGGTGGAAAGTGTGGCGAATAGTTTGTGTAGTTTTGGGGTTAGAGAGACAATCATGAATATACCTTCAACTCAAGAACACAACTCTTTTTGTCTGAAACGACTTTATGTCCATACAAACAATGCGTGTGTAATTTTCAGGTCTACCTGGACTTCGCTCGTCAGCAGAGGGAAGGGCAAAATCGCTTTTTCGTCCAATCAAATCACACAGACGCGGAGGACAGTGAAAGCACCAACCCCCACACAGACGCCGTTTCCCACAGAACTAGATCAGAAGCAGATGCCAGGGAAACGGATCCTAAAACATCCCCCTCCACCAGCTCTGTGCTTGGGACTGGTAACAGCGGCAGCAATGAAGCAACCGAACATCGGAGATCGAATGGTGCTGTGGACGCTGCCAGTGTTGGGCACGCTAAGAATGGTGCCGACGGCGCTGTAGGTGTGGTTATATCTTTCGACGACAACGACGACGGCGGTGGTGCTGGCGGTGGCGGTGGTGGTGGTGGTGGTGATGGTGGTGAGGATAGGGATGGAGGGGCTGCGACACCTGTGACGTTCGCGCTGTGTATCGACGAGGGAGTGGACAACCCTGCGTTTACGGACGACAGTGGAGAAGAACGTGTGGTTGAGCAGACGTCAGTTTGATTGTATGTGCACTCCAGGAACGAATTCACTGACTGACGATAGCTAATGAATTATCGACTGACCGCTAATTCAACGTTCGCTAAGCCAACTCATGTTTTGGAACAGTTTCGCGTGTTAGTGCGACTGTACGCTCGAAATTCTCTATCCGGATGATTAGTACAGCTCTTAATGCGATACAGCGTTGTTTACACTTTGCGCGAGCGGTCGAACATTCCATTTCTGCGCAGTTGTTCCACTACTGGTGCGCTCAATGTGGTCGCCGCGGAGGGAGGGGGTCGGGGGGCTTCCCTCCCGGAAAAGTACTTTGGTTTGGAACATTAATTTTGTGTTTGTGAATGCTCAAAATGGTCTGTCTCGGTGACAGGTAGAACTCCGAATGAAACACGCTGACATGTGCTGGCTGTGTGCGGAGAGTTGCAACGGCCCTGTGCTCTCCTAGTCAATATGTGCCCGCACGGCTGTAGCGGACTCAGCGTTCTTCAAGTCCAAGTCAGTTTATTCCAGACCCCTTTGGGTCATGAGAAAACAAATAAACACAGAACTCCTCCACCCACCTACCCATAAATCCCCCCACAAAAAACAAACAACTCCAAAAAAAACAAGATCAAACAAACGCATAAAAACCGTCGACAACAAACGTAGAGCAAAAGACCCCCCCCCCTCCCCCAGTATATAATCTAGACTATATAATTTTATACATGTGCGTGCGTGTGTGTGTGCGTGCGTGCGTGTGTCGTGTGTGTGTGTGTGTGTGTGTGTGTGTGTGTGTGTGTGTGTGTGTGTGTGTGTGTGTGTGAATGAGCTGCTGCACGAACAGTCTCACTCGTCACCTCGCATTTTGTCCTCTGCTGGCTAAGTGTCAGTGTGTGTAAGACTGTAACTGTGCTTACTTCTATGTGGCACAATGCCAGACCACATCAAAACATCTCCCAACAGTTTGTAAACCTAGATAACTATGTAAGAAGGTGTGTTCTTACACACTTGCTGATTTGTGGACAGTGATACATACCTGTGTTGGCTCAGTGTGGCTACTCAAGATCTGAAGGTCTGGATGTTCGTGTCTTGACAAGGTCACAATCTGTACAGACCCTGTTCCCATGCAGTGCTTATCTCCTGTCGGTAAAAAGGGTAATCTTGAGGCATATCTCCCGTCTTATTTTTCATCGAAGGGCATCGAATGTGTTTGAGTAATGCTGTTTGTTGTTTTTGTTGTCATTTTAATCGTCGTCGTTCGTCAGTTAAAAAGAACCGTGATTTACTTGTGGCGGTATCCCTAGATATACTGTATTCGAAGGGTTTTTGTTGTCGTTGTTGTTGTTGTTTCTTCTGTACTCAAGCACTGTAGCAGAAATGGTAGACGTTAACATTTTGTTTTTAAATATGAACATTTTTTGCATTTTCAAGCATTCGTACTTTCTTTTTTTTTAAACTCGGACATAGCTTTTAAACGTAGATAAGACGTACATAGTGTTGTCAGATGCCACGTGTACTATTCTTGTCAAAATCTTCTCATAGTTTGTCTAGGTCGCAGACAACCTTAATTACATGATGATTATGCAGCCGCACGTCATATTATTTTTTTTTTATTTCGTCATATTTTATTCATGCACGTACACTGTATTTGTTTTCATTGTTTCTTACACGATGGGCTTGCCATTATTGATCGGTTAGAATGTCGGTATGTCAAGTTCAGCGAGTGGCTGCTGGTCGGTTGCTCAATATCAAGTACATTTACAGTATATTTACACGTATACTGAAAGTTTCGTCGTCGTTGTTGTTGTTGTGGTTGTCGTTCGTCTCTTGGTCACACTGGAAGTTCAGTTCTGAGCATGGAGTCTGCTGTCCTCTCCAGCTCCTGCTGAGGGCCGTACAGTTTGGTGTGTAGAGAAAAACCTTTGAGTACTTCAGTCGACTCGATATCGAATTTCTCTTATGTGCTTTTTTTCAGCGGCTACCATGCTCAGAAGGCTTTGAATGCTGAGATGTGTTGTACTGAAGTGATGTTTAAATGAAGACTGTTTCAAATGAAGTAAAACATGACACCTTGTAATGATCATCTGTGTGTGTGTGTGTGTGTGTGTGTGTGTGTGTGTGTGTGTGTGTGTGTGTGTGTGTGTGTGTGTGTGTGTGTGTTTTCCGTTATGTCTGAAATGTTTCTCGGAGCAAGCAACCAGCCAATGCAACACACACACACACACACACACACACACACACACACGACGAGGCCGTTGGTTTCAGACCATAGAACTTTTTAAAAGCGGCCTAATTGTTCTAAGACTACATGCCGAGTTGCAATAGTTGAAACGTGAGGTTATGACAGCAGTAGCTAATTTTGCACAAGCAGACTGTGAAAGGTATGGTCGAACTGACGCAGTGCGTCACAAAGTCTTAGTTACATCAGGGTCAAATTAATACATAGAAAAAGAAGGGTGGGTGGGTGTTTGGTAGTTTAACGTCCTTTTCCACCACATAAGGGTGATATCAAAGACGGGGCAGCGACAAAAAGGCCAAGACAAATATTTGGCCCTAGCCGGGATTCGAAATCACGACCCGAGCATTGAAAGTCCCACGCTCTACCATTCGGCCACCCCGGTTCCCCCCATAGAAAGAGAAAATAAAAGAAAACAAAACAAAACGGCTTAGGAAAATGTGTAGATTTTTTATATACTCGTAAAAGCAGTAATAGCGCGATTATATAGTCCCGATTATAGGCGAAACAATGCAATACGATCATACGCAAAAAAGACAACCACTGATACTGGAATGATTAAAGTGTAAGGCGCAAAGATATCGTACAAGCGAATGTCGTAAAAAAAAATACTAAACTACATATAAATATGTACAGTTAAACACAAATACATTTGGCTGAGTGAATTTAAAACAGTGATATGAACTATGATACACTGTTAGATTTCAGTCACTGACCGTAGCTGACAAGATAAAAATCTGATAAAAAGACGACACAAAAAAAAAACCTTGTAAAGCATATTCAGTACAAGTGATCCAGTTAACCGAAAGGCAAGTATGCTTCTACTATTGCACATCGTCGAGATTCATCATCATCATCATCATCATCATAACAACCATCATTATTATAATAAAACCGATGATGGTCTGTATTAATAATAATATTCAGGAGAGGCTATTCTAGAGACAGTTCTATGCCCATCACACAAACGCACAGAGAGAGAGAGACACACACACAGAGAAAGAGAGAGGGTAGGTGGGTGGGGGTTTCGGGGTTTAACGTCCTTTTCCACCACATAGGGTGATATCAAAGACGGGGCAACAATGAAAAAGCCAGCACAAATATTTGGCCCCAGCCGGGATCGAACTCACGACCCGAGCATTAGAAGTCCAACGCTCTACCATTCGGTCACCCCGGCTCCCCGAGAGAGAGAGAGAGAGAGTTCATTTAATACCACAACAATTTGTACTGTCCACACACACACACACACACACACACACACACACACACACACACACACACACACTGACACACACACACACACACACACACACACACACACACACACACACACACACACACAAACATACTGAGACACACACACACACACACACACACACACACACACACACACACACACACACACACACACACACACACACACACATCTGTCGTACAAAATGGCATTGAGGATATCAGTTCACAACTTGATCATAATTAGCAGATGGCCCCAAACGAGAATGTTGGATAACTGCTGTTCAACGGAGAAACTTCAGCCTTTCTGAGTGTATTTCCCAGCATTCCCCAGACTTCCCAAAGACAGAAAAAGAACACACAGAACAAGGCATTATCAACGTAGATCAGTCGGACCCCGGCATTGTGCGCCATGCGAATTACGATGCCGGGGGAGCCGCTTGCTCGCCACCAGTGTTGTGTGACGTATCCTGTCCATAAGGTGCGGTACCAGCGGCTGGCCCCTGTCCATTAGGCGGCGCGTTCACGTCGTGGTCAATTTCACCCGGGCCCGTTTCTTGGGTGGAATTACGGTACTCCTCAGGCACCGCCATCATTCAATCTTTCTGTAACACGTCAGTATTGGTTTAAAAAAAAAAAAAACCGCACGTGAAGAAAAAATAAAGAAAGAAAGGAAGGAAGGAAGATGGGTGGGTGTTTGGGAGTTTAACATCCTTCTCTACAACATACGGGTGATATCAAAGACGGGGCAAAGATCAGAAGGTCAGCACACATATTTGGTCCCAGCCGGGATTTTAACTCACGTCCGTCGCGAGCGTTGAAGGAAGAAAGAAAGAAAGGAAAGAAGAAAGAAAGACAGACAGACAAACAATAGCAACAGGTACCATAAAACAGTCACGATCGTATAGTTTGCGATAAATATCTGAAAGGAAACCACGAACATTTGTCAAACAGTCGTCAAGACCCATCTCTCCTCCGGCATACCGTTAAAACAGTTGTTCTTGTCTGTCTGGATAATTAAATAGTGGTAAGGCCACATCATAAAGTAAGGCCACTGAGTTACATTTTTTTTGTGGATAGCAGTCATGCGTGGCTGAAAAACCATGAAAGTTCTTCATATCCGTGGGAACTACTACATAGAATTAGGACAAATGTCCTCGCTGGCCGAAAAACTGAGTATCTGACTTTTCACTGAGCTGACGGTCCTGTGGTGATGAAGAGATAATAGGACAAGTCCGCTTTGGTAAGACAGTAATCGACCATTTTGAAAATGAATCTGTGTATGACGCAGATACGAAATCCTGCCACAGCTTTATAGATACATATAGTTCTACGAGTAGAACAAGTCCACATTAGATCAATACACAATAACAAGCCATAGTAATGCGATGATTGAGAGGGGAATAACCCAGTAAAACTAACTCCGCCTGCAACGTTACTTCCCTTTTGAAACTTATGTCACAAGTTGTTCATTGAGGATAGGCGATATTGACGATTTTTCAGTAAATGCTGTTGTTGTTGTTGTTGTCGTCGTCGTTGTTGTTGTTGTTGTTGCACAAATCAGAAGAGTTTCTAGGTCATCAGTACTGGCCGACACGGCCGTCACTGGGACAAGTCTGGTGCGGCCGCTACAGGGAACTGACGGGCACTCGCGTACTAGTACACAAGGAAAGCTTCTATTGAAACTGATCCGATTGATAAGAAAAACAAAACGCCGGGCCGTAAACTTGAAAATACTGCCAGCCACTGAAGAAAAAAAAAAGGGTTTTTCTTTTCGTACCTTTGGTCAGTTTTGGCAACTTTACACGTCCCGGCACGGTGCAGGACGGTCCAGACGATCCCGGCGGAGCATAGGGACTGACTGGAAACGACATAAACTGAGCAGACGACACCATACGCTAGCCCACACTTGATCTGACTGCCCAAATATATAGAAATAATTTCACGAAACTGCTTTTTCTTTCTTGGCGTGTGTTAAAGTTTATGAGCAGTATGATGTTACATCCTATTCAACATGACTTAATTATATCATCCACTGCATTCATATCATTCATAATGAATGGGTTGCGGACGGGAGAGGGTGAGAGTTCGGAATTTTACTGTTTGGGAATCTTGTGGCAGTTAGATACACCCTATGTCGTTTTAGGGTGGTGTGTACTTCCCGTTGGTTGGTTGGTTAGCTGGGGTTTATCGTCCACGCCACAACGAGGTGATTGCAGACGGCCCTAGGGGGCGGGTTATGGGGGATGGGGATAGCTACCCTAACTGTACACTCCAGCTGAACACTTATTCAATCAGTCCAGTCAGACTGCCAGGTCGGCCACAGTTTATGTATCCTTGACTGTAATGGACAAGTTACACAAACAGATCCAGTTGACAGTCAGTGAAAGATACTTCCCGCCTTGGGCCGCGCCCGCGTTTATAGTCCGCGCCCATGTGCTTTACGGTCCGTGCCAGCCAATCAGCGGCCAGCCACAGAAGATCGTGAAGAGGCACGTACCAGAGATGCAAATCTGGAGGAAAACGCTATATATTCCTCTTACACATGAAGTTGCAGATGACACCCGAGAAATGCTTTAAAATTCACCAAAAAAATTCACAAAAATTAGGCAGCCATAGACTCATGTGTAGAGTAAATTTCAACAAATTCCAGTATTCCGGTTTTTTTTGCAATGTTGGCAGCGACCACATACCCCCTCATTCCACGGTTGTCTGCTGGCTCCTGTGCCAGCCGCGCATGAATACAAATAGTCCACAAGCCAGCCTCATTTTTCCCTAATTTTACTATTACCTGGCATGAAACTTGTTTACAAAGCCAACAAAAAGCCCCAGATTGCCTTTTTTTTTTTTTACTCTGCACACAAATTTTAAAAGCGGGCCGGGGGGCAAAGATTTTCTATTATATTTAACCGAGTCCTTACTACACGACCTAAGCTAATACCGGTCTGTAACCGAAGCTGTCGCGCCAGCAGGTCACAGAACATAATTCAATTGAGGCAGGCCAGGGAGTGAGAGGACCCTCACTATTAAAATGAATTTTCCCCCTTTCCTTGTGTTCTTGTGAGTTGCTAAAAGAGCATTTGACCCCACATTTTGGGTTTTGGTGAAAAGAGGGATGTCTGTTGTGCAGAAAAATGGGAATGCTGACCACTGATATCAGTGGGTGTGTGCCAGAGCATGGATAAGTGAGTGCACTGGTTTGTTTACGGAGTGGGGAAGGACGCCACACCGGCAGAGTGTGAAAATTACGGTTTCCAGGCTTCATTTTTGGCATGCAGCTTGCGGACATGTGTTGCTTCTGGAAACCATTGTGGATTTTGGTTTGCAAAATTGTTTTGAAGGACCTGTGCCGCCTCACATTTCAAGTGTAGGAGCCCGAGAGCAGCAAAAAAAAAATGTATTCTGTGACCTGTCAGCCACTGGTTGCACGCTGGACGCGGTCGGCAAAAATCGTGGTTACGCCACAGTAGTGAGTTAGACTGTTGCAGCCTGCTGCATTTCAGGCAAGCGGAGAAGTCGCTCAGCCAAAGCTTTGCGCTCTACTGACCCGCTACGTCACTTTCAGTGTGCATCCACTACAGCTCATGGGTGGCTGGATGGCTGTTAAAAAAGACAGAATGATGTCCTTTTCCACGACATAATTTATGGCTGATACCAAATGATACTACTGCTATTACTACTAACTGAGCATTTTATTGGCGTTTTATTCAATTCAGTTCAGGTCACCGCGAACTGAACCGGCGCCCCGGCAGTACGCACGCTCATGTGAATCACATCAGTGTATCTCTTCAGTACACACTGGACATGAACCGAATTGCAGTCAGTTACCGATTTTCAAATTGTGCGGGCTGCACATTTCACGACAAAGGACACCATCACCAAAGACGGTGCGCAATCCGCTGCGAGGAAAAGGCCGGCACTGACCGTCAGCGATGGGGATTTCAGGGCATATCAGCAAACCTGTCCGGCTTTTCGGTTGTTGCGCTGATAATGTGTTTTCACTACGTCAGTGTGAACAGACAGTGTCATTCCATCGAGGATCGGGGAGCTAGGCCATATCGGATAGCCGACTCAGTGGTAGAGCGTTGGACTTTCAAAGCTCGAGTTCGAATCCCGGCGAGGGCCAAATATTTGTCAGTGCTGGCCTTTTTCTCGTGGCCCTGTCTTTGATATCATCCATAACTAATAAACAAGCAATGACAAAACAAGTGAATGAATGAATGATGGCGATGAGGATGAATATGATATCACAACCGGCGAACACTTTTTCAAGCAAGTGAATCGGCTTAGTAAAATGTTAAACAAATAATGATGTGGCAATGTAAGTGTCCTACACTAGCACAGTATGCTCAGTCATACAATAATATGTACACAGTAATCACGCGTGGACGGAGGAATATCTATATGCACTGATAAGAAGTTTTTGACTAATGATGAAATACGCAAATTATATATAACAACGAAAATGTAACTGAAGAATTAAGATAGACTATTTCCGTTGTATAGGTAAGCTGGGGGGGGGGGGGGGGGGGGCACTTTTAAAGGGGTGTGGGGTGTGGGGGGGGGGGAGAGGGGGTAGCGGATGGGGGGTGGGTACCAGTGACAGTGCGACCTACTGGCGCGGCGAGGAAAACACAATAGGACAGCACTTAACGGTGTTACCGGCCACTTAAGACTGATCTCAGCTGAGCACGGCCGAGTTCTCCGCTGGCAGACGTGCAAAAATCGCAGCGTCTGACCACTCCAGCCAGTCGCCACGGTCTGCATGCTGCACTTCTGCTAGGACGCAGATCAAGTGCTGGCGTGCCAACGGGGTGCAAAGCAAGCGAAACCAACACAACCAATCATCTCCGAAACCCGGCTTGAGGAAAGTCATAGTCCACTACACTTTCTTTGCTAAACTGTTTGTTCCTCGCTGCTCGTAATTGAATTACGAGTAATAGACGAGGCCGTTGGTTTTAGACCGTACAGGATTGCCGGCTCCATTTATTATTATTTTTTTGTTGTTGTTGGTTTTGTTGTTGTTGTTTGTTACTGTTTGTTTGTTTTGTTTTGTTTTGTCTTGTTTTGTTTCATTTTGTTTTGGTGTGTGTGTGTGTGTGTGTGTGTGTGTGTGTGTGTGTGTGTGTGTGTGTGTGTGTGTGTGTGTGTGTGTGTGTGTGTGTGTTTTCAGTTCGTATCTGGAGCTAGAGATTTCGGGTGGAGCATGTCAGGAAATTTTATAGCGGAAATGGACTGCCGGGTAGCCATTGGAGTTCTGTCAGAAGTGGTGTTACATGCTCTCGCTTCAGTTTCTTCGAAACGAATCGTGCAACGCTGTCCTGCACGCTTTGAAGGCGGCCTAACTGTTTTAAGACTGTTCTAAGACTGCGTGCCGAGTTGCAATAGTTGAAACGTGAGGTTATGAGGACAGTAGCTGATCAGTCGTGCACAAGTAGTCTGTGAAAGCTATGGTCGAATGGACACAGTGTGTCTGTCTTAGAGCCCGCTGATTTTACTATCAGCTGACTTGATTTCCATGGCTACGGCGAGACATACGGGTTCTACTCCCAAGATGGCTGCGGAGGATACCGCTACGGTCAAGACTTTTATGGATACCCTACCTTCCTCACCTACCAACCCCTATTTACCACCTTCCATATATTAAAAAAAAAATTCCAACCCTACCCCCTAATCCTCCCCCCCCCCCCTTTTTTTTTTCTTTATTTCTCCTACAACCATATCTCCTCTCTCCACAATCTTGTTAGGACAAAACTGAAACACAGACACAACCACATTAACCGAACTTCTTATTTTTCTTTCCACAGAAATGACTTCACCACAAGTATCATCCTCATTCATCAATATCATATATCCACCTTCACTCTCATCATCATCATCACCTGACAATATTTCCACTTACACAACACCGGAACACACCCCAGCTCACACCGCAACACACACAACTGCTCACACCGCAGACACAAACACAGAACAAGCAGCACAAACCACGACATAATACACACTGACATCAGAGGATTTGGATATCATTAACAGAGAATTTGACAAACCTATGGACACGTACAC
>JACVVK020000005.1:1947500-2047500 GCA_018292915.2 Batillaria attramentaria | reverse complement strand
CCAGCGGAAACTTGACTAATGTAAGCTTCTTTGCTTACTTCTCTTGAATTAACCGCGTTAGCCATATAGTTCCCAGGTTATCGGGAAGTCCCGTTTATGGAAACAGCATGCAGCAACTTCAGCCCGTCTGCTTTATTAGTATCCTCTATAGCGCAGGCACGCGCAAGGTCGAATGTAAGTCAGCGTAAAATACTACAAAAGGGGGAGGGGGGAGGGGGGTTAGATTCACTGACCTGGCACCAAAACAAAAAAATCACCAACACTGAACCACCGTATGGGTAAAAAGGGTGGCCTGTTGCTAACTTCAGTTTCGGTGTCATCGACACTGAGTCTCCCGCCCGCAGAGCGTGTCCTAGGCCGTCGGCTGCTTTTGTGGGTTTTGGGTCCGGCTCCGTTTTAATTCCTCGCGCCCAGGGGAGCTAAAATACTGAAAGCTTTGAAAATAATACATGTAGACGTACGGTGCAAAGGTTTGCTGCCTACTTACTTAAACAAACAAACAAACAAACAAACAAACAAACAAACAACCAAACAAACAAAAAATTGATGATGCTTGAATTTACCCCGTTGACATAACTGGATCAGAATCTGCTGCTAGGGACGTGCAGAGATTTTGAGTAATTGAGTAATTGCTCATCGTCGGTAAACTCAATACTGGTAAAGAGTATCTATAAAGTAATTGCTCATCGTCGGTAAACTCAATACTGGTAAAGAATATCTATAAGGTAATTGCTCATCGTCGGTAAACTCAATACTGGTAAAGAATATCTATAAAGTAATTGCTCATCGTCGGTAAACTCAATACTGGTAAAGAATATCTATAAAGTAATTGCTCATCGTCCGTAAACTCAATACTGGTAAAGAATATCTATAAAGTAATTGCTCATCGTCGGTAAACTCAGTACTGGTAAAGAATATCTATTGGTAACCCAGCGTAGATCGGCCCTCACAGCAACCTTTATCAAAAATGTGTTAGTAAGGGGTATGAAGTGTTTAGGGAAGGCAGTCCCACGGGGAGTAATCAAGACAAGCAAGCAAAGTTAAAAAAAACAACGGACGACTGAAAGGCAACATTTTTTATGACTTCTCTCTTCATGGTACATCAGTTCACATTGTCGTGATTCACACCCCTTTATTGGTAAACAATAACAATAAACCAATGCCGGAACGAATGGATGATGGAGTTGACGAAGATGTTGATGAAGATGATAATTATGATACTGACAAGTATCAAAACAGAGTCAGTAAGCAAGTGAAATTGCCTGCGTAATAAAATGCTGAGCAAAATCAGTATATACAATGTAAGTATCTTATCAGTATTGTCACAGTATACTCTCAAATGAAATCAATATTGTGGAACACACACACACACACACACACACACACACACACACACACACACACACACACACACACACACACACACACACACACCGGCGCCGGCCGGGCACACACGCACCGGTGCACGCCGTGCGCACACGCGGCACACCGGCTTCGCCGCATCTGGCCACCCCGCGCCACGTTATATTTATAATTCCCGCCGCCACGCCACAAAAGTGACGAAGAGCGCTAACAGCCATCCCTCTGCGATCCGGTGATCTCCCCTTGTCATTTGGCTCACATCAGGTACCCGACTGGACTACCCACACTGGATCTGTTTTCTAAGTGGTACTCAGTTTTGCCTGGTCAAGATCACCTGAAGACTGACAGTACAATTTCGTATAGTACTGTTTGGTTTACCGCTGCCCGATCTCGTGGACTCAGTGACCAGTCAAAAACGTGGGCTGAAAAGCCGACCAGTACTACGTACAACCAAAGGTATGGAAAGACACTGGAACATTTTGTTTGCTTTTGTTTTTCCTAATGTGTAATTATCGCATTTTATGTGCCTAGTCGGGGAGCCGGAGTGGCCGAATGGTAGAGCGTTGGACTTCTAATGCTCGGGTCGTGAGTTCGTATCCCGGCTGGGGACAAATATTTGTGCTGGTTTTTTCATCAAGGACGTTAAATCCCCACCCACCCACCCACCAAGTGCCCAGTGCCCAGTCAGTGTGGGTTTGGGTGTTAGTGATGTGCTCAGTCCCATCAGTTTCAAGAATAGTCTGGTTTCCAAAGCCTCCATACTAGGCGAGCGCGTCAGTATCAGACGCAGTCAAAAATGCGATAAAACTGTTTTCTACAATCACACACGGTCATTCACTCAGTCTCATGTAACAGACACTCAAGGTATAAAGAACAGACGAGGAACGCTTAGCCAGTTAGCATTCGAGGCCTATTGAAGGCGGCGCGTAGGTGCCCCAATTACAGCCCTCTCAAACACATTTTTGGCTCACTTGTGTAACAAAGTGAGTCTATGTAATAACCCTCCGTCGTCTGTGTGTGTGTGTGTGTGTGTGTGTGTGTGTGTGTGTGTGTGTGTGTGTGTGTGTGTGTCTGTGTGTCCGCAGTAAACCTTAACATTGGCCTTTTCTCAGAATCTACAAACAGCAGAGACACCAAAATTAATCTGCTGATAGACAGCCATAAGACCTTTCAAAATATACCATAATTATTGAGTTTACCGACTAAAGCTGTCTGTTTGGAAAGTTTACATTGGCATTTTCTCAGAATCTAGAAAAGCCAGAGACATCAAACTTTGCATGATGATGGACATTGACAATACCTTTACCGGCCTGTCTATAGTTAGTGACTTTGAGTCAAGGTCAAGGCCATGCAAGTTGTTTTGCGGAAAGCCTGATGAAACCTTAACATTGGCATTTTCTCAGAAACAATGAACAGCAGATGCACCAAACTTGACACGCTGATAGGCAGCCGTAAAACCTTTTAAAAAAATACCATAGTGATTGACCTTGACCCAAGGTCAAGGTCACTAAAGCTGTCTGTTTGGAAATTTTACATTGGCATTTTCTCAGAGTCTAAAAAAGCCAGAGACATCAAACTCTGCATGGTGATGGACATTGACAACATTTTTACTGACATACCTGTAGTTAGTGATTTTTAGTCTGGGTCAAGGCCATGCAAGCTGTTTTGCGGAAAACCTTCCGAAACCTTAACATTGGCATTTTCTCAGAAACAATGAACAGCAGAGACACCAAACTCGGCCCGCTGATAGACAACCGTAAGAATTTCGAAACATACCATAACGATTGACCTTGACGCAAGGTCAAGGTCACTAAAGCTGTCTGTTAGGAAATTTTACATTGGCAATTTTTAAGAATCTAGGAAAGCCAGAGACATCAAACTTTGCAAGATGATAGACATTGACAACACCTTCAATGACATACCTGTATTCGGTGACTTTGGTTCAAGGTCAAGGCCACACAAGCAGTTTTGCGGAAAACCTTTGAAAACCTTAACATTTGCAGTCTCTCAGAAACAATAAACAGCAGTAGCACCAAACCTGGCTTGCTGATAAACAGCAGTAAGACCTTCCAAGAAATACCATTTTGAATAACCTTGACTAAAGGTCAAGGTCATCAATAGCTGTCGCATTGGAAATTAAAATTGCCGTTTTCTCAGAATGTAGGGGAACCAGAGGCATCAAACTTTGCATGATGATAGACATTGACAAAACCTGTACTGGCATGCTTGTATTCAATTTCCTTGAGTCAAGGTCAAGGCCATTCAAGATGTTTTGCGGAGACTTTAACGTTAGTATTTTCTTGGAAACAACAAACTGCAGATGCACCAAACAAGGCACAATGATAGACAGCAATGAGACCTATGCACACATACCCATTCGAATGACCTTGGCTCAAGGTCAAGGTCATTACAGCTGTCTGTTGTGAAATTGTACATTACCACTTGTACAGAAACTACAAAAACTAGAGCTGTCAAACTTGGCATAATGATAATTACTGATAAGCTCTTCACTTACAGATCTCATTTGAATGACCTTGACCTAAGGTCAAGGTCATAGAAGCTGTCCTGGGAAAACTGTTATATCGCCATTGGCCGTTTTCTTAGGAGACACCCTACTTCAGGATAGCTAGTGATAGGAGCTTTACAGATATACTCTTTTGAATGACCTTGACCCATCTCACAAGTGAGCCAAGGAAGCTTTGCTCCTCTAGATTTTTTTCTCCTACTGTTATGGCCTGTATAGATGTGAGAGGATGGGCACCAGTTTTTGGCTCCCTTGTGTAACAAAGGGAGTCTATGTTATAACCCTCCGTCGTCTGTGTGTGTGTGTGTGTGTGTGTGTGTGTGTGTGTGTGTGTGTGTGTGTGTGTGTGTGTGTGTGTGTGTGTGTGTGTCCGCAGTAAACCTTAACATCGGCATTTTCTCAAAATCTACCTACGGCAGAGGAACCAAACATGGCATGCTTATAGACAGCGCTAAGACCTTTCAAAATATATCATTTTGAATGACCTTGACTCAAGGTCAAGGTCACAAAAGCTGTCTGTCTGAAGTTTTACATTGGCATTTTCTTGGAATTTACAAAGGCAAGACGTTTTAAACTTTGCATGATGATAGACATTGATAAGAACTTTACAGATATAGATGTATTCCGTGGCCTTGTGTCAAGGTCAAGGCCGTACAAACTAGTTTCCGCATTCCGCATTGCTGTGTCCTTTATTCTTTCAAGAAGTCTACCATTTTCATTGCTTTTATTTTTCCCTTCTTTTTCTTGGGCCGGCACGCGGGGGGGGGGGGGGGGGGGGGGGGGGCATACTCGCACTGTTGCTCTTTTGCAGACTCATTAATTATCCAGGGCAGCTAAAAAAAAAAAGTTTCTGTTTCAGTAGGAGGCGTCCGGCCGCCATGGGTCTTGACGACTCAGTGTTTGATACGACTGTTCATGGTGCCATTTCAGATAGTCACCCCGGCGACCGCAGTCTTTGAACAGCAGAGGCACTACACTTGGCATCCTGATAGACAGCCATAAGACCTCCAAAAATGTATCATTTGAATGACCTGGACTCAAGGTCAAGGTCACTAAAGCTGTCTGTTTGAAAATTTTACATTGGCATTTTCTTGGAATCTACAAATACCAGAGGTTTTAAACTTTGCAATGTGACAGACATTGATAAGAACTTTACAGACGTGTATGTATTCCACGGCCTTGTTTCGAGGTCAAGGTCGTACAAGCTGTTTTTGTGAAACCTTAACATTGGCATTTTCTCCGAAACAACAAACAGCAGAGGCACCAAACCTGGTGTGCTGATAGACAGTGATAAGACCTATGCACATATACCATTTTAAATGACTTTGACCTAAGATCAAGGTCATTAAAGCAGTGTGTTTGGAAATTTTACATTTCCATTTTCTCAGAATCTAAAAGTAGCAGAAGCATCAAAATTTGCACGATAATAGACATTGGCAACACCTTTACAGACATACCTATGTTCAATGACAATTCTAGTCAAGGCCAAGGCCGTGCAAGCTGTTTTGGGAAAACTTTAACCTTGGCATTTTCTCCAAAACAACAAACAGTAGAGGTACCAAACAAAGGATGATGATAGAAAGCAATAAGGCCTACCTTTTTGAATGACCTTGACTGAAGGTCAAGGTCATTGAAGCTGTCGTGAATTTTAATTTTAGAGTTTTCAGAGGAACTACAAATACTACAGGCGTCAAAATTGGCATAATGATAGACATTGATGAAATCTCATTTGGATGACCTTCACTCAAGGTCAAGGCCATACAAACTGTTTTGGGGAAAACTGTAATATTGCCAGGAACTCAGCGCCAGAGACACATTACTTGGCATGATAATGGATAGTGATAAGAGCTTTGCAAACATACTCTCGTGAACGACCTTGGCCTTTGTCACAAGGGAGCCATGGAGGCTTCTGCCTTTCTAGTTAGGCATAGTGAGCATCTGATTTCTGGGGTCGGATCGAATTTAGTTGTGACTAGAGATTCAGATTCAACTTAAAACTTCTGTGCACAAGTTGGACCCAAAGGTTTCCTGTTCGCAAATAAACTTGGCCCTACATTATTCCATTAGTGCTTATCAATTCAAGTAAACGCCCTACCTACTTACAAAATAACAAGATGGCCACCAGCCCAATATGTTGTTTCCATTCAATGACCTGCTGTAGTCACAGTCGTAGTCGTTGTGTCATGTATGCAGCCCGCGCGCACACGCCGGAACGCAAGCTCTCTGACATCAAGCATGCTGACATAAAGAAAGTACTGAAAACCCCTATCGTGCCTCTATGCACTTGCAAAAACCCAAACACATGAGGTCGTGTGAGCTCGCCTAGCTGGTTGACGTCACAACTTGTTGGCGTATGCGAGGTTCTACATGGGTGAATGAATTCTTGTAATAAAGTCGTTCCCCTTTGACAGAGTTACTTCCCGCAGACCTGACTGACAGACGATTGCTTACTGGTATCGGAGAAGAGACCCTCTCTCTCTCTCTCTCGCCTTAGACGCGCGCTTGCCCGCGGACGCACGCACCCCCCCTCCCCCTACACACACACACACACACACACACACACACACATTATGCAAAGACCTTGGAATCAGAAAGACGCGTCACTCCTGCCCTCGTAAGAGAGACATATAGCGGGACAACGCGAAGAGTTGTCTGCCCGCATTAGCGCGCATCCTAGATCTGGCCCCTATAGTGACAGCATGGCGGAAAGTGGAAAGCGATCACAAAAGCATGCAATTGTGTTCTGCGCCGAATTGTTCAAATAACAGACAAATATAAACGGGGAAATACTTCTTTTGGTATTCTTGTTGAAAAACAAACATTTTTTTTTCGCTTTCTTGTCAAAAAAAAAAAAAAAAAAAGACCTCAAGTGGTACGTGTGCATGCAGTGTAAACTAACAGTAAACACACGCGGCTGACGCAGATACAGCGTAATTTTTTTCCCTGACAACTTTACAAATCACGGTGACTTAAATTGTGCTAGCATCTAAATTCAGAACACACACACAGAACATAATCATCCGGCTGAACTTCATTCTAACCATTGTAAAACCATATCACAACATAGAATCTGCTGGATCGTCGGTCGCAGATATGATTAATGCTGAGTTAGCAGGAAGTATTCAGCGGATGCGTCCATCTTTGGATCTCTCGCACATTCGATCTTTCTGTGTTCCGTACTAGTTTTACTTGAACACATCGAACGAAATGCACTGCGTAGCCTACGTACAGCAGTGAAAGCCAAACTAGATCTTTCGTTCGTCCTCCGGAACTTTGAGAGTACTTATGTTTTCCATAGGCCTAAAACACATGCGAAATATATGGGGGGAGACCACCTGTCAGTCGCTGACATCTTCGTTTTTGTTTATTTTCTTAAAATGTTTTACGGCGGCTAGTGTAGGGTTGGGTCAAACAACTGCGTAGATCTGCGGGATGCGCGCTACAACTCTTACGCGTTGTCCCTCAAAGGGAGGTAAGTGAACTATCTTTATGTTTCCAAGATCTTTGCATTATGCTTCTGAGTGTGAGTCAGTGGCAAAAACGAAACCCACTGAAATTCCCGCTTTCCACATGTCAAGTTGTAGAGACTCTTGCGAAAAGATACTGCATTTCGATGCAAAATAATTTCTAGACCATCCCAGAACATGCTGGTGCAGTAACGTCAGTAGATTACGTCACCTTGGAGAGATTTCGAGCCTTCCAGTAAGTTGAGGAATGTTCTAGATCTTACCTGTTCAGTTCGTAAGCAGCCCTGCACAGCGTTCTGGATTCTTCTTCTTTCATGAATTTGTTCTTGCGCATCTTCTGTTAATAAAGTATTGGAGTTCCAGCCTGTTGTATCCCGTGTCTTCTCTGCGAGTGCACGATGATGGCGACATAGCATAAGTAAAATACAACACCACGTCTCCAAACAGAGGAATTCGGAAAGAAAGTGGCGAGACACCCCCAAGAAAAAACAGCATCACGTCAATCAAACATGACGCACTTACTTTACGTCAGTGCGCGTGCGTCTCTTCTTCGATGTTTGTGAGGCGTGTGGCTTGCAGAGGAAATGTGCTGTGAGTACAAATTTTCGAGTCAACTGACGATAACGGCTGCAGTGAATTTTTCTAATTTTTTTGTATATTTTTTATGGCACCCCAGGCTCATTATCTATGTATAGTAGGAGCGATTTTGAGATCTAAAGTGTGTTCACCAGCACTTTCATCAGGTACGGCTTACGCCAAAAGTATAAAAGCGACAACCTCCAAACTTCACTTAGTTGAGAGTCCGTATTCATGCTATCTATGTCCAAAAAATGGAGTGGTTTAGGTAAATATTACGCCTTTAAACGCCAGAAAGCCACTTTTTCTGAAAAGGGCGATAACTCGCAAATCATGTGTGCAATCGTATCTGGATCGGGCCTTCTATTCAACAATCTTGATTCATTAAGAAACCCCAAATTTGAAATCGATCGGTTCAGTATTTTTGGAGAAATAGGCATCTGAACTGGGTTCACATGCAATGTCAATTCAGGCTCGGTTTACATGAAAACTATAAGAGCGACCATTTTCTAGTAGTGACTCTGTTCAGAGTCCGTATTCAAGCTATCTACTGCCAAAAAATTGAGTGATTTAAATAAATATTACGCCTGTACACGAAAGACAACCAACTTGTCTCAAAAGGGCGATAACTCCCAAATCACGTAAGCAATCATCACACGCTTGAATCGTCTAATGTAACATTTTGATATATTTGGATACCCCAAATTTGAAGCCATTCGGTTGAGTATTTTCGAAGAAACGGGCCTGGACACAATTCACACACGCACACACGCACGCACGCACGCACACACATCCGCACAGACGGCACTCACTGAGGAGGAGAAGTGCGTTCGGAACACCATACGCGTCAGCATCGATGACGCAAGTTTTCTTACGTCATTGTCAGAGTTACACTTGCAAAATCGTCTCTGCGGGAGATCGGCAGTGACGTGCGTTTGTACCACAGATGCTTGCCTATGAACGTGGAAATTTTAGCCCGTCCTATTATGTTGTTTCCATTACTATGGAAACAACATAAAAACAACACATTTTTAAACTTACAGGAAATTACCTTATTTAGTCATGTACCAGAGTCATACGTTTGCTCTTACAAAAGGCATAAAAAATGGTTAAACACTATAAACACAACAAAAGCTAGCAAGTCAGGGGCAGCAACTGCGAGGCCCAACAGCCTGAGGGACCGTACCTTACGGCCAGCCGGCTGGCCGCAGTGTGGAGCCTTCAAGTACAACTTTGTCTACAATTACCGCTGAGGGTTGACCTTAGGCTGTTTTCAATATAAGTGGAATTCTCCGGTTAACGGCCGTTTTTTTCATCGTTCTATCGTCACGTGCCAGATCGTTTCAAGAAAGTCTGGTTTCACTAGTTTCAGAGCCTCCATACTAGTCGAGCGCGTCAGTATCAGACGCAGTCAAAAATGCGATAAAACTGTTTTCTGTCATTTTCTGAATAAAACTGATGAGCACTGAGTCAATATTGATCGACTGAAAGGCCTACATTTTGAAGAAAAACAGCAACGACAAACGCCACTGAACAGGGCAAAATTATAAGACTCAGTTCACAGTGCGATACGTGATGATTAGTGTTAATCCTTTACTACTGTTCCTGCGTCGGTGCGGCGGTACTAAAGATCATCGATGACAACTGGATTCACTGGCGCGCGTTTTGCTGTGTCTTTCATTCTTTCAAGAAGTCTACCATTTTCATTGCTTTTATTTTTCCCTTCTTTTTCTTGGGCCGGCACGCGGGGGGGGGGGGTGGGGGGCATACTCGCACTGTTGCTCTTTTGCAGACTCATTAATTATCCAGGGCAGCTAAAAAAAAAAAAAAAAAAAGTTACTGTTTCAGTAGGAGCCGTCCGGCCGCCATGGGTCTTGACGACGCAGTGTTTGATACGAATGGTCATGGTGCCATTTCAGATAGTCACCCCGGCGACCGCAAACCCGACTACGGCTGACTTTTGTTGTTCAGTGTAGTTGTTGCTGTTTGTCTGTATGTAAGGTTATGAATGTTATAGAATGTGATGGCTGGAATGTTACAGAAAGGAACCAGCGTGTCATGGCGTTGCCAGAAGAGTATCCCACCCAAGAAACAGGGGAAACTGAAATGGACTATGACGTTCATGGGCCTCCTAATGGGGGACAGGGGGCGGCAAATGCTGGTCTACCTCCATGTGTGCGGGAAGCGGCGTCACACAACGCCAACGGTGGCGAACACGGGGTATCTCCGGCATCGTCAGAATAAGCCGAACCCCTTAAACCCCGGCGCACTATTGCCGAGGTCCGATCTATAAGGTCATCAGTGCCTTGTTTGTGAGCCGGAAAGTCGGAATTATGTTTGTTAAAAAGAAACTGTCTAGGACGTGCTGAAATTTCTGTCACATTGTTGAACGTTCTTCAACACTTTTACCATTTTGGTATTTAATTCGGACTGCTCGTTTGCAGTTATGATTTGTGATCTTCATCAGTTGTGCCATCTCCTAGCACATCAGTTTTGTATGTGTGTGTGTGTGTTCGTGCGTGCGTGTGTGTGTGTGTGTGTGTGTGTGTGTGTGTGTGTGTGTGTGTGTGTGTGTGTGTGTGCGCGCGTGTGTGCAATTCTCCATGATTATTTAATTCATTTGTGAGCATACTGTGATCTGATTCCAAGGTCTTTGCTGTGATGATATCGGATACCTATTATATTGTGCTTATCATCGGTTTTACTACGCAGGCAATTTCATTTGCTTACTCTGTTCATACTTGAACTTATGAGGAAAAAATAAATTTCGTTTACCACTGAATCAGTCAGTGTTGCCTTTGACCGTGACAGTCGTATTCAGTTTGTGTGTAAATCTGAACTTAGTTCTCACTTTATGATATTATTTACCACTAGTACTGATTTTACCGACGATTAACAATCACAATCTGCAAAATATGCACATGAAGTTCAGTTCTAGCAGCAGATTCTGATTCAGTTATCAGTGTCAACACCGGTATAAAGATTCAAGCGGCATCACCGACTGATCAAGTTTTTTTCAGTTTTGTCAAGTTACGCTGAGTTTACATAGGCAGCGAACCTTAGCACCGTTCATCTACATGTAGTCTGTACTACTGAGTTCAAGTTTCAGTCAATATTTCGGCAGCCAGCCTGAAATTTCGGCAGCTCGACTGACTGAGTCCCTCGGGTGGGAGGAATATTTGGGCCGGACCGCAAAAGCTGGCCACAACTGAAACGACGCCGGACCAGCCGCGTCGGGCCGACATAGGACACGTGGAAAAAGGAGCCGGTGCCCCAGCGGCGGGCCGGTCGCGTAGGACATCGACTGAAACTGAGAGTCAGTTTTAATTCACTTATCCGGCAAAGTTTAGCAGCAGGCCTTCTAGCACTATTCAAGCATTTTTTTACGCAAAGTGTCACTGTTGGTGATTTTTTTGTTTTTGTTTTTTGTTTTTGTTTTGGGGCCTTATGAATGTTCCTCCGCCGGTGTAGTATGTCATACCGGCTTACCGCATCCGACCCTACACGTGTGCTGTCGAGGATACCGTGTACTGACAAAGTTAGAAATAACCCTTGGCTTCAGTTCAGCGGCAACTGAACACAGTAAAACCGTACCCTCGGCAGCCGGTGTATTTTGGTTTCTGTTCGTTTTATCAGTTTCAGAAAAACTGACATGATAAATTAAGTTATATACAGTTTTCACAGTGAGGTGCCCGGATTACGGAAAACTACACCTGTGACATCATCATAGTGACTGAGTCACGTTACCGTACAGACTGAGTTGATCAGTTTCGACCGTAAAACGGTTGCGAGTTTTAACGAGCAGTTTTACGGTCGGCGGATATCAACAAACGAACAAACGAGTGTCACAGTGGACGGTGTATTTTACGCGGCAATCGGGGGCATCGAACCAGTTCAGTGGGAAAATTATTCAAGTTATACCACGTCCGTACCCGGCGGCCTGCATTTCTTTGATTCACTGAGTCAGTTGAAAGCTGACCGGCACTGATCGGCACTGAATCCACAAACTCAGACTGATGTGATGCTTCACGCCGCGGCGGCATCTGACTGAGGTGCGCTTTACTGACTTCGCTTTGTCCATAGGCTTTGAGAAGTCAGCACTGAAGTCCGTTTCGAAGCCCCCGACCCGGCGATTGTGGATAAAACTGACGCAGCGGCAAAACTGACTGACTCCCTCCGTCCGGCGTGACGTCGACATGACGTGACTGACGGAGCCGCCGGGACCGGGTGATCAGTCAACAATTTCACGTCAAGCGACTCAGTGGCAAAGCTCCTTCGTCCCCATTCCCGTACGAAGTCGAACCACGTCATGTCGTGACGTATAGTAGAGCGGAAAACGCAATCGGTGGAGTGATACGTGATCCGCCAAGTGACTAACAAAGGATGGAGGGTTCCGAAGAAATTAGAAGTACCTAGTGCTTATAAATCTGTGTATAAGAAATGTGGTCAGGCTGGACAAAATATGTGAGAAAAGGATCTTTGGAGAGTCGAGCGGTCGGGAACCAGTCACAAATTGCCTCCCTTACTGGAGCTCTTGATGGAAAGAACGTATCGCTGGTCGCAGATTTTGTAAATAAATCCACCCAAACTGAGTATTTTTCAGATTTGTAGCAACTTCACGCGTTTTTGGAATAAAAAGTTTCTTAGTAAATACTCAGAAGTAAATATATTGAACAATTAATGGTCAAAGACGATCGGATTTACATGTTGACATTAGAAACAAGATGGCGGCTATACGGTGGGCTCCGCAATCCATGGTGGTTTCAACTTTGTAAAAACGTGGTGAATCCACGCGAATTCCAAACCAGTTTTACTCCAATAGGTCTAACGGTAATAAAACCACTTGGCATTATTATTTTTTCCCCTGAAAAAAGCGTATATCTCAGGTTTGACTTACTGCTGTGGGGCACGACGCGTCCATGTATGATACTCATACTGAAAGAACGCCACAAACTGAGCCGACTGTCCCGAATCAAGTTTTACTCTCAATTAGCGTGCACTCCATCGTTAGGTTTCTTGAGTTCCTTTCCTCGCGGGAAGGTAGGAAAGAGGAGGACAGCGCACACGGCAGATACTATATTCCCAACCAGATGTTGGAAATAAAATGAGTTCTTTTTTTTCTATTTCATCGAGTTGTCAAGTTACGGTGTTGCAAGCCAACTAGTCAGTTTTATTTCCTGAAAAGTACACCAGTCGTTGTCAGTCACCTAGATCACTAAAAGTATGCTCTGACTTGACGATTTTTTTTTTTTTTTTTTTTTTTGCACTGAATATCATCTCACTGCTTGATTGATTGACCGAGTGTGTGTGTGTGTGGGGGGGGGGGGGGAGGGGGGGGGGGGCATGTGGGCATTTGTACACCACCACCACCACGTTTTCTGCAAAGTATATTTATTTGTTTCCTTTCTACCATCCCTCCTAGATCCTGAACATAAACACTTGATATAAAGTTGGTATGAAGTTGAGGCAGGCATGATGGACAATGAAGCATTGCTTTTGGACTTTGTTTTAGAATGTAAAAGTCCCAAACCTGACAGGACCTGTCATGACCACTAGGCCAAATCTCCTTGTCAGCCTTCTGTTCTGTTGTAGCAGCAGTCTGGTCCAGTAAAGACAATGAACATGATGGGCTTCTTTGCCATCACATAAATGACTCTATGGGGTGAAATAGGTGAGGGTCATTCTTTCACAGGGTTTTAAGGGAAATTAACCACCGCCTATAGAAATACTGCAATCGCCTTCTTTTACTATGTAATGAAAACATTAACAAGAAACCAGCAGTACAAATCTTATACAAGAGCAGTCAGCAAATTTTCATTTCTCACTGTCAAAATTTATCATCCTGGATAGTGTTTTGACAAATTGATTATGAAGAACTCAAGTCACAAGGATCTAGCTGAGTCAATAAGAATTGCTCTAAATCCCCTGTCCTCACATTGACACATGACTGAACATGGGAACAAGTTCTTCTTCTTCTTCTTCTGCGTTCCCTGTTCTGGACTCCGCCTCAGATGATTAGGTTTGTGGTCTTTATATAAGCAGTGGTCTTCAAGAGGTCTGTTTTGCTGCCCCAGAGTTTCTCTGCCAGTGTGGCTCCGTTCGGCCAGTGTTGTGTCCTTGCTTCTTTGAAGAGGGGGCAGGACTGCAGAATGTGTTCCGGGGTTTGAGGGGCTGTTCCGCACGGACAGTCTGGTGAGTGTGACAGCCCAAGGCGGCACAGGTGGGCACGCAGTCTGCAGTGTCCAGTTCGTAGTCTGAAGATGGTGGTCTGTTCATAACGCTGGAGCTGTGGCATCTGGTCGTTAGATGGGGGATTGTGTTGCGCCGTCCAGATTGTCTTGTACTGATGTTTTACCAGAGTCTTGGCTTCTGTGTAGGAGACTGCCTGTTGGGGTTGCTCTTTTCTGCTGCCAGACTTGGCCAGTCTGTCTGCTTCTTCGTTTCCTGTGAGACCACAGTGAGCAGGGATCCACTGTACGGCAACCTTCATCTGTTGTGAGAGGGCAGCTAGAAGGTGCTGTGTGTCTCTTTCCAGCTGCTCACTGGGTGACTGCAGGCTTTGGATGACGGATCTGCAGTCAGTTAGGAAGACGACGTGTGTGGGCAGGGGGGATTCTCTACCAATGAGCTTGGCAGCTTCTCGGAGAGCATTGACTTCAGCCCTGAAGTTTGTGGATAGTCGTCCAGCAGGCATGGAGGTTGTTGTGGTGCGGCCATCTGGGTGGCGGATGAGAATCCCGCTTCCTCCATTCCTGACTGCTGAGTCTGCGGACCCGTCAGTATAGGCGTGTGTCCAGACTGACATGTTGTAGTCCCGATCCAGCATTTCTAGTGAGAGGGATCTAAGCGTGGCTTGTGGCTGGTCGTCCTTGCTGGTCACTCCTGGGACATCTGTAACAAGGAGCACCCCTTCCAGGTTGGTGTCCCATTCCTCAGCTGCTTGGAGTGGCTCTTGTTCTTCAGAAGTGGATGGCAGGATGTCCATGTGTGTTCTCATCAGCTGTTTGGCCAGGTGGTTGAAGCTGCCTCTTTTCAGTCGGTTCTTTGTGTGTTCTTGGAGGTGCTGGTGGGCGGGGTGGGTGGCTAGTCTTTTCAGTTTTTCGCTCTGGGTGAGCACTTTCTCCTCCCTTCAAGAGAATGGAGTCCTGTAGTTGTTTCGAGGGTGTGTACGGGTGTTGTTTTCAGCCCGCCTGTGATGATTCGCATGCCTGCGTTCTGCACCTTGGCCAACCTGCTGGTGTTGCTCTTTGCTGCGGTGGCCCACGCTGCTGCTCCATACTCCATCACAGGGCGTACATTCCCAATGTACACCCTCTTCAGGATGCTGCTGTTGGCTCCCCACTTAGTGCCAGCCAGTTTCTTCATGAGAGAGAGTCTTTTTGTGGCCCTTTTCTCCATCTCTCTGATGTGGGGGTTCCATGTCAGTTTCTTGTCCAGTTTGGTTCCAAGGTATGTTGGTGTGTCTTCCTGGGGAATCTGCTGATTGTTGATGGTCAATCTGAGAGTCTCCTTGGTGTTAGAAAGAGAGAAGCAGGTGGTTACTGTTTTCTGGCTGTTGATGGTGACGCACCAGTCCGTTGCCCATTTGGAGGTGGTGTTGAGGGCCTCTTGCATTCTGACTGTGGCAGAGGAGGTGGACTCTGAGGCGTTCCACATTGCGAAGTCGTCAGCATGTAGGGCTCTGGAGATGTGTCTGGACAGACTACTGGAAATGTCATTGATGAAGACAACGAAGAGAGTGGGAGAGATCTTTGCTGCGGTGGCCCACGCTGCTGCTCCATACTCCATCACAGGGCGTACATTCCAAGGTATGTTGGTGTGTCTTCCTGGGGAATCTGCTGATTGTTGGTGTGTCTTCCTGGGGAATCTACTGATTGTTGATGGTCAGTCTGAGAGTCTCCTTGGTGTTAGAAAGAGAGAAGCAGGTGGTTACTGTTTTCTGGCTGTTGATGGTGACGCACCAGTCCGTTGCCCATCCCTGGGGGACCCCTTCCCTGATCTTGACTGTGTGGCTCAGGCTGCTGTCCAGCTTGACTTTTGCGGTTCTGTGGCACAGGAAGCTCTTGAACCAGTTTAACATGCGTCCTGCTATTCCGGCGGTCAGTAGTTTCAGGAGAAGGCCGTCTTTCCACACCTTGTCGAACGCCTTGGACAGATCGATGAAGGTGGCGACCACTTTCTTCTTCTCCTGGAAGGCGTTCTCTATTGACTGTGCCAGGTAGACGAGCTGATCTTCAGTACTCCTGTTCTTCCTGAAGGCAGTCTGTTCTTTGGTGATCAGGTTGTTGGATTCCAGGTGCCACATCAGCCTCTTGTTTATCATCCGTTCAAGAGTCTTGCCGAGGAGGCTGATAGGTCTGTAGCTGGTTTTCTTTGCTGGGTCTTTTCCCTTTTTCCTTATGGGGATGATAGTGGCCTCCTTCCATGCTGATGGGAAGATGCCAGTTTTCCATGACTGGTTGAACAGCTCAAGCAGTTTCCTCCTGGCAGCTGGCCCAAGATGCTTGATCATCTCGTTGCAGATTCCGTCTTTGCCAGGGGCTTTCTTGGTCTTGAGTCTTCTGATGGCATCATTTAGTTCTGCCAGGCTGAGATCGGATGTCATTGCGGTGGTCGGAGTTGTTTGTTCTTTGAGCCTGTTATGCAGCTGGGTTGCAACCTCCTCCTGTGGTGGGACTTTGATGGTGCTCTCCATCTCAAAGACATCAGCAAGGAGGTTTGCAGCTTTTTTGCCTGTGTAGAGGGTGTCGTCTTCCTTGAGGACAGTGGTTCTGTTGGTGGTGGTGGTGTCCTCATTGAGTGACTTTGTGAGTCGCCAGAGTTTCCCAGTGTCCTTTTCCATGCTGAGTGATGCTGTCTTCTCGTGCCATCTCTGTTGGAGTTCTTTCCTCTTGCAACTGTTAAACTCCTCCTTTAGGTTGTTGTGTCTGGCCGTGGTCTCACTGGATGGGTTCTGCTCCATACAGGTTCGTGCTTCAGAAAGCTGCTGGTGGAGTGTGGCCAACTGTTTGCTCCAGTACGGCTTGTAGTCCTTTCTGAAGCCACGAGGAATTGACCTTTTGGCTGCTGTGAGGATGGATTCGGTCATCCTCTTCACGTTGGTGTTCATGTCTTCTGTAAAGGTGACGTTACAGAGGTCACCAGCATGGTGTTGGTACTTCAGCCAGTCAGCTCTCTTGAAGTTCCAGCTGGCATGCTTCCTGTGATGGTCGGTGCTGGCCTTCTTGTCTGCAATGTGTAGGATGATGGGGAGGTGGTCGCTTCCACCTAGCTGTTCGCTGACGACTCTGGTGGTCTGCTTCTGAAGTCTTCGGTTGCCATTGCCAGGTCCGGAGTGGATGTTTTCTTCCAGGCTCTGGAGTAGTATGATGGTTCGTCGTCAGGCTGGTTGATCAGGATCAGCTGGTTGTCAATCAGCCAGTCTTCTATTTCCTCCCCACGGTAGTCTGAGTTGTCGTATCCCCAGCTGGGTGAGTGGCCATTGAAGTCACCGACAATCAGGTGATTGTATGATGCGGGCTGGATGGTGTGGAGGTCCAGGCTTGCAGTGGGAGGGCTGTAGCAGTTGGTTATGAGGAGTTCCTCTCCCTGCAGCAGGACTTTGGTGGTGATGTATTCAAGCTCCCCGCTTGAGGTTTGTCCAGTCACAGCAGCTGCTCGGCAGTCTGTCAGGATGGCTGTGTGGTCTGACAAGGGTTAGCACCCCTCCTTTGTGTCCAGATGGTCTGTCTCGCCGAAAGCTGTCATAGCCCCTGATGAAAAATCTGCGAGCTTCATTTAGGTGTGTCTCTTGGATGCAGATGACGTCGATTTTCTTTTCTCTGAGGAAGGCCTGTGACTCTGGTTTCTTCTGCTGGATGCCTTCTGCGTTCCACTGTGCAACCCTTATGGCTGTTGTTTGGGTTGTGGTACGACCAGTAGCACTACTCTGCCTCCCCCTGGGTCCCAGGTCGACAGAGCCGCCAGTCGCTGAGGCGGGCCCCTTTGAGGCTTTGGTCCACGGGGACGACACCATAACGATATATCCATCTGAGGTTGCGTGTGTGCTCGTCTCCCTGACGGGTTGCCACACTATGTCCTCCAGGGCATAGTCAGCGACACTCCGACTTCGTTGGCTTGGTTTTGAGTTTGGAGTTTTCCTTCTCCTAGGAGGGCTTCCTTCGCCTGGATGTAGAGAGCCCCTCCTGCCCTCAGGTGACCCTGCTGGGAGACAGGGGGTGTTTGTTTGGAATTTTCCTTTTCCTGCCACGGCTGACGACTGTGTCCTGTCCGGGTTTTTCTGTCAGTGTTTTCCCTTCACTTAGCTGGATTGCCTGCCACAGCTAATGAGCTCCAGCTACCCTAACCCAGTTTGCACTTTTGGTCAGTCCCCTACCCAACACAGACCTGTTCAGCTTGGTTGAACCTGCCGGGAGCACTACGCTCCCACTGACATAGCTCTAGGGGTCATCAGGGATCGCAAGCCAGCACACCGCGTCAAGATAAGTGCACTGTGCCGGCGTGTCATACCAAGTCGCACCCGTGAAGTGGGTGAAGCTCGGCTGTGTGGCAACAGCCTCCCCATTGGGTCCATAGCACACCCGCTCTGGGTAGGAGCCGACCTAGGTAGGAAAAAAAACCCGCTTGCCGCGACTGGGGATCGAACCCGGGTCTCCCGGTCCATAGTCCGAAGTGCTAACCACTACACCACGGGGGCCGGTATGGGAACTTCTTCTTCTTCTTCTTCTTCTTCTTCTGCGTTCCCGGCCATGCTAAATGGAAAGTCCGGTCTTGGTGACGAACTCCGCTGTCCGCCGCAGTGACGCTGTCGGTCCCCAGAGCTTCTCTTGTAGGTCCGCCTCACTGGGCCACAGCTGGTGTCGGAGGGCGCTGTAGGTGGGACACGTCTGGAGGATATGGGTTGGAGTCTGTGGGCCTGTGCCACATGGACACTGGTCAGTGTGTGAGATCTGCAGGCGGTAGAGATGGGAGTGGAGTTGGCAGTGTCCAGTTCTGAGCCTGAAGATGGCGACTTGATCGGCTCTGTCCAGCTGGTAGATGTTATCTGTTTCTGGACTTGACTGCAGGCGCTGCCTCCATGTGGTTCTCAGCTGGCTGCGGAGGATGGTTTTCGCTTCTCCATAGGACATTGGGTGGGCAGATTGATGGAGCTTGCTGCCTGCCTTGGAGAGTCGGTCTGCTTCTTCGTTGCCTAGAATGCCACAGTGAGAGGGAATCCACTGCAGGGTAAGAGTGGTCTTGGAGCTGAGGGACTGCAATTCCTGTCTGATGGTCTGTAGAATGAGCTCTCTCTCTCTGGTCTGGAGGCTCTGTAGGAGTGCTCGGCAGTCTGTCAGGATGGCTGTGTGGTCTGGCAGGTTCTCCATCTGGTTGAGAGTCTTGGCCGCTGTGAGGAATGCAGTTGCTTCCGCTCTGAAGTTTGTGGAGTAATGTCCTGTGGCGACAGACTTGCTGATGTGAGTTCCGTCTGGTAGCCTGATGAAGACGCCACCTCCCCCGTTTCTCACGGCATTCTCCGCGGAGCCATCTGTGTAGACATGGGTCCAGGTGGTGTTGGGGTATCGGGTGTGAAGCATCTCCAGGGTCAGGGACTTCAGTTCTGCTCCTGTGTGCTCCTCTTTTGCTCCAATCCCTGGGACGTCAAGGATGATGTGGGGAACGTCCAGTGACCAGTCCTCAGAGTCCTGGAGCGGTTCAGGGTCGTGGTCTCGGGGTGGGAGTGATGAGCTGTGCTTCTGCTGGAGTGCCTTTATCAGGTGGTTCGGGCTCTGTCTCTTGAGGCGGTTCTTGGTTGGGGCCTGAAGCTTTTCATGTAGTGGGTGGGAAGGGAGCCTCTTCATCTTTTCACTTTGTTGCAGGAGCTTTTCTTCTCGTCTCTCCTGAAGTGGGAGCAGACCTGTCAACTTCTCCATGGCTGGGATTGGGGTGGTCTTTATGCCTCCTGTGATGAGTCGCATGGCGGTGTTCTGTACTTTGGCCAGGTTTTCTATGTTGGTCTTGGCAGCGGAGGACCAGGCAGTGGCGGCGTACTCCATGTGGGGTCGTACAGCGCCAGTGTAGACTTGCGTCAGGATCTTCATGTTCGCCCCCCACTTGGTGCCTGCCAACTTTTTTATTACGGCCATCTTTCTGACTGCTTTGCTGTGCATGGTGTTGATCTGGGGAGTCCACGTCAACCTCCTGTCTAGTTTCACCCCAAGGTAGGTAGGGGTGTCTTGCTGGGGGATGTCGGTACCTTCTATTTGTAGGTTGAACACTTCCTTTTTTGGGGAGAAGGAAAAGCATGTGGTCTCTGTCTTAGTTCTGTTGATGGAGACCATCCAATCTCTGGCCCAGTTGGAGATGAGGTTCATGGCATCCTGCATTCTGTAGGCGGCTGTGCTGATCTGTTCGGACTTTGTCCATATGGCAAGGTCGTCAGCATGGAGTGCCCTTGAGATGTGGTTGGAAAGTTGGTCAGTGATGTCGTCAATGAAGACAATGAAGAGGGAGATACAACTTCCCTGAGGGACGCCCTCTCTGATCTTCACTTGCTTGTCTGGCCATCCAGCTTGACTCGGGCTGATCTCTGAAACAGGTAGCTGTGGATCCACCAGTACATCTTTCCGCAGACATTCTTCTGGAGCAGCTTAAGTAGAAGGGCTTCTTTCCAGACTTTGTCGAAGGCTTTGGTCAGGTCAACAAAAACTGCTAGGCTCTTCATCTTCTGTTGGAAGCCGTTCTCAATGTCTTGGGTGAGGAGCGTGATCTGGTCTTCTGTGTTCCTGTTCTTTCGGAACCCGGACTGTGTCGGGTTGATGAGGTTGTTCTTCTCTAGGTGGTACTGGAGGCGTCTGTTCACCATGCGCTCCATGGTCTTTCCGAGGCAGCTGAGGAGGCTTATTGGGCGGTAGCTGGTCTTGTTGTGCTTGTCCTTGCCTTTCTTTAATATGGGTGTGATGATGGCTTCCTTCCAGCTGGCGGGGAATTCTCCAGAGTTCCAGGACTGGTTGTAAATCTCCAGCAGCTTCTGTTTGGCGTGCCTCCCGAGGTGCTTTATCATTTCGTTTGTGATTCCATCACGTCCAGGTACTTTCTTGTTTTTCAGCTGTCTGGAGGCATTGTTAAGCTCTTGCAGGGTGAAGTCTGCTGACATGCTCTCAGTTGGCGTCTTCTTTTTGAGTTCCTGTTTTGTTCTCCTCCGGACGTCTTCTGTTTTCTGCCGGGGGACATCCAGGTGACTCTCTTGACTGAAATTTTCTGCAAGGAGGGAGGCTGCCTTTTTCCCTGTGTAGATCTGGTTGTCTTGTATCAGGAGTGCCGCCCTTGGGTTTGGCTGGAAGTCATCGTTTAGGGTCTTGGTGAGCTTCCACAGTTTCCCGGTGTCCCTCTCCATGTTTAGGGAGGTGATCTTTTCTTTCCAGGAGTTTCTTACTTCTTTGGTCTTTTCCTCATCAAAAGCAGTCCTTGCTCTGCTGTAGGCGGCGTTGTTCTCTGGGCTGGGTGTCTGTTCCACCTGTTCTCTGGCTGTTGTTAGCTGGTCCTGGAGAGTTTGAAGGCGTTCACTCCAGTACGGCTTGTATTCCTGCCTTCTTCCTCTTGGGATGGTTTGCTTGGCCGCCTCCATGATACACTGCGTGAGGTGTTCCACGTTGCTATTTATGTCTTTCTTTTGGCTTATATTGCTGTTCATACAGAGTTGGTTGGTAAGTTCTCCGAACTTGGTCCAGTCTGCTTTTTTGTAGTTCCAGCCGGGGTCTTTTCGTGGTTTTGTGGGCTGCTCTGTCAGGGACAGTTTCAAGAGGACTGGTACGTGGTCACTACCGCCTAGCTGATCTTTGACTTGTCTGTCGCAAGCTTTCTGGACATCCTCTGTGGCAATTGCGAGATCTGGGGTGCTGCACGTTTTCCAGGCTCTGGAAAGACATGTTGGCTTGTCTTCCGGCTTGTTGATGAGGATGAGGTTGTTTTCAATCATCCAGTCTTCAATCTGTTCTCCTCTGTTGTTCATGTCTTGGTATCCCCAGCTTGGCGAGTGTGCGTTGAAGTCACCAAGGATCATCAGGTTTTGGTCAGTGAGAGGTAGAGTGTTTAGCTGCAGTTCTCTGTCATGGGAACAAGTGAAGACAGTAATAGAAGTTTGGTGATTGTCTTTGAAACATGTTACATGAAGCACTGTTTTACTGCTATCAAAGATTTACCTATTTAAAACATTCCTGACAAAATAAAATAAAATAAAATAAAATAATGAGTGGATACTGTGTGTGTGTGTGTGTGTGTGTGTGTGTGTGTGTGTGTGTGTGTAGTGGTGGTGGTGGGGGGGGGGGGGAGGTGAGGGAGTGTCAGGGACTTTTCATTTCTCACTGTCAAAATGTAGGATACTGGATTGTGTTTTGACAATTTAATTATGAAGAACATAACCCATAAGGTTTTGGGTGAGTCAATAGAAATTGCCCAGCAACCCCTTACTTCACATTGACATATGTCTGCACATGGAAGCAAGTAGAGACTTTACAACATTTTACATGAGGCATTTATTCCCTGAACGACTAACAGATCCAAACCCATTTAAAACATTCATGACAAAACTGAAATGTAAAAATTAAATAAAATAACAAATGATAAAATAAAATAATAAAATTTAAAAATAATAATAAAATATAATAAATAAAATTTTAAAAAATCATTTAAAAAAATAAAATTAAATAAATAGCACTGTTCTCTGGTTGGACAAACAGTATGGCGTTTGTGTCTGACTCTGCTATGTATTTGATTCCTTTCAAGTAAGTTCACTTTTCATTGCTATTTGTTTTCTAATACTGAGTCGCCTGAATAAAATCTCCCTTTTTTCAGACATGCTACATGTACTATCACAAATCATTATGATACTTTTTCTGCCTATTCGCTCTACATAAATCATTATTATCATTTTAAAATCTTTTGATCAGCAGAAGCTGACTATCCTCTAACAATATCTTAGAAGTAATTTCTTTGACATTGCATGTTCTCACAATGCGAATACAAGTGCTAATGTAAGTCAGTAGGGCAGATCTAAGGCAGTGGATACGGAAATGGTACCTGCATGTAGAACAGTGGTACATATGGTACCTACATGTAGAACAGTGGTACATACGTACATCCATATACAATAAGCCTATTACAATAATAAATGGTTTTGAGACTCATTTCACCATAAACAGTTTACCAATCATAGAAGATTGTAGAGTACTTAATGACACTGGAACACAGAAATGAAGTTTCAAAGAGTATGCACTGCCGTGTTCAGTTCTATGTAGGTGGTGGACACTTATTACACAGATTTCATCCTCTGCTGCTATACACGTGAAACGTGTATTCCATGTGAAATTTCTGTTGTTTGCATTTGTCAAAAGTTAGAACTTGATTTCAGCAGTTACTGACAACACGCACCACAGTCACCTTCTATTGACTATTTTGTTTGCATTTCCGTCGGTGAACCCTCTCCAGGTCTCTCCCATCAAATGACCTTCTATGATGCTGTGGACCAAATGGGCCCCTCCAACACCAACATCCCCCTCCCTCCTCTCACACACCCTTCTGCCCACTACACACAGGGATGTTTTATGTGGAAAATCACTTTCGCATTAATGTGGTTGATAACAAACAGCTGAACAGTGTATCCAATATCCGTAGTGTTAGCTCTGCATTTGTTTTGCCCTGCTCAAGTAATGAAATTAAATAATATGTCTGTGTCAAACATGAAAGCACTCACTGCCATCCACTTTCCTTCAATTCAGTGATTTTTTTCTGATTTTTTTTTTCTTTACTGAAGGTTTTGTATAACAATTTTACTATACTCATTTGAAAAGTCAGTTAGGTCCTGAAGCATTCAGTTTATGGAACTTATGATTACATGTAAATCAGTTCTTTCAAGTATTTAAAGGCGATTATTGTGGATACACAAAGCTGAGAGAGAGAGAGATAACGATAACGATAAGAGAGAGACAGACAGACAGACAGACAGATGTCTATGCCCATCCCAGTGGAGGCGATTACCTGTCGGTAGCAAGGACAGTATGCCCCGGCCAACCTAGCTTCTATGCAAATATTTCAACTGAGAAAATCACTTTTGCATTCTCAAACAGCTGACAGCTATACTAAGGGTATCAGATATCTATTAACTCTGTTTTGCCCTAAACCAACCAGTGAAATTAATAGGAATGTGTCACACACACAAGTACTTTCATCTTCTTTCCTTTTTCTATACTGCAGCTTTTTTTTTTTTTTTTTTTTAGTTATCCAGTGACAAACTTCCAGAACTGAAGCTGCTGATTTATCACACACACACACACACACTGTGAGACGGAGCCCGGCTGACACATGTGCTCAGTGCATATGCGCGACTGAGTAGGGATGGGAGTAGGGTTAAGTGTTGTTCTTCAGTTTAAAGAAATAATTTCTGCTAGTGCTCACGTCTTTTCCCACGATAAAGTGTCTTGTTTGCGCTAGAATAAACGAATAGATTTGTTGATAAACATCTTTATGTGATGAAATCACAGCCACTCCAGTGGTCGTTTTGATTTCGCCCTTAGCTGCACTGGCGTTAAAAGTCTGAAAAATTATCTGTACTGGCACACGCAGGACTTTTGAAAGAAATCTGTGAAACTGTTTCCTTTGCTCACATGGCTGATTCTATTGCTATCGACTGCAGATCAAAACCCTTCGGCACGCAGTCTTGTCATTCAGGCGATGTGTCAGCCGGCAAAGCCGCTTTCCAAATATTAAGCAAGTAAAAGTTATGAAAAGTAATAAGGATGTCAACCAGAATTGTAGTTCTGCAAATGTGCACCGCAATGTCTTTTGATCGAGGCGTAAAAGAACGAAGCGAGCTAATTTAAGACAACAGGTCGAGTTCTTCGCGATTCTTTCAAGTACGCGCCAAATATGTCACGTGACACTTCCAAGGGATCATCGCGTTCGTACAGCGATCGTGTTTGAATTTGTATGCGTCTCTACCGGCAGATACAAAGAAAACTTTTTGAAGTAAACTTTCCTTAGCCTTACAATCAGTTTATAAAATATCTTTAAAACTGGCTGCTCGAACTTTGCACTGACTGCAGTTTAACATGTTAGTAAACTGCTGGTCCCCTCAAAAACATGGCTGTTTCGTCTGCACTCACGGAGCTGACAAAAGCAGCTACAGCAAATTTTGTCCAGCCTCCGTCGTTGTCAAAATGGTACCAAAACTTCTTTTACTTCACAATCTTTCACTCCATATGCCCCATCCTTTGTTAGTCACAAAAAGATCACTAGTTTGGCGTTTCACTATAGGGCCCAGAAAGTTTTCCGCAACAGTGGTCCAAGGGAGACAACCTCACTCATCGTTTTATTCAAGATTATTACTCAGTTTTACCTGGTCAAAACTGATCACCTGAAGACAGTATACAATTTCGTATACTGTTTGGTTTGACGCTGTCCGATCTCGTGGACTCAGTGACCAGTCAACGTGGAAAGGCCGAGTACTACGTACAACCAAAGGTATGGAAATACACTGAAACATTTTTTTTCCTAACGTGTAACGATCGCATTTTCTGTGCCCTGTCGGGGAGCCGGAGTGGCCGAATCAGTGGTAGAGCGTTGGACTTCTAATGCTTGGGTTGTTCGCCAGTTCTCTCCACTCACACACCGTCACTATGATTCATTCAATCCGCTGCTGGACTCAAGACTCAAGATTTCAAGATTTTATTTTCCTTTTCCTTTTAGCCCTTTTGGTATAATTATAGAGGATCCCCCCCCCCCCCCCCAAAAAAAAAAAAAAAAAACCCACATAATTATACACAGAACGATATGACAGAAGATATATGTACAACATACACAAAAGCTATACACAGGGAAGCGCAACCAACTATGAAACCTCTGAAACAGCACACACACACACACACACACACACACACACACTATACCGTCCCACTGGCTTTCAAAATGTTGCTAGAACAAGGGCAACTTTTTTGGATTTTGATCCCACCAGTTTACAAATATTGTATGTCGATTTGACTCAATGAAAAGTAAGTGGTATGTGCTTGTTACGCTTCTCTGTGCACACATGTTCACGGTACGATCATAACGTACACACAAGGAGCTTTGGCGGGACAGTGCGTGTGTGTGGTGCGTGGTGCGTCTTTCTCAAAAAGTCAACCAACATTTTGGGTCCGAGTGATTAGGCTTATTGCCTCTAAATATAGCCTGCGGGCGGTCGTTTGCCAGGTGAGTTGAAAGTTATGGCGTTACGTGTTGCAGGGTTGGTCGAGGGACCCAAAGGTTTCCTATTCGCGAATAAACTTGGTCCTACATTATTCCATTAGTGCTTATCAATTCAAGTAAACATCCTACCTAATTACAATACAGAAACAACACATTTTTAAACTTACAGGAAATTACCTTATTTAGTCATGTACAGAGTCATACGTTTGCTCTTACAAAAGGCATAAAAAATGGTTAAACACTATAAACACAACAAAAGCTAGCAAGTCAGGGGCAGCAACTGCTCTTCCTTATTCATGCTCCAACAGCCTGAAGGACCGTACCTTACGGCCAGTCGGCTGGCCTACCGGCAGCGTGGAGCCTTCAAGTACAACTTTGTCTACAGTTACCGGTGAGGGCTGACCTGAGGCTGTTTTCAATATAAGCGGAATTCTCCGGTTAACGGCCGTTTTGTTCATCGTTCTATCGTCACGTGCCAGATAGTTTCAAGAATAGTCTAGCCTCCATACTAGTCGAGCGCGTCAGTATCAGACGCAGTCAAAAATGCGATAAAACTGTTTTCTGTCATTTTCTGTCGTAAAACTGATGATCTGTCGTAAAACTGATGAGCATTGATCGACTGAAAGGCCTACATTTTGAAGAAAAACAGCGACGACAACCGCCACTGAACAGGGCAAAATAATAAGATTCAGTCCACAGTGCGATACGTGATTACTGCATGATTAGTGTGAATTCTATACTACTGTTCCGGCGTCGGTGCGGCGGTACTAAAGATCATCGATGACAACTGGATTCACTGGCGCGCGTTTTGCTGTGTCTTTTAGTCTTTCAAGAAGTCTACCATTTTCATGTTTTTTGTTGTTGTTTTTTTTTTTCTTTTTCTTGGGGCGCGCTGCGGGGGGGGGGGGGGGGGGGGGGGGCACACTACCCGCACTGTTGCTCTTTTGCAGACTATTTATCCAGGGCAGCTAAAAAAAACAAAAAAAAACCAAACAAAACCAACTACTGACTGTTTCAGCAGGAGGCACGCCCGGCCATGAGTCTTGACGACTCAGTGTTTGATACGATTGTTCAAGGTGCCACTTTAGATGTCACCCGACCGCAAACCCGATTACGACTGACTGTTGTTGTTGTGGTTGTTGCTGTTTGTCTGTATGTAAGGTTATGATTGTTACAGAATGTGATGTTGGAATGTTACAGAAGGAACCAGTGTGTCATGGCGTTGCCAGAAGAGTATTCCACCCAAGAAACAGGGGAAACTGAAGTGGACTATGACGTTCATGGGCCTCCTAATGGGGGACAGGGGGCGGCAAATGCTGGTCTACCTCCATGTGTGCGGGAAGCGGCGTCACGCAACGCCAACGGTGGCGAACACGGGGTATCTCCGGCATCGTCAGAATAAGCCGAACCCCTTAAACCCCGGCGCACTATTGCCGAGGTCCGATCTATAAGGTCATCAGTGCCTTGTTTGTGAGCCGGAAAGTCGGAATTATGTTTGTTAAAAAGAAACTGTCTAGGACTACGTGCTGAAATTTCTGTCACATTGTTGAACGTTCTTCAACACTTTTACCATTTTGGTATTTAATTCGGACTGCTCGTTTGCAGTTATGATTTGTGATCTTCATCAGTTGTGCCATCTCCTAGTACATCAGTTTTGTGTGAGTGTGTGTGTGTGTGTGTGTGTGTGTGTGTGTGTGTGTGTGTGTGTGTGTGTGTGTGTGTGTGTGTGTGTGTGTGTGTGTGCGCGCGCGCGCGCGTGTGTGCAATTCTCCATGATTATTTAATTCATTTGTGAGCATACTGTGATCTGATTCCAAGGTCTTTGCTGTGATGATATCGGATACCTATTATATTGTGCTTATCATCGGTTTTACTACGCAGGCAATTTCATTTGCTTACTCTGTTCATACTTGAACTTATGAGGAAAAAGTAAATTTCGTTTACCACTGAATCAGTCAGTGTTGCCTTTGACCGTGACAGTCGTATTCAGTTTGTGTGTAAATCTGAACTTAGTTCTCACTTTATGATATTATTTACCACTAGTACTGATTTTACCGACGATTAACAATCACAATCTGCAAAATATGCACATGAAGTTCAGTTCTAGCAGCAGATTCTGATTCAGTTATCAGTGTCAACACCGGTATAAAGATTCAAGCGGCATCACCGACTGATCAAGTTTTTTTTTTTCAGTTTTGTCAAGTTACGCTGAGTTTACATAGGCAGCGAACCTTAGCACCGTTCATCTACATGTAGTCTGTACTACTGAGTTCAAGTTTCAGTCAATATTTCGGCAGCCAGCCTGAAATTTCGGCAGCTCGACTGACTGGGTCCGGCCTCGGGTGGGAGGAATATTTGGGCCGGACAAAAGCTGGCCACAACTGAAACGATGCCGGACCAGCCGCGCCGGGCCGACATAGGACACGTGGAAAAAGGAGCCGGTGCCGCGTAGGACATCGACTGAAAGAGTCAATTTTAATTCACTTATCCGGCAAAGTTTAGCAGCAGGCCTTCTAGCACTATTCAAGCATTTTTACGCAAAGTGTCACTGTTGGTGAATTTTTTTATTTTTTGGTTTTGTTTTTTTGTTTTGGGGCCTTGTGAATGTTCCTCCGCCGGTGTAGTAATTTCATACCGGCTCAGTTACATCCGACCCTACACGTGTGCTATCGAGGATACCGTGTACTGACAAAGTTAGAAATGACCCTTGGCTTCAGTTCAGCGGCAACAGCCCTACCCGGCTGTATTTTGGTTTCTGTTTGTTTTATTTCAGAAAAATAAATTAAATTATATAATCATATACCGTATAAAGACAATAAAGACATGAAAAGAAATCATACAAACCGAGATAACGCATGCTTGCGGCGGAGATGCATTACTTCCCATCATAGGCTTACATCCGACCCTAAACGTGTGCTATCGAGGATACCGTGTACTGACAAAGTTAGAATTAACCCTTGGCTTCAGTTCAGTGGCAACACTGTGAAGCAGCAGTCGGCTGTATTTTGTTTCTGTTCGTTTTGTTTCAGAAAAATAAATTAAATTACATAGAGTTTTCATAATGACGGAGGGGCCCCCGATTACGGAAAACTACACTGACCTGTGACATGACTGAGTCACGTCGTTACTACTGACCGACTTGATCAGTTTCGACCGTAAAACTGCGCGTTTTAACGAGCAGTTTTACGGTCGATATCAACAAAGGAGTGTGGTGTATTTTACGTAATCGGGGGCATCGATTTGGGAAAATCATAGTATTTATACCACGTCCGTACGGTACCTGCATTCACGTCTTTGATTCACTGAGTCAGTTGAAAGCTGACCAGCACCGACTGATGGGCAATCCAAACTCAGTTGTGATGCTTCACGCGGCATCTCTGACTGAGGTGTTTTACTTCGCTTTGTCCATAGGCTTTGAGAAGTCAGCACTGAGGTCGGCCCGGTTTCGAAGCCTCCGTAGAGAACTTGAACTACGCTTACGCTCGTCACAGTCATACAGTTTGTTTGTTCAGACGTACAGTTTGAACTAAATACTAATTAAAATAGTTATCAATTAATCTGCTCCATAGTCCACATGTGTCTGTTTGGCATGAGGTGCAACCAAAGACCTTGGAATCTGGTGCAACGTTGAACAGTGGAAACACCAAAGTTTACTAGCTTATAGCAAAATAGTGGGCAAGGTTAGATTTGAATTCAGCGCGAAAAGAACTAAAAACTGGAGCTGGCGATGAAACTTGAGCCTAAAAAGGGATCTTGCCCATCGCCTAAGCCACGTGACTGGGGTTACGGCCACGGCCGGAGGGCCATTGAAGCGCCGGGATGGTAAATTCGCGGTTACGTGACGTCACAGTAGTGAACTGTCGACAGTTGCACCCTGCTGCATTTTTCAGAAAGCATACGGGTCGCTCAGAAAGCGCTGGCAAAGACCGTAGGGGCTTTACCCGATCCGTCACGTTCAGTTTGCATCCACTACAGCTCATGGGTGGCTGGGTGGCTGTTTGAAAAGACAGAATGATGTCCATTTCCACCACATAATTTATGGTTGATACCAAATGATACTACTGCTACTTCTACTACTACTACTACTACTACTACTACTACTACTACTACTACTACTCACTGAGCATTTTATTGGCGTTTCAAGTTACCCAATTCAATTCAGGTCGCCGCGAACTGAACCCCGGCAATACGCACGCTCACGTCAGTGAATCACATGTATCTCTTACACACTGGACATGAACTGAATTGCAGTCAGTTACCGATTTTCAAATTGTGTGGGCTGCACATTTCACGGCAAAGGACACCATCACCAAAGACGGTTCGCAATCCGCTACGAGGAAAAGGCCGGCACTGACAGCGGTGGAGATGATTTCAGGGCATATCAGCAAACCTGTCCGGCTTTTCGGTTGTTGCGCTGATAATGTTTTCATTACGTCAGTGTGAACAGACAGTGTCATTCCATCGAGGATCGGGGAGCTGGGCCATATCGGATAGCCGACTCAGTGACAGTGCGAGCTACTGGCGCGGCGAGGAAAAACCTGTAGGACAGCACGTGACGGTGTTGACGCGGGCCACTAAGACTGATCTCAGCTGAGCACGGCCGAGTTTTCCGCTGGCAGACGTGCAAAAATCGCCGCGTCTGACCACTCCAGCCAGTCGCCACGGTCTGCATGCTGCACCGACTTCTGCTAGGAAGCAGATTATGGCGTACCAACTTGACGGGGTGGAAAGCAGGCAAAACCTTCACAACCAATCATCTCCGAAAACCGGCGTGAGAAAAGTCAAAGTCCGCTATACTTTCTTTCCTAAACTGTTTGTTTGTCGCTGCTCGTAAATTGAATTACGAGTAATAGACAAGGCCGTTGGTTTCAGACCGTACAGGATTGCCGGCTTTTTTTTTCTTTCTTTCTTTCTTTTTTGGTTGGTTTTGTTGTTGTTGTTGGTTGCTGTTTGTTTGTTTTGTTTTGTTTTTTTCAGTCCGTATCTGGAGCTAGAGATTTCGGGTGGAGCATGTCAGGAAATTTTATAGCGGCGGAAATGGACTGCCGGGTAGCCAGTGGAGTTCTGTCAGAAGTGGTGTTACATGCTCTCGCTTTACTTTCTTCGAAACTAATCGTGCAACGCTGTCCTGGACACTTTGAAGGCGGCCTAACTGTTCTAAGACTACCTGCCGAGTTGCAATAGCTGAGACGTGAGGTTATGAGAGCAGTAGCTAATCAGTTTTGCACAAGCAGTCTGTGAAAGAGTCTTAGTTACATCATTATCAAATATTCATAAAAGAAAGGGCGGGGGGGGGGGGAGTTTGGAAAACCGCAGGCGAACGCTCTTTCAGTCCCCATAATTATGTTTGGAACTCCGGCACTGCCTGTCGAAATTCGTGCTCTTCCCACACACTGTCTCAGCGGTTCAAATCCCACCTGAAAACTCACCACATCAGCCAAGCCTTTCACGGTTAGGGAGTCTGCCATTGCTTCAGTGCCACCTTTGTAATTGTATATCTGCATCCAGCCAGGGTGGGCATGTGTGTGCGTCACTGACTGAGTGTGCGCGCGCGCCGCACGTCAGTGTGTGTGTGTGTGTGTGTGTGTGTGTGTGTGTGTGTGTGTGTGTGTGTGTGTGTGTGTGTGTGTGTGTGTGTGTGTGTGTGTGTGTGTGTGTGTGTGTGTGTGTGTGTGTAGCGCTATGAGTCACTTTTCTGTGAGATTAAGCGCTCTATATGTACTCTTTATCTGCATCCAGCCAGGGTGGGCTTGTGTGTGTGTCACTGACTGAGTGTGCGCGCGCGCCGCACGTCAGTGTGCCCGGTGTATGTGTGTGTGTGTGTGTGTGTGTGTGTGTGTGTGTGTGTGTGTGTGTGACATCAGTCACAGTGTGTGTGTGTGTGTGTGTGTGTGTGTGTGTGTGTGTGTGTGTGTGTGTGTGTGTGTGTGTGTGTGTGTGTGTGTAGCGCTATGAGTCACTTTTCTGTGAGATTAAGCGCTCTATAAGTACTATTTATCTGCATCCAGCCAGGGTGGGCATGTGTGTGCGTCACCAAGCGTGCGCGCGCGCCGCACGTCAGTGTGTGTGTGTGTGTGTGTGTGTGTGTGTGTGTGTGTGTGTGTGTGTGTGTGTGTGTGTGTGTGTGTGTGTGTGTGTGTGTGTGTGTGAGAGAGAGACATCAGTGTGTGTGTGTGTGAGAGAGAGACATCAGTGTGTGTGTGTGTGTGTGAGAGACATCAGTGTGTGTGTGTGTGTGTGTGTGTGTGTGTGTGACATCAGTGTGTGTGTGTGTGTGTGTGTGTGTCTGTGTGTGTGTGTGTGTGTGTGTGTGTGTGTGTGTGTGTGTGTGTGTGTAGCGCTGTGAGTTACTTTGCTGTGAGATTAATCGCTCTATAAATACCATTTATCATTTTTATTATTATCTAGGAGAATGTGCAGACACGTAAAAGCAAGAATAGCGAGATCAGTCATATACTGATATAGTCCCAATACAGGCAGAACACGACGAAAAACGATCATATGCAAACACTGAAGACAAACACATAATACTGGAATGAGTCAGTATAGCATTATATGTATAGGCATCTGTCGTACGAGATGGCATTGAGAATATCAGTACAACATGATCATAATTAGCAGCCCGATACCCCCAAACGAGAATGTTGCCGGGTAACTGATGTTCAACGAAACTTCACTGAGCCTGTCCGAGTGAGTTCATAACCTAGCATCATACAGATCCCCCGACTGTATAGAAAGACAGAAAAAGAAGCGGTATGCGTAGCAACTGCATTTCCAAGAACAAGGCACCGATAGCCATCGGTCAGACCTCTGCAAAAGTGTCCGGCATTGTCCGCCATGTGTTTCAGTTACGATGCCGGACTGAGACGGATGCCACTTCCTCGCCACCAGGTCAAGTTGTCGGCCCACTGAGCCGGCCCAGTCAGTGTCAGTCAGGAGGCCCGTGAATGTCGTAGTCTATGTCAGTCAGTTTCCCCTGATTTTTCGGTGGGATAATCCGCTTCTGGCAACGCCGCCACTGTCACAGTGGCGCATCGGTGCCGCCTTTCTGTAATAATAATAATAATAATGAGTATTGTATAGGCGCTTTACCCAATTTGCTGAATCGGCTCAAAGCGCCGCGAACTGAACCCAACACGCACGCTCACGTGAATCACACGCATTCTCTCACACACTTGACATAAACACATTACAATCACGTGGTGCGAACGGTCAGCTCAGCTATTTAAATTTCGGAATTTAGAATTGCATTTATTTTTCAAATTTGGTGGGCTGAACATTTCCAAAGCAGAGGGGGAGGAAGCCGGAGTACCCGGAGAGAACCCCCGACGATCGGCCCGAATGAACGGTGCCACATACGAGAAGGAAAAATTCTTTGCCCCGAGTGGGACTCGAACCGCTGACCTCTCGCATTGGTGACAAGTCTCCTAACCACTAGACCACCGACCGCCCCAACACGTCAGCAAACTCTCAAGTGCATATTTCCCCCCTTATCTTAGTTCTGTAGTACTGTGCTCGCCGAACACATATGAGCGAGAGGGGGAATAACTGAACCAGTAATGACCAGCGGAAATATAAGCTTCTTTGCTTACTTCTCTTAAGTTAACGTTAGCCATACTTCCCAGGTTCAGTATCGGGAAGTCCCGTTTATGAAAACAACATGCAGCAACAGCCTGAACAGGGACGTCCGTGTGGAGACAGCCGAACGTCCGCCCGTCTGCTTTATCGCCGCGCAAGGTGATGGTGGTGATACCAGAAATGATGAAGATAAATATGACATTCACAACCAACATTTTCAAGCAAGCAAAGTAAAAAAAAGAAAGAAAAAGGACCGACGACTGAAAGGCAACATTTTTAGGCAGAAATGACTTCTTTCTTCATGGCACATCAGTTCACATTGTCGTGATTCACACCCCCATTACTGGTAAACAATAACAATAAACTAATGCCGGAACGAATGGATGATAGAGTTGACGAAGATGTTAATGAAGATCATGATAATTATGATACTGACTAGTATCAAAACAGAGTCAGCAAGCAAGTGAAATTGCCTGCGTAGTAAAATGCTAAGCAAAATATATACAATGTAAGTATCTTATCAGTATTGTCACAGTATAATCTCAAATGAAATAAATAATGCGCGCACACACACACACCGCACCGCCCACCCCCGGGGCCCCCCGCCTCACACACACACACACCGGCACTGGCACACATCACCGCCGCCACCACCCAAAGCTTTACACCAAACTCAGTGTTCTGATATTTATAACTCACACACACACACACACACACACACACACACACACACACACACACACACACACACACACACACTCTCTCTCTCTCTCTCTCTCTCTCTCACACACACACACACACACACACACACACACACACACACACACACACACACACACACACACACCCCGTCCGCGCACACCGGCACACACACACACACACACACACACACACACACACACACACACACACACACACACACACACACACACACACACTGACACGCACGCACACACACGTCAGTACCGGCGCACGCCGCGCACGCACACACACACACACACACACACACACACACACACATCGCCGCCACTGGCGACTCACAAGTCTTAATCAGAAAGTGGCTAAGAGCGGATCGACGACCGTCACTAGTGTACGCGCGTCGTTCCGCGTCACGGTTTTCGCACCAGTCAGTGCAGTCTGCGGATCGCGGCGGGTAGATTTTGGTCACAAGGGTAATATTTCTTTTTGTAAATTGGCGAACACGGCCTACATGTAGGTGCATCAGTTGCCCGACTGGACACTTACCTGCCAGTTTCAGAAGTGGATCTGTTTTCTAAGTGGTACTGACTCAGTTTTGCCTGGTCAGAGATCAGGATCACCTAAAGACAGTGCAATTTCGTATGCTGTTTGGTTTGCCGCTGACCGATCTCGTGGACTCAGTGACCAGTCAACGTGGAAAGGCCGAGTACTACGTACAACCAAAGGTATGGAAATACACTGAAACATTTTGTTCGTTTTTTTTTTTTTTTTTCCCCTAAATGTAACGATCGCATTTTCTGTGCCTAGTCAGTGTGGGTTTGGTGTTAGTGATGTGCTCGGTCCCGCTTCGCCAGCTCTCTCCAATCACACATCGTCATTCACTCAATCTCACGCTGAACACCACGAAAGGACATACACACAAACCACAGTGTAATCGGAAGAACAGCATTCAGTTCCCAAACAACTTGCGATGGTTGGGCAAAAGCGTTTGCCAGACTGAGCACTCATTTACTGATTACACTTACGGTACACCACCACGTCGGGGGAGGCTATTATGGAGGGAACTCGTACAGGTCTATTTTTAGACGATTAGGGTTAGGGTTAGGTTTAGGGTTAGTTTTAGGCTTAGGGTTAAGGTTAGGGTTTGGTTAGGGTTTGAACGCGCTGTCGGGCGTTTCCGGAATCCCATGACCTCAGGTGACGTCCGTCTAAAGATAGACCTGTGCGAGTTCCCTCCGTAAAAGCCTTCACCCACCACCGTGACGTCAGTAACCCTTGCTCCCTTTTCCGGCAACCCGATAATTGCAGATCACGTGGTTCGACTTGACTTCCCTCACACCGGTGACGCGGCTATCCCGATTCTGACCGGCTTGCGGCGTTGAGCGCTAGCGTTGCTTGGCCGCACGCGACTTCTCTCAGAAAATCATCTGCGCTGTACTTGTGAAAGCTTGTCTCGATCTGAGGTTGGCCTGTCTTGTCGCAGAAGGTCTCTGTTCAACTCGTAAGTGGTTTTTGTGGTGCTACTTGCGCGTACACTCACGTTGGAAGCAATTTAGTCTCGTTTCCTGTAGAAAATTCACTTTCATTCGCGATAATATAAAATTACAGAAAGGAAAGTCACGTTTATGAAAACGTCCCAGTTTTATAATATGTCTTGCGGCCACACCTAGAAAATTTGTGAAATTTGTGGCTTAGATCGCGCGCAGTTCGAGAAAGAAAATTGGTAGTGAATATTTTGTGGCTATGAACCAGCACTCGCCCCGGCTAAGAACCAGCCTGTATCAACCAGACGGTTGGCCGGTTCTTAGCCGAGGATTTCGCACTGGTCTGATATTTTTTTTTTAAATTGCGAAAACACTAAAGCATCCTACGTCACAACAATTGGCATGCAAGTCACAAAGACATCACGGATACGTGTCTGTTTTGAAACTACTGGAATTAACGTGGTATTTTTTGTCAGCTTCGTGTTAAACTGCAAAATAGCTCCCGAGTCTCATTGCAGTCGAACAAATATGACTCGTGTCCTTACATGAATAAAATTTTCGATGTAAAATCGCTTTGGGTGGGAAGATGAAAGTCTTACTGATATGTGCATATAACAATATGATCAAATTCATTTCAGTTCTTAGCTTTCCTGGCAGCATCCTTGCACATCACCGCATGCGTGTCACGCTTTTCCGGCGTAAAACAGTCACTGCGATCGACAGCCGGTCGGATTCGCGGCTTAACCGCGTCAGCGGTGTGTCCCTGTAATAAACGCTTTGTTGGACGAGAGACCCAAAGGTTTCCTATTCGCGAATAAACTTGGTCCTACATTATTCCATTAGTGCTTATCAATTCAAATAAACACCCTACCAATTTACAATACAGAAACAACACATTTTTAAACTTACAGGAAATTACCTTATTTAGTCATGTACAGAATCGTATGTCTGCTTCCTACAAAAGGCATAAAAAATGGTTAAACACTATAAACACAACAAAAGCTAGCAAGTCAGGGGCAGCAACTGCTCTTCCTTATTCATGCTCCAACAGCCTGAAGGACCGTACCTTACGGCCAGTCGGCTGGCCTACCGGCAGCGTGGAGCCTTCAAGTACAACTTTGTCTACAGTTACCGGTGAGGGCTGACCTTAGGATGTGTTCATTACAAGCGGAATTCTCCGGTTAACGGCCGTTTTATTCATCGTTCTATCGTCACGTGCCAGATAATTTCAAGAATAGTCTCCATACTTGGCGAGCGTCACAGTGTCAGTAACACTGACTGAGACGCAGTCAAAAATGCGATAAAACTGTTTCAGTTCTGCTGTTCTGATAAAACTGATAATCACGCACTGAGTCAATATTGATCGACTGAAAGGCCTACATTTTGAAGAAAAACAGCAACGACAAACGCCACTGAACAGGGCAAAATTATAAGATTCAGTTCATCAGTAGTGCGATATGTCAGTGATGATTAGTGTTATTCCTATACCACTGTCAGTTCCGGCGTCAGTGTCGGTATTAAAGATCATCGATGATGATTGGATTCACTGGCGCTCGTTTTGCTGTTTTTAGTTTTTCGAGAAGCCAGTCTACCGTTTTCATTGCCTTTTTTTTCCCCCTTGGGGCGCGGGGTGGGGGGGGGGGCATACTCGCACTGTTGCTCTTTTGCAGACTCAGTATTTATCCAGGGCAGCTAAGAAACAAACAGACAAAAACAACTACTGAGTGTTTCAGCAGGAGGCCGCGCCCGGCCATCAGTCTTGACGACTCAGTGTTTGATACGATTGTTCTTGGTGCCATTTCAGATAGTCACCCCACCGCAACCCGACTACGACTGACTTTTGTTGTTCAGTGTAGTTGCCGCTGTTTGTCTGTGAATGTTATAGAATGTGATGGCTGGAATGTTACAGAAAGGAACCAGCGTGTCATGGCGTTGCCAGAAGAGTATTCCACCCAAGAAACAGGGGAAACTGAAATGGACTATGACGTTCATGGGCCTCCTAATGGGGGACAGGGGGCGGCAAATGCTGGTCTACCTCCATGTGTGCAGGAAACGTCACACAACGACAACGGTGGCGAACACGGGGCATCTCCGGCATTGTAATAAGCCGAACCCCTTGAACCCCGGCGCACTATTGCCGAGGTCCGACCTATAAGGTCATCAGTGCCTTGTTTGTGAGCGGTCGGAATTATGTTTGTTAAAAAGAAACTGTCTAGGACTACGTGCTGAAATTTCTGTCACATTGTTGAACGTTCTTCAACACTTTTACCATTTTGGTATTTAATTCGGACTGCTCGTTTGCAGTTATGATTTGTGATCTTCATCAGTTGTGCCATCTCCTAGTACATGTACATCAGTTTTGTGTGTGTGTGTGTGTGTGTGTGTGTGTGTGTGTGTGTGTGTGTGTGTGTGTGTGTGTGTATGTGTGCAATTTTCCATTATTTAATTCATTTGTGAGCATACTGTGATCTGATTCCAAGGTCTTTGCTGTGATGATATCGGATACCTATTATATTGTGCTTATCATCGGTTTTACTACGCAGGCAATTTCATTTGCTTACTCTGTTCATACTTGAACTTATGAGGAAAAAGTAAATTTCGTTTACCACTGAATCAGTCAGTGTTGCCTTTGACCGTGACAGTCGTATTCAGTTTGTGTGTAAATCTGAACTTAGTTCTCACTTTATGATATTATTTACCACTAGTACTGATTTTACCGACGATTAACAATCACAATCTGCAAAATATGCACATGAAGTTCAGTTCTAGCAGCAGATTCTGATTCAGTTATCAGTGTCAACACCGGTATAAAGATTCAAGCGGCATCACCGACTGATCAAGTTTTTTTTTTTCAGTTTTGTCAAGTTACGCTGAGTTTACATAGGCAGCGAACCTTAGCACCGTTCATCTACATGTAGTCTGTACTACTGAGTTCAAGTTTCAGTCAATATTTCGGCAGCCAGCCTGAAATTTCGGCAGCTCGACTGACTGAGTCCCTCGGGTGGGAGGAATATTTGGGCCGGACCGCAAAAGCTGGCCACAACTGAAACGACGCCGGACCAGCCGCGTCGGGCCGACATAGGACACGTGGAAAAAGGAGGGTGATGTCTATATCCAGGGGCATTGGGACACCGCACGAACCAATGACGTCAAACGCGTCATGGGTTTGTGCGACCCCTTCTTTCGAGTTCGGTTCGTTCGATCGTTTGTGCAGGCGCTCGTTTACCGTTACTCTGCTATGTCAGTCCGATGTTCCTTCACCGCACGCGTTGTAGTAAATCAACTCAACAACATGAGAAACCATCGTAATAGGCCATGACAGTACTACGGAGATGCAGTACTGACATGTACTGAAACATGCCCGGGCATGCATACCTTGTCTAGTTGCACGCCCAAGTCGTGTTCCAAGCCCATTTCATCTTAATACTGTCGCGATCCCTCACCACTAATGCTTTCTCGTGTTGTTCAATTCATAAACGAAGCGGCATTCATGTACATGCAGGGGCCCTTGTAAGCATTATATGCACGCAGGTACACAGTCATAGGACCTTATGCAGGGGCACTCGTGTTCCCGCAGGGGCATTCATGTACCTGACACATTTCTCTCACCAACCACACTGCATTTTGTCTTCAATTGTTTTGCCCTTATTATCATGATAGCGCTTACTAATATTGTGCATTCATGTACATACAGGGCCATTTGATAGCATTATATGCACACAGGGGCATTCGTGTTCCTGCAGGGGCATTCATGTACCTGACACATGCTGTGTTTTGGGCACGTCATAATTATGTCCTGCAAACCAAATTTCCTGTTGTCTTATCGTGATATTATTATGATAGTGCTTACTAATGATGTACATTCTACACCACACAGAGAAGCCTTCACATTTTCGCACGAGCACACTGCGACTCCGTACTGTCAGTTATTATTTCGTACGATGGCTATAAAATCCAGCGTGGCTAAATTGATCTATACGCGTTCATGTAAAAATCAAACATACAAAAAATCGGAAAATTGGCGTTTAACAGTCCTGTTCCACCACGTATCGCGACACGGGATACCAAAAAACACTTACAAAGCAGGCCACAGTCATCAGCATAGCAGCTATGAGGTGTCTGTAAAATTCGCGCACGTTGCACAACTGCTCCGAGCCTAATGCGTCTTAATATTGTCGTGATCTCTCACGATGCATTCTATGCAGTGTTGTTCAATTCATCGATAGCTTGTTAGCATTATATGCATGCAGAGGCACTGACATAGCCTATGTAGGGGAACTCAGGTTCCTGCAGGGGCATTCGTGTACCTCACACATGGTGTGTTTCGGGCATGCCATTTGTCTCACCAACCACACTGCATTTTGTCTTCAGGTGTTTTTTCCCCTTATTATCATGATAGCGTTTACTAATAATGTGCATTCATGTATAGGGCCATTTGATATCATTATATGCACACAGGGGCACTCGTGTTCCTGCAGGGGCATTCATGTACCTGACACATGTTGTGTTTTGGACATGCCATTTGCCCATTTAACCACACTTCATTTTGTCTTAAGGTGTTTTGTCCTTATTATCATGATAGCGCTTACTAATATTGTGCATTCATGTACATACAGGACCATTCGATAGCATTATATGCACACAGGGGCATTCGCGTTCCTGCAGGGGCATTCATGTACCTGACACATGTTGTGTTTTGGGCACGTCATATGTCCTATAAACCACATTTCCTGTTGTCTTATCGTGATATTATTATGATAGTGCTTACTAATGATGTACATTCTACACTACACAGAGAAGCCTTCACGTTTTCGCACGAGCACACTGCGACTCCGTACTGTCAGTTATTATTTCGTACGATGGCTAAAATCCAGGGAGGCTAAATTGATCTACGACGCGTTCATGTAAAAATCAAACATACAAAAAATCGGAAAATTGGCGTTTTACATTCATGTTCCACCACGTATCGCGACACGGGATACCAGAAAACACTTACAAAGCAGATTACAGTCATCAGCATAGCAGCTATGAGGTGTCTGTAAAATTCGCGCACGTTGCACAGCTGCCCCGAGCCTAATGCGTCTTAATATTGTCGTGATCTCTCACGATGCATTCTATGCAGTGTTGTTCAATTCATCAGCGATACATTCATGTACATTGCGGGGCCCTTGTTAGCATTATATGCACACAGAGGCACTGACATAGCCTATGTAGGGGCACTCATGTTCCTGCAGGGGCATTCATGTACCTGACACATGGTGTGTTTTGGGCATGCCATTTGTCTCACCAACCACACTGCATTTTGTCTTCAGGTGGTTTTTTCCCCTCCTTATTATCATGATAGTGTTTACTAATAATGTGCATTCATGTACATACAGGGCTATTTGATAGTATTATATGCACACAGGGGCACTCGTGTTCCTGCAGGGGCATTCATGTACCTGACAATGCTGCGTTTTTATGCACGTCATATGTCCTACAAACCACATTTCCTGTTCTGTTATCATGATATTATTACGATATCGAAAAGTTGGGGCACTGGCCAGTGATGTGACCTGTCATGTAAATGTTTTCTGGTCTCGCCGCCGTTTCCCGATACGTGACGAAAAACACGTGAAACGCCAATTTTGCGAGTGTTTCTCTCTCTCTCTCTGTGTGTGTGTGTGTGTGTGTGTGTGTGTGTGTGTGTGTGTGTGTGTGTTTAATTAAATTAATGCATCAACCACCTGTTTACATTTCAAAGAACCGTGCAATAAATGTAAAGTGTGTATGTGATAACTACTGACAGTGACACACACTCATACCCCCCTACCCCCCCCCTCCCCCCCCCCCCCCCCACACACACACACAGAGCAAAAAATCGTTTAGTTTTGTAAAACTCATTCCACTCATCCAGCCCATAGAAGTGTTCGTTTGGGTCCGGGCAGGACCGGAGAGCAACCATGCGCCGGGCAGCTTTTAGTACAGAGCGTCTCGGCAGTACGGTCGCGGTGTCTTGTGAGACCTAATAGCATTGCTGAATTGATATACTACCACGCGCACGGTGGAGGAACATAAGAATTACCTTTTTGACATAGCAGGATCAGGCTAAATTACAGGGATGCGTATAATAACGTTCGGTTTCACCGAGCGAACCGCCGCGTGGCGAGGCCGCAGCGCGAGGGGGGACGCACAAACCAATGACACGTTTGACGTCATTGGTTTGTGTGGGGGCCTGAATGCCCCTGGATATAGCGCGGACCAAAAAGGAGCCGGTGCCCCAGCGGCGGGCCGGTCGCGTAGGACATCGACTGAAACTGAGAGTCAGTTTTAATTCACTTATCCGGCAAAGTTTAGCAGCAGGCCTTCTAGCACTATTCAAGCATTTTTTTACGCAAAGTGTCACTGTTGGTGATTTTTTTTGTTTTTTGTTTTTGTTTTGGGGCCTTATGAATGTTCCTCCGCCGGTGTAGTATGTGGTGAAGGCTATTTTGGAGGGAACTCGTACAGGTCTATTTTTAGACGGACGTCGCCTGAGGTCATGGGATTCCGGAAACGCCCGATAGCGCGTTCAAACCCTAACCAAACCCTAACCCTAACCTTAACCCTAAGCCTAAAACTAACCCTAAACCTAACCCTAATCGTCTAAAAATAGACCTGTATGAGTTCCCTCCATAATAGCCTCCCCCGTAGTATGTCATACCGGCTTACCGCATCCGACCCTACACGTGTGCTGTCGAGGATACCGTGTACTGACAAAGTTAGAAATAACCGGCCTTGGCTTCAGTTCAGCGGCAACACTGGCACTGTAAAGCCGTACCCTCGGCTGTATTTTGGTTTCTGTTCGTTTTATTTCAGAAAAACTGACATGATAAATTAAGTTATATACAGTTTTCACAGTGAGGTGCCCGGATTACGGAAAACTACACCTGTGACACCATCATAGTGACTGATCGAGTCACGTTGATCAGTAAAACGCCGGTTGCGAGTTTTAACGAGCAGTTTTACGGTCGGCGGATAGTACATGTATCAACAAACGAGTGTCACAGTGGACGGTGTATTTTACGCGGCAATCGGGGGCATCGAACCAGTTCAGTGGGAAAATTATTCAAGTTATACCACGTCCGTACCCGGCGGCCTGCATTTCTTTGATTCACTGAGTCAGTTGAAAGCTGACCGGCACTGATCGGCACTGAATCCACAAACTCAGACTGATGTGATGCTTCACGCCGCGGCGGCATCTGACTGAGGTGCGCTTTACTGACTTCGCTTTGTCCATAGGCCGCTTTGACGGAGAACTGAAGTCAGCACTGAGGTCCGTTTCGAAGCCCCCGTCTTAGTAGAGCACTGGAACTAGGCTTACCGTGGCGCTTGTCACACTGAATTCAGTGTACTACATATATTAAACTGACACGACCCGGCGACTGTGGATAAAACGCAGCGGCAAAACTGACTCCGTCGACGGTCCGCGGCCGTCCGGCGTGACGTCGACGTGACTGACGGAGCCGCCGGGACCGGGTGATCACTGGCAGTCAACAATTTCACGTCAAGCGACTCAGTGGCAAAGCTCCTTCGTCCCCATTCCCGTACGAAGTCGAACCACGTCATGTCGTGACGTAAATTATCCTCCCTCGCTTTTCGCCTCATATCAGTCGTGACGTTAGCCAGAACACGCTGCTAGAACTGACACTGGCACTGCTAGGCCACCATGCGGGGTAGTACATGTGCACTGTTTAGGTACAGCCATAATTCACGTGTGGTTGTTATGGGTACAATGTTAAACCACGCGTGGTGAAGTACTAAACCATGACTTGTAATAGTGGTACAGTGGTACAATGTACAAATAATTATATACTATGAAGTTATATACAGTTTTCACAGTGAGGTCTGTAAAACTAACCGTCGAAAGTTCTCTTTTATCCCAACTGCAATATCCCTTCTCAACGAGAAGCACTGAGTGCCATAATTACTGTGATGTATTTTAATAAGCTGCTGTTTCCGCTTCTGTGATGCTTGTGATACTTGTCTGTGATCATCGGTGTGTGTGTGAGAGAGAGAGAGAGAGAGAGAGAGAGTGTGTGTGTACAATTATATGAATTTATTTATCTTAACTTCTTTATGTGTCTTATGCTCGCCCGCATGAATTGCCCTACGGGGATAAATAAAGTATTTTTGACTTGACTTGACTTTGACTTTTGAAGATGTGAAAAGAACCGAAATAACGCATGCTTGCGGCGGAGACGTGATTACTTCCCTTGGCTGGTGAGCTAGTGCGCATGCGTGCACGACGGAAGTACATTGACCGAAACAGCCAGACTCCTGAAACACCATGGATTGACGGAAAATAATACGAAATAGTACGCGTAATGTCGTCTTCGGTGTCAAGATAAAGCCATGCAGGCGGACATACAACGCCGAAATCCTCTGGACGACTTTGAGTTGATCCAGAGGGTCGGTAGTGGAACGTACGGCGATGTGTACAAGGTGGGTACACAGAAGTTCTTGGAATGACATCATATGATCAGGAACTGTAAGTAGGAGTGTCTGGAACTTACGGCAGGAAGGAAAGACTGTCTCGGAAATATCTATGTACACTGGGTTTCGAAAATAGAGACTAAATTCACATCGGTAATGAAAACGTTGGTATTTAAATGTTACGTGTGTTAAGTTGACCAAGTTATCGCCTAGTTTCTTGACCGAGATAATAAGCGGGTACTTTAGCGCTCATCCATACACCCATCGAACTCGCTCGTAATCGATACAAACTTGTTTAAACAGAATGATTATTATGTGCGGAATGGGGACGAACATGACTGTCTGTTCATAAGTTTGACATGTTATTCGAAAAATCCACACATTGACACACACACTTCACTCAGTCCCGTGAATTAAGTTACTAACACACACAGAGGTGTACTTGCTGACGACAGATAACTTGAGTGCTCTGGCTGGAGTGTAGTGATTCTTGCTTCCGTTTTCATAAAGGAAACAAATCCCACATTGTTTGTCTTATCACTCACTGAAGATAAGCAACTACAACAGTACAACTACAACTAGTACAAGTAGTATGTGTTGTGTTCAGGTTGTACCTAATGATGAACATTAGGTTAAGGTCAAAGTTTTTCCTCATTTTATTGTGTTCCTGTGGAACTGAAGATGAGGGCAGTGCTGTACGTTATATGTTGCCTATTAAACTGATGGCAGTGCAGGTAATTGTGACTGTTTTCCCGCAGGCCAAAAATCTCAACACAGGAGAGCTTGCTGCTTTCAAAGTCATCAAACTGGAACCAGGTAAGATTCACATCATTTATCAGTGTCGTCCAGGGTCCATACAGATCATGGAATCCTGGAAAAGTCATGGAATTTGGAAATAGCTTTTCCAGGCCTGGAAAGTCATGAAATTATCTCAAGAGTCATGAAAAGTCATGGAATTTTGGAATTTTATGGAAGTCAGTTTGCGCCCAACAGTCAAACGGTCAGCTTGGTGATTACTCACTGGACTGATTGCCAAAAATACCAACAAACTGCCTTCCCATAAGGCTAATGACTAACTCTGAACATTGGTCTTGCTGACTATGATAACTTGGATAAGCTCATAATTTCTACCTTCGCGTGTGTCAGTGTGAAAGAGGGCGAGGAAGGTGTCATGGAAAACAGGAGAGTTGGCCTCGAAAAGTCATGGAAAAGTCATGAATTTTAGAGACAGTGAACCTGTATGGACCCTGGTCGTCATACAAGTCACCCGCAAAGCCAAGCAGTCGATGACACACGCCAGGAAGAACTTGTCCTTAAGGGCTGACAAGTCATAGGACGTAAAGCTCAAACCATTCATTCAAGTTTGGGATGACTGAACTATCAGAATGGCGTAAGAATAAAAACACTTCTCTTGAGCTGTTCATAACACTGAGTTACACCAAAATTCCATCCATGACATCAGTAATATAGAAAGTACTGCGTTGCAGATGATAGTTATAAAATTAAAGACAGGTTTTACTTTTCGTTACTATGTTAGTGTACTGTGTATAGTAATTAGTAATAGTATAGTGAACGCTGCGGGTGTAAACTGCGATCCTTCCGCAGACCATAGCCCTTGAAACAATATTTTCCTGGTAAAATCTCACATGCAGGCCAGCATAACTAAGCATGAAGTGATCATGATTATGTTATAATGGATCACAAATTCATTACAACTGGCAGGTTCCTATAGATCTAGCATAGCTAATTGGTGTATGCATGCACATGCTTGACTTTCTGCTTGAAGTGGCCAGCTACGTTTGGATTGTGGGTAGGACCAGTTACTTGTTCAGGTGGTTAGGCTTGACTGACAGCAGCAGGAAAAATAGCAGGCATGAACGCATTATAAATTATTAAATGATACGGATAATGGCATTTGTCAGCCATAGTCATTCTACAGCTGTCTACAATTTTTTTTCCCTGTGAGTGGGTTGTAACTTGTATAATGCTAGTATTAGTTGATTTAATAGCAGCGCTTCACAACATCGTCAGACATCAGTCATGGGCTGAACCATTCATGAAAATTGAAATCTCTTGTTACTTTCTCACCCACATAGACACATGAACTATCATTTCTGCACCATACCATTACCAGGTAGTTGCGGTCATTCAGGACAAACATCCTTTATCTCTTAAGAGCCTAAGCCAGGCCACCCCCTGCCTGCTGCATGATAAAACTGGTTAATAAGAACTATGCCCGAGACTCCTGCAGATTGCATAATAGTGGCTTGAAGTGATCTGAAAATTTTGCTGTCTTGCGATTTTTGCTCAGCCAGGACATTTGTCCTATATCCTGGAATGAATCCCTGTAATACTAACAGTTTTGCTGTACTGGATTCTGACATTTTGATTCATCACTGATGGACTGTTATCTGATGGACTGTTTTTGAAAATTAATGTTTAATCATTCCTGTGTTTACATACATGTATACATACATGTACGTGTGTCTTGTTGTAGATGATGAGAATTTTCAAATGAATTTTGTTGTTAGAACTTAGAGCCTGGAAGAAAGAAGATCTGATAGAAAAATAGTCTTTTATTTAATTTAAGACAAGAAAAAAATATTATTTGATAACTTGAAACGAAGTTTGCACAGGGTCTACCTTTGGCTCCATTTATATTGCCCTGTTTTATTCTTAAATGAAATGTGAATACTATAATTCTTTTTTTTTTTTTTTCTCTATTTCAGGTGATGACTTCGCTATCATTCAGCAAGAGATCCTGATGATGAAGGACTGTAAACATCCAAACATTATTGCCTACTATGAAAGTTATTTGCGGTAAGACTAACTTCACTGAGAGATGGATTTTTGTATCAGGATTACACTACGCTCAACAGTGTCACTGTCAATTCAGACTTTTTTTCCTTGAGTCTTACTACAGTGAGAGTGTGTAACTGTAAGCATATCCTAAAATTCAGATGACAGGCTGGCTGCTAAGACTTCAGTTGTACGTAGATCTATCCATCCGCCTGTCTTGTTCAGCATTAGACTGCTAAGACTTCAGTTGTACGTAGATCTATCTATCCGCCTGTCTTGTTCAGCGTTAGACTGCTAAGACTTCAGTTGTACGTAGATCTACCCGACTGTCTTGTTCAGCATTAGACCGCTAAGACTTCAGTTGTACGTAGATCTACCCGACTGTCTTGTTCAGCATTAGACTGCTGTATTTTAAAATTACAAATAAAATCCGGACAGTTGTTGAGGAAATTTGTGTGTACTTTGGCGCATGCCACTGAGTCTATACATTACCAGAAGAAAGCATTTTGCAGACTTCATTTGGATTTTTTTCAGGCGAGAGAAATTATGGATTGCCATGGAGTACTGTGGAGGTGGATCTATGCAGGACATTTATCATGGTGAGGTGAAAAAAGGAGAAAAATTTTGAGCTCACTTTAAATAAAATATTGCAAAGTAAATTTTTAGCTCTTCGTTTTTTTCTTCTTTCCCCCCCCCCCCCCCCCCCCCTCCTTTAAATTCAGACCACTTCGAAACTCAAGAACAAATTTGCAGCTTCTCTTTAAGTTTTTTTTTTTTTACTTTTTCATTTATCAGCAGTGATGCCAGCAAATTCAAGCATCATCCTCTCATGTTAAAGTCAATATTGAATGTACGTTTCTTGTACTAGGCACATGGTCAGTGTCATATATGTAACTGTTCCATGATACATTTCTGATCTGTGTTTGCTCTCGAAATTTTTTTTCGAGGAGCATAGTATGATAAATTTGACTGAAATACAAAAGACTAAACTATGCTGATATATATATATATATATATGTCTTTAACAGTGACTGGGCCGTTGGCAGAGCCCCAGATCGCCTTTGTGTGCCGGGAGACTTTGAAGGGACTGCAGTACCTTCATCGACGGGGAAAGATGCATCGAGATATCAAGGCAGGTTTTTTGTTTTGATTGTTTTGTTTTGTTTGTTTTTGCTTTTTAGTTTGTGTGGAAACCGTTACAGTCGTCAGAGGTGCAATACACCTCATTCAATGATTCCTTGGTCAGAATTTAGTATTGTGAGGTCATTGTGGGTGACATTCATCTGCCTGAGGGAAAGACATTCGTTTTTCCCCACCAACACTGTGTTTCGAACAAAACATCGTCATTTACTGAAAAAGTAGCAATCACGTTCATATTTTACTCTCGGGTGGCAGGAGAGGCTACCAGATGTCTAGTTTAACCTTTACCGTTTTAGGCTCTGAAACTTTTGATTTGTTTGAGGTTTGGTGCCATGCACCTAGTGTAGCTTGCACGGGGAAATGGCCACCCACTTCTGTATCTTTACAGATTACTCTGTCATTGTGTAAAGTATAACCCAAATGCTTGCAGAGTGAAAGAGTAGATAATCAAGACCTCAGACAGTGTAAAAGCTAAACTGCAAGTTTAAATGTTTTCATGAACACAGGGATGAGCAAAAATCAGACCCCCATTACATACATGTATAAATTGTAAGCTTCTGTGCGTAGCCGTTGCCCTCACTGGCCTCAGAGAGGAGTGACTACATGTACCCAACTTTGGACAATGATTATTGCATTGTTTCTCAAGATACTGGTTTTAATTTAAGTTTAGGTTATATGGTACATGTAGTTCTAACTCTCCTCGAGGAATACCTGAAGTCTTAAAACACAAGTTTTGAAAATGAGAGAGTAATGAGCAAAAAATGTAAGAATAACTGAATGTTTTTCACCCAGTTCTTATACTACTCCTGTCTGTCTTTGTTTGTTGTGTTGTTTCTTGAGGTACAGATTTCAGATGTAGATTGTACATGTTATCATAGATATAACACCTTGAGGAATACAAAATGAGAGAATAATGAGCAAAATTGTAGAAGTATGTGCACCTCATTCGTGGTTTCAGTCTTTCAGAAGTTTCAGAGGATCATTAATGCATTATGTGTGCGGAGCTTTTTTGAAGAATAGGAGACATTGTTTCTTTGAAGGAGAGGAAAATAATAAATAAATGTGTGTGTAATGATGTTTTTCTATGTCTGTGTAGGGTGCGAACATCCTTCTCACAGAAGATGGAGATATCAAGCTTGGTAAGTAATCACTGTGTGTGCTGGTGTTCACTGTTGGGATGCATTGCTTCATAATCATATGTCTCTGAATCAGTGAAACCAGTTTGGGTTGGTGTCTGTTACTTTTGAAAGCTGTGGCACTGGATACAGATGAGGATGGGTACAGCGGATTAATATATACATGTACCCACAAAATTCCAATTCAAAAATACTTTATTGTCCATTAAATAACAGGTATAAAATGGAAAATCGTCATTAGGCTCACAACTCGAAACAAAATAAGGCAAAAAATTAAGATTCTAAGCCAACAAAAACTAAAATTAGTTAGGCATGTCAATAACCTAACAAAATCCAAAAAGTAGGCATATTTAGTAGGACTTCGTAAGGACGACTTCGCTGAGTAGCGTAACCCGTTTACATGTAAATTAGGCACGTTAGGGATACCACTAGCTAATCGCAGCGCGTTAACCGCTCGGGGCCTCTGTTGTGTGAGCCTAATTTACGTGTAAATGGGTTACACTGCTCAGCGAAGTCGTCCTTATGAAGTCCTACTAAACATGCCTATTGATTATCATGCAGCCATCACATCTATCAAAGAAAATCCATTCTCATACACACGCGCACCCACACACATGTGGTCAAGAGTACAGAGGTGAGTCGACTGCTCAAAATGGCTACCCATTCACATGAATGATGCTACAAACTTGTTTAAAAAGCATGCACAGTTGTCTCCTTTGGCTCACTTGTTCAGTATAAATCAGAGTTTCAAACAGTGAGAATTGGATGTGGTACATTTACTTCTTGTGTTTAAAGCTCTGGGTTTTGGGCGAAAAATCGGTGATTGCAGTGGAAGAAAAACGTGACAGAAAGTACTTGCGATCGCTGAAGTGTTATTTTGAGAAACATGGAGAACGGTCAGTGAACCCATTTGCTGTCTCCAAATGCTCAAAACTGCCTTTATTTCAGTCGGCGTACTGGCAGGTGTCAAATATTTTCCGTTTTTTAGAAAAATGACTGAAAATGTAGGCACGTTTGGACATAACGTCGTCGTAAACTTCCGATGATCAACATCGACCACCGAGGTCGAACGTACTATTGTCCTGCGAAATACCTAACTTGCATAATCTCAACATCGTTTTTTCACTCTTTATTTTTCATGGAAGAACACCGATATATCTCGTGTTGTTGAAAAGAAACTTCGTGTTGATTTCGAAGACCCGACGGCGTGTTAATTTTACTGTTATGTTCACGCGAGAAAAAATCGATCGCTACACTCGGGTATGAGATAAATTCAACCAGCGGCCGTTTCAAACACAAGCTGGAAGCATGATTTCTTTGAGCCGATGACTTTGATTACCGTCACTGGAGGAGGCAGCCGATAATCCCGAGGGTAAGTTTTAAGTGTTAAGTGTTATCTTCAGACAAATCTAGTCAACTCGGCAGCAAAAAGTGAATAAACACAAAGAGTCTGTGTTCTTGTGCATTTTGGAATACTGCTGACAACAGCGGTAATGGTAAACTCGATGTTAGTATGGTGATTGGTATCACCAACACGTGGATGTTAATCCTTGTCGTGATTCTAATCGATACAGCCGTGGAGACATTTGTGGTTTAGGTTGTAAACGTTATGTTCATGACTCTGTTACAAAAGTTGTGTATTCAGCAACAAACAATGAATGCCTTAGGTATTTTTAGGTGGAAAGCTACTCGGAAAAAGATCCTTTGCGGGGAGTAAAGCTTTCTTATGTAAAATTTCAGATGTCTCTGGTTTGAACACAACTTTACTCACAAACGAAGGTCGTCAGCATTATGTTCAAACTCATACGACGACAAGTCTAGCACCAAACAAAAATAAAATATCCTGCTAAACATCTTTGGAATAATTTTTCTCCCTGGAGTCTTGAAAATTTCCATTCAAACACATTTTTGTGTGTTCATCTGTTTGTTTATTGAAGTTAACTTTACACACCGTACCCAGATTCATGCAGTTGTTATATTATGTACAAACAACAACTTGGGCATTCCTTCATTTTTTTAATGGCAAGAAATAGAGGACAGCGAAATTATGTGTTTTTATTCATGACTGTGTTTTTTTTCCAGGATCACACCAATAGAAAATGTGCAGGAGCTGTTTGTGTTTGAACACAACTTTATACACAGACAGTGGGTTTCAAGTTATGTTCAGTCAAAGGTTACATTTTTTTCCTTTGCTGTACTGAAAAATGATATGTATTCAGTATTTCCTATGCTGTGAGCCCCTTTTTGATTATAGCAGTTTGTATACATCATCCCTGTGTGTGTTTGAGTGAAAGCTGTTGCATGAGTGTTTGTCAAGTTAAGTTCCAGCAACTTGATAATGACAGTTATCAGTTTTATTATGCTTTTAAATCATATTTTTGTGAAGAGAATGTGTACCTTCGATTAAAGCACACGTCCTGGTAATACATTGTTTTGTTCCGTTTCCTCTTGTTTGATTTTGACAGTCTCAAATGAGTCTGTCACAGTGTAATGTTATGTTCGAAGTTGTGTAAAGTTACATTCATGTAGCTTGAGATAGCAATTATCTATGGGATTAAGCTTAAAATCATACTTTGAGGGGGTTTAAGAGTACCTCCCATTGAACCACACTTACTACAACTGATATGTTTTGTTCTTTTTCCTTCTGGTTGACTTTAGCTATCTGAAATTTGTCTGTCACAGTGTAATGTTGTGTTCAAGTGTGTCAAGTTATGTTCAGACAGCTGGATATGGTAATAATTCATGTGTTAAATCTGTTAGATACATCTTTGTGTGAGTACGGTGTACTTACCATAAAAACAAAGTCACTGGTAATGTATTTTTTGTACCATTTCCTTCTGTGTGACTTTAAAAGTTTGAAATAAGTCTGTCACGTCGTAATGTTATGTTTAAGCATGCTCAGTTCTTTCTTTGATCACTTTATTCAGGGACACAGTGAAGTAGCAACTGTTATTTTTGTTTTTGCATGTATTTCAAGGGTCAGTCTTTAATTTTACTGGGAAACAATAATAACTGGAATAAAATGTTTAGCTTTTTAAAGGGTTTTATTGACATGTTCCGTCAAGCAGAAAACCAGAAACATTTGAATCCATTTCTGTTCACGTATCATTTATTTTTGTTCATGTATTGCATTGCATTATTATTGAGTAACCCAAGCAATGTTCTTAAGAAGTTTTTTTGACCAAACAGTATCAGTACTCTGTCATAATGGTGCTCATTTCAGTTTAACTTGCCACTTGACGTAAAGTTATGTTCACACCACTTTTTCATTGCATTTCTTTGCATCTGGTGAGTCTTTCCTTCTCTTTTGTGATATTGCTGAAGGTTAAGCCTTCAAAATAAAAACACAACATGCAAACAACATCACTGGTTTGTTTTTGCCTTGAAATATCAAGTCTGCAAAATTGTGACAGTGTTTAATGTTATGTACAAACTCACAACTTATTTCTTCAAATACGGCCAATCGACAACTTGTATTAGAAAATCAGATACGGTGAAGATTGCTCATGACAAGACACACCGAATTCATATAAAATAGTTTGCTTATGACTTTGCTGAAAACTGGGTACTCATGTCACACTCACTCGACTCAACTCTGTACTCTTGACCATGTATATATATATATACATAACCATAAGCACTACCATAACATTTATAAGGACCTTGGGAATGATGCTGATTGTCTTTAACGTTAAGTACAGTACTCTTGCCTGTATTATGATTTAGGAATGCAAAGAATTCAGAGCAGTGCCCTCAGAGTTAGTATTGTTGTAGTTGACTGTGCGACCACTTTTGTGTTTCAGCTGACTTTGGTGTGTCCGCCCAAATTACCGCCACAATGTGCAAAAGAAAGTCTTTCATTGGAACACCTTACTGGTGGGTACAGCATTTTTGTTTGTTTGTTTGTGTTTGGTTCTTCTTGCGTAGTAGAACAGACCAGGAATAGATCACTTGCCCCAAACACTACCAGTGGGTAAAGGGAGATAATCTTGTGCTCGGTAAAATGCCTTCACGTAGTGACAAACATGGTAGAATTGATTTATTATTTTAATTAATGCATTGTAGAGGACACTCATTTTGGATAATGCGAAATGCCTTGGTTTTTGTTTTGTTTTGTTTTTTGTTTTTCTTCTTTTGTTTGGTTGAGAATGAGACTGAGTTTGAGGGTGTCACATAATACTACAAAAAGTACAGTTCCCTTACTTTTGCTTCTCCTCTTACTGCATGTTTTTTTTTTTCTGTGTCACTTCAGCTTATAATTATGGCAGGGTAAAATATCATTTCAACTCAAGCTTGCTTAATTCCTACTTATACATTACTGGGTTTGATTTGTGTAAAATACTTTGAGAAATAGACACCGCAGTGGAATTTTGGAGTAAGATTAACTGTTTCTTGAGAATAGTAGAGGAGAGGTGTACAGTGCATGTCATCTTATGCTATTCTCAAAACTCAGTTACGGCAAATTTCTGTGACGTCGAAAAACTCATTTATTTAATTTTATGTGTTGCTTTAAAAAAAAAATTAATGCTGGAATGTTTTTCATTCTGTTTGTTTTCTCACACAGTGGGAATGTGGCCTAAAAAAAAAACAAAAACATACAGCACCACCACACCAACACAATATACAACCCTTAGAAAACAGTAACAAAAAATGTGTTTCTGTCTGCTATACATGTGGAAAATTTCTGTACCCAGGATGGCCCCCGAGGTTGCAGCAGTGGAGAGAAAAGGAGGTTATAACCAGCAGTGTGATATCTGGGCGGTGGGCATCACTGCGATCGAGTTCGCCGAGCTCCAGCCGCCCATGTTTGACCTTCATCCTATGAGGTTGGAATAATTTTTGTTTGTTTCTAAGTTTGTGGTTTTTGGATTTGTGTGTGTGTGTGTGTGTGTGTGTGTGTGTGTGTGTTTTGTGGTAGAGGGAGGATTGGGGTGTTGTAGTTTGATTAGTTTTCTGTTATAGTCAGTAGATGTTCAGGTTTGGTTCCTGTGATACAAGTACATGTACGTATGTGCCAGTTTTCATACAGGTTTACCAGGGGTTTAAGTTTTAGTGAGTTGGCAATAGGCAGTGCTGGAAGTGCTGAAAACTGTTTTTCATGGTGGTCACATGACAAGTGTTCATGGGTTCGTCGGAAACAGTGCAAATAATTCATTCAAAAGATTATATTCTGAATTACCCTCTAATAACTGCACGTTATGTTTCCAGGGCGCTGTTCCTGATGTCAAAAAGTGGTTTCAAGCCACCACAGCTAAAGGATAAGAGTAAATGGTAAGTACACCAGTTTTTTAATTATTTTATTTATTTATTTATTTTATGTTTCACCTGTTACACATAAAGATTTTTATTCATCTACACTACACAAGTAACACAACACCCAGTAAGGACGAAAAGGACGGCTTTTATTAAAGCGTCAAAACAAGTCAAGTTTGAGCATTGAACAGATCACAAAAATTTGAGCATTGAACAAATCACAAGGTCCCGCTGGAAATATTTGGCACAACCTGAGCATTGCTCTCAGCGGGACCATCACATCAAAACCATAAAACCATGATTGAACATCATCAAAAACCACTCGTATTGTACGGTACAAGCAAAAACTGTGCATAATATCTCACAAATCGTCAGAGGTGTGGGGGCTGCCCGCCACCGCTGTGGGATAGGCAGATGCCACAGCAGCCCCACACAAGGGTAAAGCAGGGGGTGGCCGTGCGGATAGCTCAGGCGACACCTCTAGACTAGTGCAACAGGAATTGGGGGGGGGGGGGGGGGGGGGGGGTCCCGACACATGGCTTGAGGGAAGGTTCACCTCCTCCCCCCGGTTGCCACTTGCAGCTTGACAGTTAGGATTTACTGACCAGCTATGTCAAATTTTTAAGTCTTGAAAGAAATTTCTCATATAGACCCAATAGTTTCTTTTAATACTTATTCACATCTTGTTTTAACACAGGAATTTTATGTTTTAAAGGACCTCACCTGACAGGAAGGGGCTTTCATTAGCCACAAATTAGCCTTTGTTGCTTGCGCGACGTTAAGCCCTAAATAACTAACTTACTTGACAGTTAGGAACCACTAACATTTTTTATGGGACCAGCAGCTTGACGGAGTCTTAGATTACCTCCCCTTCATATTGAAAACACGTGGGCATGCAGCACTACACTTTCATTACATGCGTACGTGCCACAGTTCTGAAGCATGGGAGTGTGTGCAAATTAATAGTCAGGTAATACTGTCACTACAGTGATAATGATTCTTTCTGTGAAATTTTGTACAGTGTATGTTCATCAGAGAGGTACCTCGGATAATAATCAGTGAAGGGCTTTTTGAGTGGAAGGAAATCATTATTCACCGTACTTTTCTCGTTTGAGGTCTTAACATTTGGCTCTCAGTTCTTTAATTGTAAAGCTTTGGCCTCTTTTTAACCTGGAAAAAGGGCTTTGGCGTTTGGTAAGCACTTATATAAACCTTTTTTTTCTAGAGTATAGTAGGTTTGTTCAGTCTCTAGTTTGTACTGTAATGTGTGTTTTTCATGATGATAATTGCATGCTTTTTTGTTTGAAACAGGACACAAGTCTTCCAGCATTTTGTCAAAGTTGCACTCACCAAGAACCCCAAGAAACGACCATCAGCAGAAAAACTGCTAGAGGTAAGGATAAAGTGTGAAAATTTATCTGACTTTTCTGAGGATAGTGTGTGTGTGTGAGGGCAGCCCCAAAAGTGGTATTTTACTTGCCATGGCAGGTGGGGAAAAAATGCTTGCAAGTGAAATTTAAAACTTACCCGTCCGATGTGAGTGCGGTTTAACAAAGTTGATGTTTTTTGGTGTCATAGCAGTAAAGTGAAGCAGAGACTGAGTTCACTGGGCTACTTTTGAGTTTGACTTCAGGGACTCATTGTTCAAAGCTGCTATCTATGCATGTAGTTCTCCAAATCAAAAACAAACAAATCGTCAGCTTTGGATGAATTGGAGGCACGGACAGCTCCTGGTCCAAAGAAGGCAAAGCCAGCATCAGTATACTAGTATAATGTAAGTGAACGTCTGTTGTATGTGCGTGATATTTCGTGAGTGTTTGTCTGGGCTGACCTCGTCTGTGTTCTCGTTTGTCCAGCATCCATTCCTGCAAGGGGATCTTGGTCGGCACCTGACCAAAGAACTGCTGGAGAAATCACAAAACCCATCTCACACTTACAGTCCCATTGAAACGGACGATGAAGGGGTAAGTGCATGTGTGTGTTTATTTGTGTCCACACAGCTGTGCAGTTGCCATGTTTTTTTTCTGAGCTGGTATCAACAAGGCAGGGGTTGGGGGGGGGGGGGATGGTTGGGGAGTGGGTGAATGGGTGTTTTGGAGTTTAACGTCTTTTTCCACCATGTATGTGTGGTGGGATGGAAGGGAAAACCAGTATTAACCCTGGTCTTGCTGAGAGTGGAATATTCCAGACTACCTCTGTGGCTTTTTCAGCATCAGACACAATTCAGCAAGACGAGAGTTAAAATGGCTGCATGTCACGCGGGCTAAAGAAACCTCTGTCTGTCTTGTGCATGCACACAGACGGACACTCGCATTCACACAAAGAGACGCATGGGGACACAGACACGCACATGCATGCACGCATGCGCACACATGCACACTCACACACACACACACACACACACACACACACACACACACACACATACACACAGAGTGAGTGTATCTGCCTGTATGAGAAATGTGAGGCTTAAGTTGTTTTAATGCTGCTGCTATTGTATTGTGTTGTATTTTGTCATCATATTCTTCAGTTGCTGCAAGATGTGCCAAGGAGGATACCGTCAGACAAAAACGCTCGCCAAAACCAAACCACAAACAGTATTGAACTGAAGGGTATGATAATTAATATTATTTTCACTTTTTATTATGCAGATTAGTGAATGTGCCTCAGGTTGTCTGGTCATACTAATTGAGTCTTTGTTCTGGTCTGCGACATTATGTCCATGCAAATTAGGATAATGTAGTAGCCCTGTAGGGGTATTTAAAACTTCTCATCGAATCTGTGCATCAGAATCAGTTACTTGGGACATGGTATAGCATCTGAAACCATTGTGGTGACTCGGGTTGGCGTATATAAACTAGTGTCCAAAAGAAACGATACCAAACTGTTGCCAGAATGTTTTTTGTGCAGAGTGATTCCCGAGGCCTAAAAACATAGGTTTACGTATCCCACGTCCCAAATACAGCGTCTGCGCTCGGGAATACCGGAAACATTTGCTCATGAAATATACCACTCTGAAATTTCTGTATAGTTCTGCTTTTATTGTATGTCCTTGCCAACCCTTGGTATCGTTTCTTTTGGACACTAGTACAGGTATGAACACGTTACGCCAAAGAAAGACATATTTCTCTACTATAAAAAGCTGCAGTCACAGAAGTGGTCACAGTGGCCAAAAGGAACATCGGTTAATTTGGCAAACAGTCTCAGAGCTTTGAAAGCGGCAGGTTTTCCCCCCCCAGACCTCATCACGAACATAGAGACTCAAATCTGTTGCTCACTTGGATTAATTCATAATGTGAATCTACATTGTTGTTTAGAGTATATCAGTTTAAAAGTGCTTTAAAAAACATCATAGCTCATTGGACATTTTCTGTTTTGTGCAGTGAATGTCAACTTGGGTTCATCAGAGGTAAGTCCTTTCTCTTTTTTTTCTTTTTTTTTTTTGTTCATCAGAGGTAAGTCCTTTCAACGTCCTGGGCACAGCGTCACGTGTTCATTACTCATAGTCAGTGAATGGGCTAATCCCATCTTTGCTAAGCCAGCATGTGACAGCGCCTGTATGCTCAAAGTGCTCTGTCTTGATCAGGCTGGGGAATTTCCAGTCATTTGGCAGTTTTCAGCCGAATTTCCTATCCTTTCAGCCAAAAATATCTAAGTTTCAGCCAAAGGAAAGGAAGAAGGAAAAAGGTTGCACACACTTTCATGATACATATAATGCCACATGGGACAGTCTAACGTCATTTTTGAAGACTTGCAAAGTTGCATGTCGGTATCAAGGCAGTATTTTACTTTTGGATGCCAGGAGAGGCTACTAAAATAAAATGCCTTTATAATGCTAATTTTTTCTCTCTAAAGTGCAGGCATCATCCTTGTGTTCCCTCAGCAGGGCGCTGCCTCTATATGTCAGCCTAGGTTTCAGTGTTATTTTCCCTCAGCAATTCCCCAGCCTGTTTGATGATTTGTACAGTTCATAATGCAGTACAATGTTTTTCACACTTTGCCCAAGCGGTCAAACTTTCAAATTCTAGGACTGTTGTTACACTACAGGAGCACTCATTGTGGTCGCCGCGTCATCGAGTACGCTTCTGTTGGCTCAGTACCAGCATTACAGGCGTGGTCACTATGCAGATGTCTGAGTGGTGTGATGATAGATACCACAAAAACGGCTCAGAACGATCTGTGAGCATAAAAGTGGTAGTATTAACCCCTTTCTCTGTGATGTAATGCTTGCTGGCCTGTGTCAAAAAGTGTTTACTATTTTTTGTTTTGCTGATTATCCCTGCTAGATACGAAGTAAGGGTGGTGGTGGGGGGGGGGGGGGGAGGGGGTGTTGATAAAATTTTTCTGATGATTTTATGCAGTTGTGCTGACCTGAAGAAAATTTAGTGGAGAGAAATTTGCAGGATTAAGATGTTCAGTGTTGCGATAGTTTCTTAATGACATAACTGTGTGTATTTTTTTCAGGATGAGCGCTATGATACAGCAAAGCCCTGGGTCGATGATGACATGTCCAAAAAGTAAGTAATCTGTCTTTTATTTGGTGAAGGGAGATATTTGGAATTTTTTTCTACTGCTTGTTTCATCCGCTGAATCAGATGGTCAGACTTTAACACAGATCAGACATGTGGAGTGGTATGCTCTGATGTACAGTGAAAGCTAGTTTCTGTCTGTGTTGAAATGATGTGTTATATGCTAACTCAACTATCCCCACCCCCTCCCCCCATCCGCCTCCCCCTTGCCCCCACCTTCCCTACCGAGCCACTCCGAGGGACTTTCAAACTAGTGTTGCTGGGTGCAACCTCCACAGAGGATAAATGGTTTGACAAAAATTTGGTGGCACATTAGCAGTTGACGGACACTGAAAGTAAGAGGGGCATTTTGCGTGGCTGGAGTCTAGAAAAAAAATCTCAAATAGATAATATGCTTTCTGAGTTGGACAAAATTTCCAGGACAGACAAAGGGACATACAGGCCATACTTTGGGAGCTCCGTCAATTTAGTACGCATTATTATCCCAGTTTGTGGTGAGTCAGTACAGACAAATGCATGAGCCCTTGAAGGCTTGTAAACCACAATGGTGGAGAGACAATAAGAAGTGAAAGCAGTGGACTTCGTTGTTCTGCTAGATCGGTACATACAGCTGAAGAAGTTGTTTGAAGCTCTGTATGGTCGATTATCAGGCAAATGTACATGTATGTTCATGTGGATCTTTAGTTTGTTTGATTTGCAAATGGCTGGCTTCACGTACATGATGTGGCTACTTGCTACTTGTGGGGAATTGCAATTGCGCAAGCATGGCATTTTTAAACCAAATTAGAACAGTTCTGTTACATATCAGTTTGATTTTTTTCCAAACACATTTTATTTCTTTGCAGTTTTTATCAATATGTGATATAAGTTTGATTTGTTTTCTTTTGCTGCTATTGTTAAATGTGATACTTGTGAAATTGAGAAAAAAATTAACAGGAGAATTATGGTGGAATAGGGATGTGGTGTGGGCAGAAAAACAGAGCCTTCTAACTACCTGTAACTAGCAACTGTCAAACAGTACAATGTTTGTAAAACGAGTGCACAAGTAAATGCATACACGTGTGTATATATTTAATGGGACGTGATTTATGGTACTAATATGTTATTCATTCAAAAATTTGTCGGTGTGCATTAAAATTCATGTGCGGCCGTTTTATGTGTCTGCAGCATGGAACAGTACAAAACTGCCAGGTATACTAACAGGGATGTAAAGATACTTTTAGTACGTGTCTACCTTTAGCGCCCAAAACACATGCATTCAGGCAGTCGCTGATGTAACAATAACATACACTCAAAATATATAATCCTGCTGTAGTGTGAGAGTGGATAGCTGCTGATCTAGAACCCAGTACTTACACTGTTTTAGAGATTGCCAGGTACTCCAAACTAAACTGCTCCGGTTGCTGTGGAGGATTAACATAAATAACAAGGATAATTTTCGGGTTTCTGCACTTTTAGTCTAGTGATTGCTTACTGTGTCAAAGCAAGTGTCCTCATCATTCAAGCAGCAGCACCGTAATGTACCAGTGCAGAAAAGAGTTATGAAAACTTGGAGGAAACATTACTTTTTAAACAATCAGGTTTTATTTTAATTTATGTGAAACGGACAGCTACGTGAGACCAAAAGAAACGGCCGATTTGGAATTCGGTAGTGAATGTTTTACACTAAGTACATAACCACAGATCTGTCTCACTGTTATCAAGATTAACATATAACTGTATAAATAACCAAGATTAAGTGTAGAAATTTCCATATATTCAGTTTTATATTCATGTCCGATGTGAACTATTCAACTACACCTTGTAGATTGACGTCAGGGTAGTTAAATACCTGTACCTTGCTTCAGTAAAAACATGCACTGTTATGTAAGCTGATAGCTACCTCTGTCTGGGACTATTAACAGCTCATACTCATAGACTTCCAGATTGGGGATTAGAAAGTAGTAGCACTTGGAAAGGGAAAATGCATGTGAAAGGTTAATTTAGAAATAGAATGAGGGATACTCGCATATAAGTCTCTTACTTTGGTTCTTCATTGGTTCCTTCGCCTTGCCTTTCGCTACATGTTGCTGCCTTCGGTTTGTAAGGTTTTGTTTTGCCCTGATGTTTTCCATTACAGTTGCTGTGAGTGTTTTCGAAATAAGTGGGGGTCTTTGTGTGAGCCGTGTTCGCATTTCTGACAGTTTTGATTTGTCCAGTGGCAGAGGAATGATTAATTTTTCAACGGTTTACATGTTTGCATGCATTTAATTTTTATTCGGAAGCTTTTCAGGCATATGTTTCTTCTTTTTTATGTACAAAATTGATAATGAAAAAGTCTGTCTGTCTTTTCTTTTTGCTTGATATTGTGACCAGATTTTTTCCCCTGCAGCAAAGTTGCAAATGTATGCAGTGAAACATGTATTCTGTCTTTGTACATAAAATTGTGTTTTCCTAACCTGGAGCTTATATATACATGTATATATCAGAGCCAGTTGTCTGCGTGTTGTGTCTTTAACTAAGATCAGAAGCACTAGTCTTTGCAGCAAAAAACTGTTTTATGTCAATAATTATTTTGTTTTGTTATCATGAAACAGTTCTAACGAAACATGGATTGAAATTTGTGAAACATGAAAAAAAAAACCCAAAAAAACCAAACTTAGTCTCAAAAAGAAAAACAACAAAGAAAGCCAAGACAATCAGAAACAACAAAATATTGTTGATTTTTTTAATCGTGCGTATACTTCCATCAGAGTGGTCAGTAAAGTGCAACAGTTTCATATAATTATTAGATATATATATATAATTCTGAGCATTTAACAAGTTTCTGGCACCAAGCAAATCAACATCTCATGAGAAGCCAAGTTGAGCAGTTGCCGCATGGTTGTGTGTAAATCCAAAAACACAGTTTTGCTGTATTTAAGACTTGTGCTACCCTGACACTGTGTATAAGCTTCTGTTTTTAAGTGCAGTGTACGAGAGTCTACGTGTGTGTCCGTGGCCAAACTGTTTATTTTGCGGTGTAACCTTACATTACAATGCTCTCTGATTCTTTCTGTTCCTGCAGGAGTTTACTAGAGTGTGTAGATGAAGAGTTGTCACAAAGGTACGCAATACCTAGATTGGCACACGCTAGAACATGCTATCATACACGTCATTATCATCGTGAGTTCGTACATGTAGCGGCGTCCTCTGTTCATAACCCATGTATGTGAAACAGCTGTCACGCATCATGTATCTGCTTTTTTAACAGTGACTCATAAGAATGCATCATATTTGTCTTCAGGCATCTCATACATGTAGATGTAACGCTTTAAACCGAGTTCATTTGTATATATGTATATATTGGAGGATAATCTCGCTCTAGCATGTACTTATGTGCACACACACACCCAAACACATGCATGCGCACACACACACACACACACACACACACACACACACACACACACACACACACACACACACACACACACACACACAGAGTACATGCACTTCATCGGTACACACTTAACTTAGTGTGTATCTTTCAGTGAAAGCTAGTGGCAGTCGTCGTCACTTTGAAGGAAACTGTAATTACTAGTACTACAATGTGGGGGATAAGCTGTTTAGTGGGCACACTTACTAACAGACTGAAACAGGATGGAGCATTTGGCATTGGGCTAGCCAGTCGGTATCGGGCTAGCCGGTTGCAGGAAGGTGTTTTTTGTTTTGTTTTGTTTTTTAACCCACAGTGTTTTAGCATTTTTTGCTAGAGTGTTGGAACCTGTTTTTGGGGGTAATTTGCAATCTTTTGAAGGTCCAGTCATCAGTTGTCATTTTTCTAAACTTCTAACTGTGCCTTGTTAAAAACCATTCACATGGTGTAGGGGACATTTGCTGGTACATGTGTGTTGGCGGCACATGCTGTAACATTTGCCATGCTGATTTAGGAGATTAAACTTTAAAATGCATCCAGATCTCATGCATCATCTCAGTAGTTGGTAATGCAGTCATTGAACGTAGTAATTCATTGAATGTTGAATTTGTACATCACTCATTTGCAAAGACGTGATTAACTTATTTTTGAAGGCTTTTTGGAGGTTGGGGATTGATTCAGAGGTGGTTTATTGTCCTTAATTACACTAGCATTTTTCCCTTTGTTTACCAGTTTTTGGACAGAAAAGTGCAAATAAGTTATTTTTTGGTTGAAAGAAACATGCAGATTTTTTGTGAGACCAGACAGTGCCTTCATAGATTATCATAAAGTATGAAAATGTTGTTCACTTTCAGCGTACTTGTACCTTGACTTTCTGATGTGTAACATCGCAATTTTCAAGAGACAGTCACGAATTTCTCATACAAATTCTATCCAAGGCTTACAGTGCTCTTCTTAACTCTGTACTACTACATACTCCTATTTAGTTTGAGTAGCAAAGGAAGTGATTTGTCAGGTGCTAGCCGGTCTTAAACCATCCATTACCTAAACTTCTTATCACTAAGTTTCCTTAGTTTCTTCCTGTCTTCCCTCCCTCCCTCTCTCTCTCTCTCTCTCTTCCCTCACGCCTCTCTCACCAACTGTTCTGTTTGCTTTGACTTTCAGGGGACACAGGAGTAGGTTAGGCTTGTTAGAGGATGAAGGCGAAGCCAGAGAGTAAGCATCTCGCAGTTTTTACTCATTTTTTGCTCTGTTCTCTTTCACTTACTCTTGGTTTTTTTTGCAAGTTGAGTCTAGCTCTTTGTTCACCAGAGACGGGTCTGCACTGTGTTTTAATAATTGTTATCGTAGTTTGACTCTTTGCTATTTATCTCCTTTTTGTGTGTGTGTTTTTCTGACTCTTGTAATGAGTGTGCATTTCTGGGAAAGTTGACATGAGCATTTGTGGAAAGTTAGTTTTTTGTTTTTTTTTCTTGTCCTCTTTTGTTAAAGTTTGTTGTTTCCATATACTTCCCCCTTCCATTTCTAGAAAAGAAGTTTAGAGTTGCATGACAAATATATCTTCCAGGTGCAGTACATTTTGTAGACATTTTAGATTCTGTACACAGACCACTCTCAGTACTGTAGCTCTTTCATAGCAGTTTCCATTTAGATCTGCTGGTTCTCCCTGCTCTCTGTACATGTATCATAATTATTAGTCAGTACTCCTGTCAACCCAACCCATTGTAAAGCTGTGCTGTATCTACAAAATGCATGTCCTTGCATAGGTCAGTGAAGTTACCAAATATAGGTCTTATCTAGCCGTGTTAGATCTATTGTCAGTTTAGATTGAGTTGATGTCCTGTGTAACCGTACATACAGGCAGATGCATTGTACCTTGTAGTGGTATGTTTAGCTGAGCCCAGCCAGATGCATGAACTGGTGGATAGCACAGGGTAGATTGGTAAAACAGGGTGTCTCCAAAGTTTCATATTTTGATGTTGTTCTTGTTGAACTGTCTTCAGCATTCGGCATTCTGTGTAAGTGGGGTTGGGGGGTGGGGGGAGAGGAAGGTTACCATTAGGATGGGGATGGATATTGGGGAGGGGGGGGGGAGGGGGTTATGATTGAGGGCAAGATAAAGCACAATGTGTCCTTGATTTTGAGATGTATTCATTGATTATTACGTATGATCTTTACACGTTCTCAATCACTAGCAATGAACGACACAGAAAAATGTTCACATTCCTTATCCTGTTCTCAGACTTCTGCGTGCGTGTACTTAAGTAGTTTCAAACTGTTTGTGTTTGTTGGGAAAAAAAACAATCTCAAAGCAGGCTTCTTTCCCTGCATAGAGTGATACATGTACTATTGTAGATGAATGCATGAAAAGCCTGATACATACTGCATTTTAGCAAACTGGTTGCCAGTAGCAACTGCATATCATACTTCTTTCCAACAAATCCCAGCATATACTGCAAAGATGTATCGAGACATGTGTACACATAAGCACTAACACAGTAACACATGCATCCAATCTGGACTATTTTCTTCACAGTATACAGTACATGTATCTGTTTTTAACCCTTGCTGAAATAATTTGTCTTATGCTGGAAAAAGTCATAGATGTAGACCGGTCTCAGCACTACTAGGGTTAATGCATTAATGTGTCGTAAGTGAACCGGTAGATCATTCATGTATGAGCTGGTCAGTGATGGCAGCTTTTCTTCAGATATCTTTAGTTTCTGTTGGCACTTTATGATTTTTTTCCTGGACATCAATTTGCATGAGAACCTACATTTTTTTTAAATTTATGCTGTTTTTGCTGTTATTACAAGCAGTTGGATTCTTTGACTTTTTATTTGGAGATTGATGTAGTTAGATTTCAGCTGTTAATACTAGGGGCGTCCCAGCACAAAATTAGTGGAAGAGTCTCGTTGATTTGTGTACTTGTATTTTATATCAAACCACAGAGCGACGTTTATTCTCTGATTAATGGCCGAATTTTCTTTAGTTTTAATATTGTTTTACTCTGTTGCCCAAACTAGACCATTGGTCAAATATTGGTTTATGCTGTTGCAAGATGCCGAACATTTGCTAGTTGTAACTTTATGAGGTTGTTTCCACCATCTGTCAGTGACGTATGGAGGTAATATTATTTGATAAAACATCAATGAAAACATCGTTTCATATACATAAATCTCTTGAAATTCAGCCAGGGATTTTTTTCCTAGTTCCATTTTTTGCCATGTTGAAAAAAACAACTAAACAACAACAGTAACAAAAACAACAACAAAACCAGTCAAAAATACCTCCGCCACCACCACCACTAACAGAAAATGAAAATTAAAAAACCCCAAAAAACGTATACACACAAAAACCAAAAACAAACCCATAAAACCCTAAAGGCACAGAAGCAGTGTCTTGCAGTCCTGTATGCCTCTGTCACACTTTTGAACAACCTTCCCATCACTGCTCAGCATCGCTGTGCCCCCCATGGCTGTACACAAAACTATCAGATGACCCTTCCTCATTGTTCCGGTAGTCACACGACCTTATCCACTTTGGAGATATGTCTCTTTGATGTCGAAGTCGTGATGATAGCCAGCAGTCGTATAGAACATCCGCTGGTGTCCCAGGATTGCGCTCCTTGCCTGTCACAGTTGCCATGGCAACCCCTGGCTTTGCTAGGTGTTAGCCCTAATGGGTCACCATCTAATGGAGGATGTATCTTGGAACATGAACCCTGGGAAAATGTTCTTCGTCTTATGGCCAAGGCTTGCCAGTCTTGTAGCTGTTTCGCAAATAAGAACAGGAGGATATGAGTTGAGTGCATGCATTTTGCTGTCAGAGCTCCAGAGTGTTAGAGGCAGAGAGAGCATGTATACTTAGCTGCATGCTCTCTGAGAGAGGAGCATTTTTCGCTTCCCTGTGTTTTGACTTTGCTGCAAGATAATTTTCAGGATCCTTTTTGAAACGCTGAGTGTTTGGTGTGCAGTCTCCAGTGCACTGTCCCAGTAAAAGCAGGTTCTGAAATAATTACGTGTACTGCATGTACATGTACAAATTTCCTGTCCAACGATGTTATCTTCTTCCTGACCGGACGAACCATTGAAACTGAAACATTATTCACACACATGGACACACACGGACACACACACACACACACACACACACACACACACACACACACACACACACACACACACAGAGAGAAAAAGCTGATTGCCTTGATAAATTACTTATTTTCTTCTTATTATTTCTCTTTCAGACAAAATAGTTGTAACTTTCAGCGTTCACAACTTTTGAATGGATTGGTCAGTGACTTTTATCTGTGTTTCAGGCCGACCCTGCAAGTGAAGCCACCACCCACACCTCCCAAGGTAACTGCTGTCAACTTTTTACTTCTGATCAATACATTTCACTGCCTTGTGCTTATGAAGCAGGGTTTTGTATCTACGTATCCGACTTCAGTCGTAGGCTGAAGCATTTTGGGAATATACGATTACTTGTTTACCTAGGCAGATAGTTATATCTCTGCAACTGCTACAGGTTTTTAGTGAAGCTGTAAGAGAGGTGCTTTGCAAGTACAGTGTTCCACTTAAGTTTGGTTAATGGATGTTCTCCAGGTTCTCCTTATGTTTCCTTTTCCGGTGTCTTGTTTAGTGGTATATCCAGTTTTCCTCTCTCTCGCTCCCCCCGCTGTCTCAGCTTTCTTTCTCTCCCTTTTCTTTCACTCTTCTTTTCATTCCCGCATGAACAAACTCCTGTTTTTTTCTTTTGTTGTGATTGTTTTGCTTTATTGCATTTTGTCTTGGTGCTTTTATGCGCATGACAATAAAAACTTTGGAAACTTTGGAAAACTAGGCAGATAGTATGTCCTATCATGTAAATGCCACAGCAGACAATATTCAGGACAAATGTGACCCGTTCTCACAAAAGGGACCACAGGGATGGATTTACTCAAATATGCCAATGAGACATTGTCTCCTTGACCAGTCATTTTTATGAGACATTTTCATTTCCTATGGGACAATCAAGTTCACCCGCATCACTCTGTCACAATGTCTGTGCCGAGAGCCTGTTCCTAAGTGCAGTGACGTTCAGGTTATGAACGGAAAAGGACCTCTCGATCGTAGAACTGAGAATATTTTTTGCAACTCTTTCGAGCGAGAGTTCCTGGCAGCGCGCGCGGCGAGCGGGATAAGTAAGCCTCATCACTAAAATTAGATTAGTGTAACAGACTCTATGACTGACACAGACAGCGCATCTCTGCTTCGCGTTGTCAAGTGCACTTGTGATGTCATGTTCATGCGACATATGACACATTTTGCAAAATTTCTATGCGAGACATAGTCGCACGGCGCGCGAGAAAATCGATCCCTGGGACCATAAGTCGAAAATTATCAATTTTGAGATATGTATATATCACTGCAGTCTACTGGTTATGCAGTTTAATTCAATGTAAGAATGAAGCAGTTGAAGTTGGCTACTCACAAGGCGGCCATACTGACCCCCGGCACTCTTTTCGCCTGTAGCGGCGTTCGGCCTAGCGCGACTTACAGTCCCTTTTGTGAGAACGGGTCACAAATGTCCCATAATATTACAGTTAGCCAGGATATTGTCCTGATGTAGTTACCACGGATGTGAAACACTGCTGCATGTTTTTTTAGGTGAAGTTTCTTTTCACCTCTTCTCTGTTTTAAAAAAAATAATTATTTATCGTGCGTCTTGATAAACCAAATTGAATTTCATTGTTGTCATAGAATTTAGGTGCAACTCAATCTTGAGAATAGCTCTGGATGAAACACATTTTACACTTCTCTCGAGCTATTTTCAAACTTGAGTTACATGCACTCTGAAATTTCATGTTGCTAGTCGTTTGTGTTTTACAGCGTTTGCCCGCAACTTTAATGAACCATCTGCGAAGTCTGGGTTATGGACAGGTGCCATGCAATTAGTTGTGAATTTTATGATCTGGTCTGTAGGGATGATTACGTTTCACTTTCCTGATCTTATCAGACGGTGTCCCCAGTTGGTGCTTTGTAGTGTGCACCCTAGGACTGTTTGCCATAGGGACATATTAGTATTGCTCAGTTGGTATAGTTTGCCATAGGGACATATTAGTATTGCTCAGTTGGTATAGTTTGCCATAGGGACATATTAGTATTGCTCAGTTGGTATAGTTTGCCATAGGGACATATTAGTATTGCTCAGTTGGTATAGTTTGCCATAGGGACATATTAGTATTGCTCAGTTGGTATAGTTTGCCATAGGGACATATTAGTATTGCTCGGTTGGTATAGTTTGCCATAGGGACATATTAGTATTGCTCAGTTGGTATAGTTTGCCATAGGGACATATTAGTATTGCTCAGTTGGTATAGTTTGCCATAGGGACATATTAGTATTGCTCAGTTGGTATAGTTTGCCATAGGGACATATTAGTATTGCTCAGTTGGTATAGTTTGCCATAGGGACATATTAGTATTGCTCAGTTGGTATAGTTTGCCTGATAGGGGGTGCAAATATATACCAGTCATTTGCTAAGGGAGCAAATGTATCCCAGCTGCGTGGGACGGGGTGCAAATATATCCTGGATTTGGGTCTTGCCAGTTGTAGTCACGTGACGGCTAACTTTGTTTTATGAACGAAACTTAAAACGGAAGCATTAAACGAATGTAGTCAACAGATGGTGAAAGTGTATGTGCATGTATAGTATCTGTTATAATTTGTAACTGTTTCGCTCTCCGGAAACGAGCCTTTCGATGAAAAAAGCACGGCAATATCGCGAGAGCTGACCGGACTGAAGGGCGGGATACAATTGCCCCACTGAGTGGAGATATGGAGTACATTTGCACCCCCTAGCGGGTGAACTATACCAGCTGAGCATTAGTATTGCGGTTACCTAACGGAGCATTGATTCATTGAGAATTTGAGCTTCAGTAGTGTTCCCCCACTGTCAGCGTACATCAGGTTCACGCTTCTCTTCTTTTCTTTCCAGCCGCGCAAGCCACAGTCAGATGTGGCCAAGTTGGACCACGAGACGGCAGCCCGCATCGCAGAGTCTATGTTGGAAGACAACGGCCCCGACCTGGATAGTCTGATAGACCGCATGTTGACTCTCACGCCAAACTCTCGCCCGCCCTCGGAGATGATGCTCGAGGGGAGTCACGTGGTGGGCGGGGATGACAGCTCACAGACTGTGATAGGTGGTGATTCAGGGGAGAAAAATGAGGAGAGTGAGGACGTTCCGCCAGAGTTGCCTCCCAAGCAGCGGCCGTTGGGTTCGCACCCGAACGGAGACTTGTTGCACTTAGGAGAAAACGGCGGTGTCCCAGATGATACCCCTCCGCCGGTTGTTCCTCCCAGGAAGAAAATAAACAAGGAGAGAGATGGTGATAGTGTAAGAAACTTTTACTTTTGCCCTGTAAATATGAAGGCGTGCAGATAAATTTGCATTTACCATTGTTGCTACAGCCAGCAGCTATGTATAGGAGGGGGGTAGTTTGTGTGTGTGTGTGCGCAGGCATGCATGCATGTGTATATACATGTGTGTGTCCCACAGTTACTCAGGGATGACAACAGTTCCGCCGTTCCGCTGTCTTTAAAAAAAATCTCCGCTGTTCTAAAAAAATCTCCGCGGAAAAAAATCGAAAAGTAAATAAAAAATCATAGCTGTAGAACTTCGTCACTCAATATTCCCCCCCCCCCCCCCCCCCCACCCCCCCACCCGCTTGTCAATTTTTTCGGCGTTACTTGCATTCCGATTTTGAGGGCCAGTTTCAGGACTGCTGCGGTAAGCTGCCTTGCCGTCCCCCCCCCCCCCCCCCCCTTCCTTTGTGCGAAAGTTGGAGGTCTGAATGTGAGTGGTGTACCCAGGTGTGTTGACGTATCAGTTTCCCTGGTTATTAATATTTTGTCTGTTGTCGGTTCTGATGAAGTTTTCTGTTTTCAGACTGTGCCTAGGCCTGTCAGTAACGGTCTTCCACCCACACCCAAAGTTCATGTAAGTTATTGAATGTGTTTCTTGGCGTCTGGTCAGAAATGAAGGCTGGTGTACAAGAGTTGATTTTAGTTTTGGAAAGTTTATATCCCTGAAAATTTCTACCAAGATTGTTGCTGTTATATCAGGCACTTTCTCTACTTGTGCATAGAGTTTGCACCTCTTTAGTTGAGCATCCACTGGCCTACCCAACAGGGGATGCTGGCAGGTCTGTTTACAGGTCATGCCGGCGTGCCGCCAAACAGCTTGATAGACTGTCTCGCAGCGTGCGGGCGGTGTACACGTTTACATAGGAAATCGGAAACAGGAGGGTCTGTCTTTTCTCATCCTCCAAGAGCATGTACGTAGCCAATGTAGACTGAAGTTGTATGTGCGGAAGCATCACTAGCTGCATGGCAGACACCGGATGTTGGGCGGAATTTGGGTGGAGCGGTGTCACGGGCATTTGGTATTGCTCAGATGGCACCCTCTAATGAGTTCTTCAATGCTGTTTGTAGGCCAGTGGACGCCGACCTTTAGAAATACATGTAATTCTTGCAGGTAAATATTGGCAAGGGGTGATATTTAGGATGTCAAAGATACAACATTCTTTTCGTTAAATTTTTCCTGATGATAGTTTTTAATTTTACTCTGAGTCCTTTATTTTATGTGCGTTGAGACTTAGGTTGTGTTTTGTTTTGCAGATGGGTGCGTGCTTTTCCAAGGTGTTCAACGGGTGTCCGCTTCATATCAACTGCACGGCGAGCTGGGTTCATCCTGACTCCAGAGGTACCGACGACTTCTATAAAATTCTGTTTGACCCTTATTGTCCTTTTGTCTCTCCCTATATCTAATATTGCCTGCAAAGAGGGCTGTGTAGTAGACTGTTAGATTTGTTGGCATACACAACTTCCTCTTTTTTACACATTATTGCCACATGCATCATTAGGAATTTGTCTTGGATCCAGATCTGACTCCGCACACTGACAGGCATACAGGCTTTTTTGCACAGTCTTTGCTCTAAAATCACAGGCACACACTTTCACGTACACACTCCCTGTAAACCTGTTACATACATGTATACTTGCAAGCATTTCCTTTAAAAAAAATATTATGCCGTTTCCACTGTTTTTGTGCTTACAATTTTTTCTTATTTTTTAAAATTTTACGAATTGTTTTTGTTGTGTCCAGATCAGTACATTCTGATTGGTGCTAACGAAGGTCTCTACACCCTCAACTTGAACGAAATTCATGAAGCTTCTCTGGAGCTGGTGAGTTGCTTGTTGGTATAAGTTTGATACAGAGTGTGGATCAGACAGTGCTTTCTGTGGGACCGTTGTATATTTCAACAGGCTTAGAATCAGGCTTTACAGACGTTATTGGCATGACATCTTGCTATCCCCTGCCCCTCTCTCTCACACAAATGTGTGCATGCACACTGGAAAAATGGAAGTCGGGCACCTGCTCATACGTCAAACATAAAAAGCTAGCAGGCAAGAGTGAAACTATGTTGATACGTGTTAATTTTAGCATCCTCATCTTGTCTGCAGGTACATGCCAGGAGGTGTTTGTGGGTGTATGTGATAAAAGACGTCCTGATGTCGCTGTCAGGTTGGTGCAGTATTTAGCTACTTAAAAAAAAAACCCAAAAATACAGTTTTTAATACAGAATATTTCTGTCTGCAATACTTTACGTTGTTTGCCTTCATGTTTGTACACCTCAGTAAAAAAATTTGCATGATTGTATTATTCTTAATTCTAATGTACATGTTATTTGTTTTCAGGCAAGACAACCACATTGTATAGACATGATCTGATGATGCTTCACACTCGACAGACCAGCAGATTGTCACTACAGCTCAACAGAATTCCGGAGAGATTGGTCCCAAGGTGAGAGTCCCCTTAAGGCCGTTCTACACGTGACAAGTTGCCGCCCTTCGACTTTCCCCCCACAAGTTTGTCTGCCGCAACGCCGCTGCTTCTACACGCGGAAACCTCCGCACCACAAGTCGGCTGATTGACCTTTCGTGTGACCCTTTCAACCCTATATTTGGAAGGGGCCTCGCGCGATTTCGCCCGGCCATGGTCGCGAGTGAATCCGAGTCAGACTCAGCTGAACATGTGAATGAAAGTTCGGAGGAGGAATTAACTTTTGCAGCAGCTGCAGTTATTTTGCTGCAGAACAGGAAGAAACAGTGGATCTGGGCGAGAAAGTGGATCTTGCAGCGAGATTCGCTTGGCGCATACGGAGGTCTTTGACGCCATTTTGTTTACTGAATTTGGCCGCGTGACCACTACGCGGCGTGCGATTGGCCGTCCTGGCGGGGCTCCCAGGGTGCCTCGCGCGCACTTGCGAGGCGCAAGCCGAGAAAATAGAAAGCCGTTCTATCCGAAACTTGCCGCGGCAAGCCGTAGGCTGCAAGACTGTACATCTTGCTTGTACATTTGCCGTCGACTTGCGGGGGCCGCAAACCCGCTTTTGCCTTGCAAACTTGCCACGTGTAGAACGGCCCTTACATGTCAGCTGTTGCTTTTGTTGTGTATGGTTATACATTCTTCGCACGTGTATTTTGCAGTGTGGAGGCAGTTGTACATGTAATCGGAACTTCCTCAGACTTCATCATGTCTGCAACATTCTGCCGATTTAGAGTTTACGTTGTTTTTATGTAAAAGCAGGCAGTAAAACAACACATACAATACTCAACAAACCCAAACAAAATGAACAAAGAAAAAACAGACCAACCAGCGATTAAACCAGTTAAACAAAGAGCAGCAGCGCTCGGTGCCAGCATTACAGACGCTGTCACTGTGCAGGTGTCTAAGTGGTGTGATGATAGATACCACGAAAACAGCTCAGAACGATATGTGAGCATAAAAATGGTCCATTAGCCCCTTTTTAAGTCCTACAGGCCTGAAGAAAACATTACTAGTAACAGTGGTACATGTATTGTCGGTGCTGTGATCATGCATACACTGATGCAATCTCATCTGTGTAAGTTTCCTGTGAAAGCGATACAGCCAGCAGGGATGGCAAACAGCTTACCACATCCTCCATCTTGTTACAGACGTTTGCAGCCCACAAGCAAAGTACCTGACACGCGGGGCTGCACGAGGTGTTGTGTTGGGCGAAACCCCTACAACGGCTACCGGTACTTGTGTGGTGCCGTGCCGTCCGGTATCGTTCTCATGCAGTGGTATGAGCCTCTCAACAAGTTCATGCTTCTCAAGGTAGGTCATACGGTATTACCACATCCTTGGTGCACTTGATACACTGCCCATCCCCCATTCCCCAAACAGCTCCGCCAACAGCCGCAAAAGAAGAAATGGCCTGTTTAAAAAAAAATTTAAACCAAAAAAAAAAATTCAGGGTCTAAAATTGTTTGTTTTAACGCTTTAAAGTGGATTTGCTGTTTGTTCAACATTAGATTTTCGGTCATACTGATTTCGGTTTCTTTTTACCCCTCCTTACAATTAACACCAATACATTTTCCATCTTTTCTTCTCATATTTCTATTTTTCTTCTCCCATGCTGGACCAGTATCATGCTATGTCACTGGTGTATACACTGTCAAGGTTTATTTGTAAAAACTCGTACAGCATGGATCTTCACTATATGTCTCACTCCTTATAACAAAGTGTATTTTGCTGTATGTCTTGCAGACATTTGAGATGGACCCCTTGCCGCCGATAATGGGCGTGTTTGAGATGTTCATCAGCCCAGAGCTGGAGTACCCCTTGGTCTGCCTGGGGGTCCGAAAAGGGTGAATTGACCAGCAATATTTTGTGAACTTTGTTGGAGGCGTACATGTATTTGTGGCTCTGATTTGGCCTTTTGCCAGACAGAATTTGTTTTCTAACCTTTCCCACATGGAAACTGAGTTTCTTGGACTTGGTAGTATTTAAAAAAAAAAAAAAAAAAAAATCCTGTTAGGTGCAGAATTGTATCACTGATAATTTCCACACTGTGGACTTGCATATGAAGATGACGATAATGTGAATGTTTCGTGTGTGTGTGTGTGTGTGTGTGTTATCGTGCAGGCCTGACAGGTTCCATGTGAAGTTTGACATCATCAACCTCAACTCCACATCCAGCTGGTTCACAGAAGATCACTTCTCTACAGGTCAGGCACAGCTAATGGCAAACGTTGCAGGCATTAGTTCTTTTTAGCTGTTGGGTTGAATTCGGCCGCCTCTAGGCCAGCTTCCGCCTCTTTGTTATTTTGTTGTTGTTTTTCCACTGTTCTCCTGTCAAGGCATCCCTGCCGTTTCTTTTTTTTTCTTTGTGACACATACTGTTTTCTTCTTTTTGGGGGAAGCAGGAAAACTCTTGCCTGCATTGCTGAAAACATGAACATTAGACTGTATAGCAGGGGAGAGTGTGTTAAAAAATTCTTTTTTTTTTTGAAGTTTTTATTATTCTCTTTCTATACAAAGAAATAGACACCCCCCTCCCCCCCAAAAAAAACACAAAAAAAACCAAACAAACAAACAAACAAAAAAACAAAACAAACAACAACAACAAAGAAAGAAACAAAAAAAAAACAAAGAAAGAAACAAACAAACAAACTAAAAAAAAAACCCCAAAAAAACCCACACAACTATGCACAAACAGAAAAAATACAAAAGCAAACTTAAACAAAAGCAAGTTTAAAAAAAAAAAAGGCACCCAAGCAAACAAACACCTCCTAAGTCTTAGTATAAGTTGCTTCAAACTGTGCATGTATGTTTTAACTGAACATTCTGGTTTTGAAAGGTTTTTCAGTCATTTAGATCATGGATTTTTTTTTTTTTTTTTTAGCATTTTCAAGGTTTCTCTATTTTTCCTGTCGCCAGTCCCCAGTTTCGAAACACACACTCATACGTATTGCATGTTAAAAAATTAAACAAGAAGAAAAGATTTCAAACTTGATCTTTGTGAGTCACCATACAAAAAGACCTTTGCTGGCAGTGGTGTGCTGTAGTGAAAAACTATCGCAAGATTCCTCCCAGTAATGGTGTCTAGTTGAATGCTGACTGAAGTGGCTGCCAAATACTTACATCTGTACCTCCGACAAGCAGCAGCAAGCACTAGTCCATGTCTTCATGTGTCCTTGACTGGCCGGGCCTCGTTTTACCAAGAGTAGCTGTGTGAGATTATTAAGATTTTTTTGTGTTCTGTTTTCAGGAGACATGTTGCCGGTTGTCAACGTCACACAACTAGAGAAGGACACGGTGCTCATCTGTTATGAACGTGAGTTACTTTTTCCCCTCTCAGACTGGCGTTTGTACTTGTACAAAAATAGAGTAAAGCTTGTACATGTTATGTACCAAATTAATTTTGCTCTTCTGAGGTCACGCTTTACTTTTGATTTCTGGAACGAAATATGAGTCATTCTGTCGTCTGTCATGTTTTTGGTTTTTTTTATACATGTACTTTATTCTCTATGTGTTTGCTGCCTGATGATGGCGATGATGATGCTTGAGTTTCCTGGAATCTTAAGATTGCTGTCTGCAGACAGTAGGTCTAATACGGGATGCAATGAAGGGAGGTTATTCTCTTAAAACAGAGCCTTGTTGCCATCCTACTTACAAGATTCATGTCCCTTCACTGCTGACAGGTAGCTCTGATTCGCCTGGCTTTGCAGTTGTTGCCAGAATCACATATCTGAAAGACAGGGACAGTGCCTTTCCTGTCATTACCGAGATAAGCACAGCAGAACTTCTGTCCTGGCTGCATACATATAGATGACTATGGTATTATAGCGAAAAACATCTCAAATTTCCGAAGCGTAACATGAAAACTGCCGGAGAGCGCTCTTTCAGCTTCTTAGCCCCGACTGTCTGGAACTCCTTGCCAATCGAACTCCGCCTTCAGACCTCACTGCCTCTGTTTAAATTGTATCTGAAGACCTTTCTCTTCCGCCAGGCCTTTGATGGTTAAACCTCTGTTAAGTCTGTCTGTATGCATGTTTGTTGCACTGCCAAATTGTATGTACGCCGAGGGGATGTAAATAGCGTGTGTGTGTGTATGTGCGTGTGCGTGCGTGTGTGTGTGTGTGTGCGCGCTTTAAGCGCAGCGAGTCCTTGGAAGTTGGAGAACAGTGCTCTATAAAAGCTATGTATTATTATTATTATTATTATTGTTGTGTCATATGAAGTGAGTACATTTGCCACTCCTTTCGTGATGTTGCAGGGTACGTGAAGGTGGTGAACTTGGCGGGAAAACTCAAGTCCAGCAAACGGCAGCAGGCGGAGCTCCACTTTGACTGTGTGGTGGAGTCACTAGGTAGGACAGTTTTGCGAACTGCAGAATTATATGTTTTTGTTTCACTGCGCATGCACTCTGTGAATCAAGGGCAGAGTGGTGATGGAGGGATTTTGTTTTGCTCCAGCGCTGTAGAGATAAAGAAGTATTAGAAATGCATTCAGATTGAAAAGAACACAGTTTCACACACACACACACACACACACACACACACACACACACACACACACACACACACACTCACACAGAACTGATGTACTAGGAGATGGCACAACTGATGAAGATCACAAATCATAACTGCAAACGAGCAGTCCGAATTAAATACCAAAATGGTAAAAGTGTTGAAGAACGTTCAACAATGTGACAGAAATTTCAGCACGTCCTAGACAGTTTCTTTTTAACAAAAATAATTCCGACTTTCCGGCTCACAAACAAGGCACTGATGACCTTAGGTCGGACCTCGGCAATAGTGCGCCGGGGTTCAAGGGGTTCGGCTTATTCTGACGATGCCGGAGATACCCCGTGTTCGCCACCGTTGGCGTTGTGTGACGCCGCTTCCCGCACACATGGAGGTAGACCAGAATTTGCCGCCCCCTGTCCCCCATTAGGAGGCCCATGAACGTCGTAGTCCATTTCAGATTCCCCTGTTTCCCACACCACCATCATCCTATGCTCCCGTTCCCTTGCCTTCCACACCCGGACACAACTGCTGCTGCCCCTATCCCACTGTGCCCTCGCCACCCACTCCCTCCTCTGCCTACCACCCTTCCCCTCACTCTTTCCCACCTCCACACCATATCACCACAATGGTCTACTATTGCACACACACACACACACACACACACACACACACACACCGAACAACCGTAACAACACCAAAACAGCAGCCACAAATAGTAACAGCAACAAGCAACACGACACTACACCCATACACATGGATACCAAAATAGTGAAGAACCTAGATTAAAAGTTAGGCCTTGTATACTGTGTGTTAGTGTCTTTTGAGTGTTTGCAATGACACGTGCAAGAGTCATGTTTTCTCCCTTGGTATGCAGCCCTTCAGATACGCTCGCTGGGCCATGCCTGAGCAACAGAAGAATTTATTTTAGGTGTCGCTAATTTACACATACTTACACTTGAAACCGTCACCCCTAAATTTGTTTTGAAGCATGTTTGGGCGGCCCCCTTCTCAAAAACCCCGTCCCTAGTGTATTCTTTGTGAGTGCTGTTGTAAATTTGACTATTCACGGTGGACTTAACAATTCACAGAAAAGTGTCACTGTAGAGCGATGCACCACTAAATCAAACATAATTGCTCTTTGGGAGTATTAGGCAAAAAATTTACAGGCAAAGACAGATAAAGTGTTTGATGTAGGAGTTTTATGTATTTACCTTGTAATTTTGGTCGGTCATGCTCTCTTCGTGAGCACAGCTGAACAAATATTGCCGTGCTTTGTTTTTGGTTTTTTTTCCTGTTGTGAAGTTTATTTTGGTTCTTCTGTGATGCTCAAGTCACAGTGAATTTATTAGCGCGTTATTGAGAAAATTGTCCCGCAAAACTCGTGAAAAGTTTTCAAAGTCTATGGAAAAAAGAGAAACACGAAACTTGGCAGTGTACACAGTGTCATCAAGGACACAGAATTAAACTTTGAGAAGAGTGCAGTTATATGCTTTGTAGTTGTACACTTCTGCCCTGTGTTCCAAGTGGAGTTTAACAAAAAGTCCACTGTGCTGATGATATCCTACTCTCATACTGCACATGAACGACCACTACATCCGTTCATAACAAAATTTAGATAAAGAGCGTGTGTGTGTGTGTGTGTGCGCGCGCGCACGCGCACGGTGTGTGTGTGTGTTAGTGTGCTCTGTGTGTGTGTGTGTGTGTGTCAGTGTGTGTGTGTGTATTTGGTGGGGTGGAGGGGGGGGAGGCTGGAGGGGGTATTTAGGAAGTGTAGCTGATTTTAAAGATTTTTTCTGTTTTTGGGTACAGGTAGAGTATTTGACACTAAAGACACTGTTGTTGCATGTTTCAGTGACGCTACAAGACAGTGTCCTTGCGTTTCACCGACATGGGATGCAGGGACGAAGCTTCAAAGGCAATGAGGTAAGCCAGTGATATGTCCACTCTTTTTTTGTTTTTTCAACAATTTATCCTTCAGAGATTTAACCCATGGTCACCTTGGCTGTTTGGGGGCAGATGACTGATGATTCCAAAGCAAAGGGCAGCAGCTTGTTTAGAGTTGCAAGAGTTGGAATAGTAATGTTATGTCCTGATGAACAGTAGCATGAGGAGAGATAGGATGCTGCACATGAGAATGTTGTAAGTGTAGGTATAGTCTTTGCAGGCACCAGCTTTGCAGTTAATTGTGTTTTATTTTGCCTCATCTCTATTTTTTTCTTGGGAAGCTGGCTTCATCCCCCATTGCCTGTATTCAGTGGAAAAGGATGTTAAACCCGCAAAAAAGGCAATCATTATATGCGATTATCTTGTTTTGTACATCATATGTTCAATTGTGACATTGTTGTCACTATTTTTGATCGCAGGTGACACAAGAAATTTGTGACAAGACAAGGATATTTCGACTCCTGGGATCTGACAGGTACGAGTACACTTTTGGGCTTGGTGCACTTTTGTGCCTTTCATTCCACTGCTCATATTCATGCATAAATTATGTTTATACACAGCTTGCTGTTATAGCCAACACACTTACACAACAACAAACATCAACAATAATAACAAACAACAACTCTCACCCCCCCCCCCCTTCCCCCTCTCTCTGAAAAAGAGGGGATATTTTACTTTTAAAATGGATAAACAAATCACTTGCTTTTTACATGACGGTTTTACTAACTCATGTTAAGCTATAGTCCAACAAGCAGAGCTGTAGAAAAGGAAGCGACCTAATAAAAAGTTCACGCAGTGCGCGTTACACGCAACCCTGACCTGACTTTTCATTAAGTTTGTGTAGCAACTGTCAAAAGAGCTAACCCCCGAAAGCCTTCATGCTTTCGCCTTTGACCAAAGTTACAGTGGCACCAGTGCAGATACAGAGTTTTTTTTTCCTTCTTCTTTCGCAACACCCCTAAACAAAACGTTCAGTGGTGTAGAAGTGGTATTCAGAGCTATTGGACTTTATTCGCTGGTGTATAAAAGCCCAGGGCAGTGTTTGAGGTTTCTGTGTCAGAGCTTCAAAGGCTGAGGGGGACCCCATTAGTGTCATGGGCTTGTACAGGTGTGAACTCCACCCCAGCTAAAAAAAAGAGCTGACTTTTTTTTCTCCAATTTAAGCACTCTCGATTTCGTAGTGTACCGCTATTGATCCTTTTCTTGAAGAGGTGTGTGTGTGTGTGTGTGTGTGTGTGTGTGTGTGTGTGTGTGTGTGTGTGTGTGTGTGTGTGTGTGTGTGTAAGAGAGAGATAGAGAGAGAGAGAGAGAGAGAGCATGAAGTGATTTCTGTTTCATTTCTTTTCATTTTTTGTATACCTCCTAAGGGTCATGGAATGAAGTTTCAGTGTGGCCATAGTTTTCAGTCTTTTGGTGATTTTTTTGGGTATTGTGTGTTATATTCCCTGCAGTTTGGCAAGTGGACTTGGTGTAATAAATGTGTGTGTGTGTGTGTGTGTGTGTGTGTGTGTGTGTGTGTGTGTGTGTGTGTGTGTGTGTGTGTTAGAGAGAGAGAGAGAGATGTAAGTAACTGAGATGAACTGGCTTTTCATTTCGGAGTGGATGGGTGGGAGTTTATCATCCTTTTCCACCACGTATGGGTTATATCTAAATGGGGCAATGGGAAAAAAAGCCAGCACAAATATCTGGCCCCAGGTGGGATTCGAACTCAGACCTGAGCATTGAAAGGCCAGCGCTCTACCATTCAGCTTTCACGACACCCCCTGTACACTTCCGGAAATTGCTGTCAGGAGGACTGACATAGTGACTGACTAGGAGTTTGAGGGTCTTAATTTGGGGTGGGGGGGGGGGTGGTATCGAAAGGGGGGGGGGGGGGGGGGCGTCATTGCAAATACTCGTGGTACTGGGCATAACTTTGCCCAACTGCTTTGCCCGCATCATCATCACTGAAGACTGACCACAAGGAACGCCTTTTCATCCAGCGTTTGATTACGTGTAACCGCAACTTTACGATGTGAATCAAGGGTATCCTTTTTGCCCCTCACAGCGTTGAGGGGGTCTCTCCTCGCATCAGACGCACGTCGGCTCCAGGAAACTGCCGTTAACTACAAAGTTCCTTCGCAGTTTTCTCAGAGCTCGGGACCACCACTGGGGTTTAATAGCAATTCGGGTCCCGCCAAAGTTATCACACACCCGCAGCTCGGGCGAGAGAAAGGGACCCGTGATGACAGTGTCGCGTTTGATAGCTGGGCTTTTCATGTGGCACCTGTAAGGAAATTGCGGCTGATTGGATACAGCCGGGCCGGGCGCGTAATTTCTTTTCCCCGCTGGACTTGTGTCTGTGGTCCGTAGTGCGCGTGCACTTGTGTCCGTGGTCTGTAGTGCACGCGTACTCCTAGCGCTGATGCGATCAACGTATGTCCTAGACGGGCAAAAAAGTAACGCTGGTAGTTTAACTCGTATGTTCGGCGACAACCTAACGTCCACTGGGTTTGCTTGAATTATTATCAAAACAGTAGTCAAACTTGCGTTTAGTTTATACACTTTCATTTTCCTTTCCGCAACAGCAGAGACAGTGTCAGTAATGGTGTGTGTTTTTTATCATAATAATAATAATAATAATAATACACTTGTAGAGCGCGGAGTTCTGCTTCGAAAATCACTCATTGTGCTTTTGCTCACGCACACAAACAACATTCACATGCACACATTTTTACGCATCAATACAGGCGGTGGAGTTTAAACTTAAAGATTAAAGGCGAGTTTGAAAAGATGTATTTTTGATACGCTTTTGAGGGGAATAGTTCACTCCATGATACAAAGGGAGCAGTCTATGTGAGTGTGAAAAGTGTTATGTACTTTGTATGCTTTTTGTAGGAGTGATTTACTAAGAGAAAATTCACCGTGTGTATCTGCGACCATGAACGCCTGGGGCAGAAGTCAAATAGGAAAACAATCCTTGCCAGTGGGGTGCACCGGGAAAAGGGGGGGGGGGGGGACTCCCATCGCAGTTTTGATTCAGTGCAGAGAGGGGAAAGAGGTAACTTAATTGCTGTGGCGGGGTGTGAGGGGGGGGGGGGTTAGTAGTAGCGTGGAATCGATAGGAACCGACCGAGATGTTTCCAGTTTGTTTTCTTTATTGATGAGGTGTGCTGTTCCTTTTCGCCCTACAAACGCCGGTTTTCCCGTATCCAGCCAACTAACTGCCTGTTGGATTCTTTCTGCCTTGGGTCCCAGTGCCTCGACGGGGGTCCCACAGCAAAGCGGAACGGCGTTCTGCTTTGTCAATAACTGGGGGTGGGAGGTGGTGGTGGTGGTGATGCAGGGGAAGGTGGTGGTCTTGGGAGTTCACATGGGGGGGGGGGGGGGGGGGAGTGACCGAATTCCGTGTAAATGCGTGTAAATAATAATAATAATAATGATCGAGCGCTTAAACTCGCAGCAATCCAACCCATAGCGACACACACACACACACACACACACACACACACACACACACACACACACACACACACACACACACACATATGGAACAGTTTCGCTCGTGAGTGCGTCTGCACGCTATAAATACTCTGATGATTAGTACAGCTCTTCATGCGATACAGTGTTGTTGGAGCGGTCGAACATTCATATTCTACGACTGTTGTTACACTACTGGAGCGCTCTGTGTGGTCGCCGCGTCGTCGACTACGCTCCTCTTGGCTCAGTGCCAGCATTACAGACGCTGTCACTGTGCAGGTGTCTAGTGGTGTGATGATAGATACCAGCTCAGAACGACCTGTTTAAAAATGGAAGCATTAGCCCCCTTCAGAAACAATTCACAAGCAAACAAAGGGTTTCACAACAAAAAGCTGCGGTGAACACATTCATTTTCTTTGATACGTCTGCCCGAAACGGACAAGAAGAAATATGATACTTGCTATTGTACGTCTTTCTGGACAGTTCTCCCAAGTATTTATAGACAGCGGTTTCTCTTTTCTCTCCCCTCATTAATTTATGATCCCTTTCTATTGTGACGCACATCCGGCGAACGTCCAGAAATAAAATCTGTGATGAGACCTTCTGTTGTCCACACGAGGGCGGTCAAAAATAGCGTCGCTTGTTAGGCTTGACTATCGGGTTGTCAAAGAGAGTATTGCTCGTTAGGATGACAGGAGCAGTGCCGCTAATTCGCGGGGCCATTAAGGACGAGGCGTGTGTGTGTGTGTGTGTGTGTGTGTGTGTGTGTGTGTGTGTGTGTGTGTGTGTGTGTGTGTGTGTGTGTGTGACTGCTGTATTACTGTATTTCGGTTTGTTTCCGCCGGGAAAGGGTGTCGCCGCCGTGCAGCGCCCGCTACACACTTCTTTGTTTTAATGCCGAGGGGAAACAACCTCCTACAAGCAGCCTGGAAGCCAGGAAAAATCGGCATATATCACATAATACATTTGTCTTCGACTTCTCAGGGGTGAGCGCTGGTCTAATAGGTAGCGCGTCGGACTCACCCGCTGCGCTACTGAACGGCCGTGACAGTGATGAAGCATGGGTTCGAGCCCAGGTAGAGCTGTTGATATGTGATACCGTTTTTTTCCGGGCTGCTCATCGGGGGTTCCTCTCCGGGTTATCCGGCTCCCCCCCCCCCCGCCCCCCAAGCAAAACTTGAAAAATAGGATCGGTCTTGGGTGACGCTGCACCGTGGCGACGCGCTTCCCACGGGGGAAGCAGCCCGAATTTCTCGAAAGGGATAATCGAGTAGAAAAACAAGAACAACAACAACAGAAAAAACCCACCTGAAACGAACCCACGCTTCACCCTAATTGCGGTGACGGCAGTTCAGTAACTGTATTGGGGCGAGCCCGAAAAAAGCCACGTGCTGTCTGGTGCACAACGGATTAACGACTGCACCCAAGTGACAGTCTTGCGACAAAGCCGGGGAATCAGGTGCATATCACAGGTTATTGACAGTGCACGAGCTGGCGTCGATTTTCCCGATTTCGGGATAGGTCCAGAACTGGGCTACCTCAGGGCTGATTTTACGGTCTCGCCGCTGACCTGGTAACGCACCTGTGACAAAGTGGGACGGCGCGCGCTACCCCTGCCGAGCCACCGCTTACCTCCCTTTGTGTGGGTTATCGATTTGTGTCACGGTTTTTTAATGACCGATTTGTTTTTCCTGGGGTGTAGGGGGGAGGGGGATTCCATTCCCTCGTCGTCGAGACGAAACCCGGTCAGCATTTCTACCGTCAGACGGTAAAACAGCCTCAGTACTTTACAGGTTTATGGCGCTTACGTCCTTTTGCCAGGTGAGGCTAGAGTACTGTCTTTTGTGATTCTTCGTAATCCTATTGACACGAACCTCAGTCTTATCACGGGGGAAAATAAGACGGTTCGAATAACGATGTCAAGTATCAAGATATATTTTGTTTTGTTGCATGTACGCGCGCGCGCGCGTGTGTGTGTATGTGCGCGAGAGTGTGTGTGTGTCTGTGTGTGTGTGTGTGTGTGTGTGTGTCTGTGTGTGTGTGTGCGCGCGGGTGCGCATACTTGCTCTCATACGCACGTGCGTGCACGTTCTCGTACCGCATTTTGCAAGCGTGCGTGCAGCATCGTGTCGAATTCGAAAGCCAGTAAATTATGCAAACAGTCCCTTAACTACACAAATAGTAGCGGCCTGCTTGAGTCACAGTAGGGGGAAAAAACACTCGACTAACGACAAATATCGTAAATTTTGCACCTGACCTCGCTCCAAAGAAAGAACTGACAATAACTCAACCAAGAGTTCTTCTGTCTGAGATGCTGGTTACCGAAAAAACGGGGCCACGCACAAAACAGACGCTTTGTAAATTTGCTTTAATTTTGACGCTGTTTGAAATCGCCCGAGGGTGCTGGCCGGTCTTCAACGGGGGCAGCGAATGAGCGAGGTCCATAGCAACGCGACAACCAACCCCAAACAGCTACTAGATCAATGGCAGAACAAGAGGAAAAGTTATACGGATCGAGAATAGTTATAAATAGCTACTGATGTCTCAAAATAGGACGGTAATTTTTGCGGAGGGGCAGTGATGCGTGTGTGACGTGGAGGGAGAGGGGTGGGGGGGTGTGGAGCAGGAGGGGGTGGGGGGGTAAAACGCGAGCTTGCGTGGAAAATGGAAGTTGCGGGTTTTAGTGCTGTGCGTGTTGGGTGTGACTGAGAATGGTGGAGCAATCACTTGGTAATTATTATGTTGGGTGTGTTCCTGATCAGATGGTTTTGTTTGATGCGAGGCATGGCCTGTTCCTTGTTCTTTTGCGCCGACTGCTCATACTGGGAGACTTGAAATCAGTGACGTCCTCGTGTGTGTGTGTGTGTGTGTGTGTGTGTGTGTGTGTGTGTGAGAGAGAGAGAGAGAGAATTACACGGTAACTGCCCTGTGCACAAGCCGCATGTAAAGACTTTTGCACAGTACAATGGGCGATTCTCGGAAAGTTCTAGCTTCTCTGTGTACCGGGTATTTGGTGTATATCTGATTTGCCTGAAATAGCATCTCGATCTTCTTCTCTCTTTCGGACACATTGTTTTGGATAAATAGGGAAGCCGTGCTTTGAACTTCATCTTCACATGACACTTGAGAGAGAGAGAGTTGCAGTGACTGGGTCTGTGAGTGAGTGAGACCTTACTATGAACTTTATCCTCACATACCTAGAGACAGAGAAAGAAGGGGGGGGGGGGGGGGGTTGCAGTGATTGGCTCTGTGAGTGAGTGAGACCTTACTATGAACTTTATCCTCACATGACACCCACAGAGAGAGAGAGAGAGAGACGGGAATTGAGGGGGGGGGGGGCAGTGGGGGAGCCCTTAATGTGAATTTTATCCGCAAATGACACCCAGAGAGTGAGTGTTGCAGTAATTGGGTCTGTGAGTGAGGGAGACCTTACTTTGAACTTAATCCTCAGACGACTCCCAGAGAGAGAGAGCGTGCTTTGAACTCTGTCCTTAGATGACTGTTTGAACCCTTAACCATAGCTGACGCCCAAAATAACTATCTACAGAACACTAGCATACCGCCTCTCTCTCTCTCTCTCTCTTTCCCCCTTTCTCGCGCCAACGGTTTTTGTCATTACCGGTCAAAGTAAGGGGGCGGGTGTGGTGGACTATCTCCCAGATCATTTCCTCAGGCCATGTTCGCTCCAGTGTGATTGTGAAACCACTGTACGGTGCGGAATCTCCGGACCATTATGTCTGGCACTCCGAGGGGGTCGGTCCCCAGGCTCGAGCTTGTGAACAGATAAAAACAGTTTTTTTGCACTTCTGTTTCCAGCTTCTTAAATTCAGCTCGCTGACTGAGAAGAGGGGGAAAAGGTGGCAGAAGAGAGAGAGAAAGAGAAATGGCTTTTTTGTGTCATTTCTTTTTTCCTTATTTGTTTGGGGGCACTAGGATTAAATCGCTATATAGAATACGAGAAATTGTTATGGTGAGACTCACGGTTCAGTTGTAACGGAGGAAGAGAGGAAAAATGATTTTTGTTTCGCTTGTGGAGTCACCTGTCACTTACCAAAGAGAAAAATGGGAATAGTGGTAACTGACCTGTGACGGTGGGAAATAGGTATACGGCTCCTTCATGACATTTGCATGGGTTCATTAATTCCGAAGTTGGGGGAGGGGTGTGTGTGTGGGGGAGGTGGGGCGTTAGGGTGTTTAACGTCCTTTTGCCAGCACGTATTGGTGATATCAAAGACGGGGCAACGATAAAAAGGCCAGCACAAATATTTGGCCACAGCCGGGATTCAAACTCACAGCCCGAGCATTGAAAGTCCAGCGCTCTACCATTCGGCTATCCCGGCTCCCTATGGATGTGTGTGCGGAGGGGGTGGATGGGGCGGGGGGGGGGGGGGCAGTATTTTCCAGTCACAGTAATGACGAGAACTGCTGAGTATCGTAATTAAAATTCTGTTACGTCTGCAATGAATGAAAGGGGCTACTGTTACCCTTTTTGTACTTACAAATCGGTCTGAGCTCTTTTCTATCACCACACCGCTTCCACACCTGGACAGTGACAGCGTCTGTAATGCTGGCACTGAGACAACGGAAGCGCACTCAGTGACGCGACAACCACACAGAGCGCTCCAGTAGTGTAACAATAGTCGTAGAATTTGAACGTTCGACCGCTCGCACAACATTGTATCGCATTAGAAGCTGTACTAATCATCAAGCCAGAGTATTTCGATCGCACAGACGAGCAGAACTGTTCCCAAACATCAGATGGTTTAGCAAAGATGGAATTAGCCCGTTGAAAAAAAATCCCATGTCAGACGGCAGGTACAGTGTACATATCAGGGGAGCCGGGGTGGCCGAATGGTAGAGCGTTGGACTTCTCATGCTCGGGTCGTGAGTTCGTATCCCGGCTTGGGCCAAATATTTGTGCTGGCTTTTTGATCGTTGGCCCCCCCCCCCCCCCCCCCCCCGTCTTTGATATCACCCGTATGTGGTGGAAAAGGACGTTAAACTCCCAAACACCCACCCACCCCTGTACACATGCATGCTCGGTGCTGTTGTAATGGAGGCGAAGAGTTCCCTGGTGCGAGAGTCCGAATTTCCCCGGGATTATGAAGATGGAATTACGAAGTTATTAAATGAGTTGATATTGTTGCAGAGTGATCGTGCTGGAAAGCCGGCCGACCCAGGACACAGAGGCGCCGTCCAACCTGTACGTTCTGGCTGGTCACGAGAACACGTACTGAGTCCGCTCCAGCAGCACGGACAACCTACAGATGCTGCATCACCACCACACACGCTGTACATTCTCCCCTGAAACGATGACGTCTCCACTTTGAGCTTCTGTTGCCTACTAACCCTCGCCATCACCCGCATACCAACCCCCCCCCCCCCAGCCCGACCCCCACCCCGTGCCCCCCTCACCACCCGCATTCACCCCCACGTTCCCCCAACCCCCTCCCCAGGCTCCATTGTAAATTCACGTGTACATGTGATGCCTCCTTTTGACTCTGAACTACGCAGTGAACATCTAGAGTCCAAGAGATGGTCTTGTGCTGGTTTGGTTTAGACCATGTGTGTGAAGACACGTCGCTGAGTTTGTGCCGTCTACAAGAGCGCGGAAGTGTCCAGTGAATTTAGAATTCTGAGCTGGCAAGGATCGGACAAAGCATTGTGTGAAAGTCAGTCCCAGCTAGGGACAACCTACAGTGAATTTTGTCTTGTCGGTCACTCGGATGGTAACCCCCAGTTCTCTGTGTGAAAGCTACCGTGAGCTGGAGGTCCTCCATGATGCCAAAGAACCTCCTCCGCCGCCCAGGATTGTCCATCGCCTGAGGTCGTCGTGTAGCAGGTATGCATGCAGCGGATGCTCAGTTGGAGGTGAAGTGTTTTGAATGTGAGATGTTCGTGCTGTTCAAGTGAAAGTCTTTCTGAAGAATGCTTGCAAAGCACTAGCGGTACTGATTAACAGTTCACCGGTTTGAATCCACAGCCACCTTCTGCTCTCCTCTGATCATCACCACATGTGTATGGACAAAATGCAGTGCGCATCACTTCTGTTACTATACTGCTTGATTCAGAGATCAACTTTTGCAGAACAGCCTTTGCTTGGTCTGTGTGGTTTTTACTTTCAGACACCACCAGTGTGCATACGTGTGGTTTTCACCCCCCCCCCCCCCCCCCCCCATCACAGTGCATACCTGCTTTTCCATCTTTGTTATGTTCCATATGCGGCTCGGCTCAGCTCAGCAACATGACTGCACTATGGTTTTTTCTCGTGTGTGAATGTTGAACAGTATGGGTTCACAAACAAACAGCTGATGGGGTAGACTTTCTGTCTCTATGAGATTGCAGATGATAGTGAAGATGCATTTGCCCTGTTTGTCAAATTGCCAACTTACAAGCCTACAAAATAGTGAAGATTTGTGAGAACAAAATGAGTCAGAGAGGGCAGTGGTGTGTGTGTGCGTGCGTGCGTGAGAGAGAGAGAGAGAGAGAGAGAGACTGCTACTGTGTGGTTTGCAAACTGATCTTGCCGTGTAAAATCAAAGCGAAAACCCTGCCTACAATTAACCAAACGCGACATTAATTTGCCACAGTTGGTATAAACAATGAAGGCAGAACATTTTCACTGTATGCTAATTCGTTATAGTCATTGTTTGTAATTCACCAGCAGCCTCCCCCTTCCCTTTTTCCCCTTCACAGTGTAACCTCTAACCTCTTACTTAATCAAGTTGTCAGGAATAGTGATTGTTCTGAGTCTTCGCTGTAATTTGTAACGGCGCTTTAGTCCCATTATTATGGTAATACTCCGACAATCAACCTTTTAATGAGTTTTGTTGGAATGAGCTGCCCATAGTCAGATGCTAAGTTTTCAGTTCAGAAATCATCCACAATACTACATATTATCATTGTATGCTTTGGAACTTGTCCAAACATCACTGCCAACCACAGGATAATATGTCTACATTTGATTTTGAAATGCTGTCTTGTGTTGCTTATGAAGACTTCACACAGGTGGTAAAATAAATGTTGGGACGAGGATTACATCAGGATTTTGCCCTGTAGGCTGCAAACTCATTACATGGATGCTTTTTAGGGGAAAAATGCAGTATGGTTCTTGATAAATTGACTGTTGGAACTCAGAGGAAATAAATTTCAGAGTGGAAGTCAAGGTCAGATATTTTGGACATCGTTTTGTATATAGTTGAGACAGTTTCATTTTACCTGAGTGCATGTGTGAAAATTGTGTTGAATACTGACAATTGAAGGTATTATTTCTCGCTTGTAGAGGTAGCCACAAGCACTTTGCGTGCTGTTTTAGTCACAATGACATAGTCTCAAAAATGTTTATTTTAAGGCTGATGTATGCTTGTTGAAAAAAAATTGTACATGCTTTACCATTACAGACCTATTGTGAGATTGTGTTTGTACAGATGTAAGGCTTGTTGACTTGTACATAAAACCCACACTGTAAATGAGATTTGTACCTTTCATATTCCTTTCCCCAAGTTTAAGTTTCCATGCTGTACACTTTTGAATAACTACAGTCAATTATTGGGATTTTTGTTACGGCTTCCAAGCCAGATTTGTTGATCACCAGTTCGTTGATTTTGAATTTGATTGGACTGTTTCTCAAGTGAGATGAGCTTTCATTGGATGGTTGCTGAGCGGTACGCCAGCACCAGTTTCCAATCATAAATCACTTACCAATGAAAATGGTTTTGTAAGTAATTTGCATGTGTTCATTATGTAAAGACATGTACTGCATGCAGGCGCTGTGAGTTGGTATGTCTAGTTTTGCAGGTCATGTTTGCCATATGCTGCTGTGAAGACTTTCAGTTGAAGTCAAGGAGCTGCAAATATTCCTTTGTTAGATGTATGCATGTGTAGAACAGTAACATACATAGCAGACTGCTCTCCTTACAGACACAGTTTATTATTGAATGAAATTTGGTGATGCTCTGAGTTTTCAGTTCCATGAAAGACATTAGTAGGCCTAATTGTGCCTAAGAAATTCCTGTGGAAACTAGTCCAGAGAAATTTGACCCAAAAAAGCCACCCGTGAAAAAGAACAAAAACAGAAAAGAAAAAAAAAAATGAAATAATATGAATAAATTAACTAAACAGTATGAGTAATAAAAACGAAATGTCAGAAATAGGTTTTGTACATCTGGTACTCCTGAAACAGAGGGCAACCATTTCAGTGTTACCAGCACATGGTGTTCTGAGTGCAAGACAATAATTGTAATGATAATTGTGTAATCTTTTCCTTCACCCTTATAAATATCTCTTGTCCTTTTCACAATTTCGTTACATTTCACCAGAAAAGGAGGAGATCCGGTGAAGACTCGGATGTGTTCATTAGTGAAAGAGTGGTTTTAGTCATTGCCTTTTGAAAGTCTGCTGCACTTTGTAAATAGGGAAAAAAATTATTAAGGTGGTTAGCAGTTTGCCTTGGTTTTGCACTGGCGCATGTGTTGGCTGAAAGGACTACCGAAACACTGGTTGTGAAGGAGATTTCTTGGAGTTTGTTACATTTGCCTGCTTTTTAAAAAATATTTGTTTGTTTTTTTATACATCAAATGTTACTGAATTTTCCAGCATTTTGTGAGTTTCGTGCCCGATGTATCATTCATGAGAGGTTATATGACGTGCACAGGCAGGTTACTGTATTTTAAAATAATGGTTAAAATGCGCAAGCATGGAAGGGAAAATGTGTGAACTATGTCATTGCGTGATGTATGCGGGAAGAAGATGTATGCTATACTTTTACAATTGAATTATGTACTTACTCTTTTTTATGTTCTTCATAACTTGCATGATCATATCAACTAGTTCACTTTGTTTGGTTCACTTGTTTCTTTTCCACAGAGACAAATGCAACTGCTTTGCTTGGAAAAGTGATTGGTTTCCACATCAAAGCATCCTTTGGCATTAATCTGTGTCGAACCAATTCAAAAAGCATGTTTTAAGTACTTAAGAAGATGTTTACTATGTGTTTTGGCATAGGCTGCAAAGTTAACACTTCCATAATTATAGGTTTGGTATAGGTATTAGGTATATCCAGGGTTTGACGTGTGACCTCGAAACATTACTTAGATTCTAACATCCTTTACTGACACAAAAGTGTCTTATCTGGAGGTTAGCAAAAATAACGTTTATGGAAAGGTTCAAATGCACAGGATATGTGATATGGACAATTATTCAGAGCTGATCACAGCTGTTTTCCAACACCCTTCACTTATAAATAACGTACGCAAAAGTTCCTTCATTGCAAGTTAGTGAAAAGTTTCTTTCATGCAAAACTATCAGTAAAATTTTCAGAAAACCATTGTAGGACGTTTTGAGTGTGGCGTTTAGTTGAGTCTTCTTCTTATTTTTTTGTTTTTTGGTTCAGTTTTCCCGACCATGTGTCACTCTTTTTGTAGGTAGTTGCAAGTTGCACCCCCAAATTCTTCACAAAAGAATCTTACTAGTGTTCTTGTGTGTGAATAGGTCAGCAACTAAATGGGCTTTGCATTGCATTATTTCATTTTTACATTGATTTGTAAATACAAAGTTAGCAATATTGTTTTACTTTGATTGTTCAGTGGATGTTGAATTCAATTGTGTCGAAGCTGGTTTATGATTATTTGAATCGCTTTGCCACATCATTGTTTTTAGCTTTTTTTTTTTTGAGGTTTGAAGTCAAGGCAGTGTGCCTCAGGTTTGTCAGATTATGTGTTCCGAGGGTAACGGCTTATCACAGGATATTACTTCTTCACATAATTGGCTATGATGTACAGATTGTCTTTCGAAGATTAATAACTTGGACAAAATAACTCCACGGAAAATGTGTTATTGTGTGTGCAGACTGAAAACTACACATTCAGATTTGGTTTTTCTTCATTTTCATTTGCTGCCTTTTATGTTTTCTGTGGCTTTCGGGTATTGTCGTATGAACTGCGAATTTGTTTTCCATTGCCTGATGCAGCGGGTCAGACGTTTAGTGGCCTCGTTGGTGTCTAACCTGGCCTTGGAGCGACAACTTTGTTTTTCTCCTTTGATTTTGTACAAAGCCGTTTCCTGTTAAGACTAAGGAATCTAGTGCCAAATGATGAAATGATTGTTAAGTCTTTCTATACCTAGTTAGCTGAGTGGTCAACTTCGTGGAGGTTTTTTTTCCCCCCCTTTTCTGTCGTGGGTCTGAGAACAGGAGGTTGGACTTGAAGTAAACTGAATGTGATTGCCCTGAAAGGTAACTCTATTCCAGAGTTCTCCAAAAGACTATGAAGAGGATTTGTTGGTTCCAAGACCTCCTGATTTAGATTTCTTCAGCTGGAAAAAGGGTCCAAGCACCATAGATTCAATAGGCGCTTAGATCCTTTTCCGGATGAGGTTGGATATCCAAACAGTCTGTTCCTGTATTTTTCTTTTTTCCTGTGTACTGTCTTTTTCCTGCTACCGGCTGGGGCTTTCGTATATTTTGCTGTGCCAACTTGAGGACTGGGTGTAGAGCTAGAACTTCTTCCACTTTGCCAATACACTGTGGGTAGACCTGTCTTTGAATACAGGAATGATTGATTTGTGGATTTATTTCGCATATTTGTTTTTGGGTTTTGGCTTAGATTTTGGAGCAGTCGGTGTGTGTCTGTACAATTCCCGCACAAATTTCATGAAACCTTTATGCAAGTTGACTTACATCACATTGCCTTGCAAAAAAACATTGACATTGCTTGGGCGCCACCAACCGAAAATTCTTTTCATTTCATTGATTTCGCTGCTTCACTATGAAATTTTCTTTTTGCGTATAGTAAAAAGACCTGTATTTTGAACGTCAGCATTTTCATGGCTTTTTGTAAAATGAGATTAAATGCATGCTTATGTATACAGAGATGATTTATGCGCGCATATTTTTTCACAACATAACGTCATCGCTGTAACTAGCGTAGCTCAACACTGCGTACCTCATTGCTCTGCTGTTTGTTCATGTATTTTCCCGCCCGCAACCAAACCCACCTTTCTTTCACGACTTTAACAGCTGGTCATGTCTTCTGCTTCATTCATTTTATTTTCCGCAGCATGGTATTCGCGCTGTAGTAGTACATACTGAATTTAATGCTCTCACTAGTCTCAGAGACCCTGCATCGCTGTCAACACTGCTTACCTGGTGGAAAAGGACGTTAAGCTCCCAAAACATCCACCCACCCTGTCAACACTGTGAGCGAAAATACAACCACTTGTCATCACGCTGAAGAGGGAGCCGGGTTGGCCGAATGGTAGAGCGTTGGACTTGTAAAGCTCGGGTCATGAGTTCGTATCCCGGCTTGGGCCTTAGGCACCATGGTGGAATGAACCCGCTTCCTGATTTAAAACAAAAAACAACAACAACAACAACAACAACAAAAACCCAGAAAATTTAACCCTAGAGCTAGTTTAGTTCGAGGTTAGACTCAAACCCGGGGCTAAACTCCCTAACCCTGACTTTTACACACGGCCCCTGGTCGCGAAATTTCGGACTAAACTCATTTGTTGACCATCAGTAGTGTGCAGTGGTTGCTTGCTAGTCGCGAATCAGCAGGATAAACTCCAGTTTTGGCACCAACAGTAGCGTACAGTATTGTCATGTGATCGTTACTCGCTTGCCATTTCAGTTTTTAACAAACAGCTCCCAGTGAAGTTCGGTCGTGGATTTTTACGAACGGGGGAAATAAAATTGGGGAAAACAGCAGGGAATTGACAGATGTGACGTATTCTTCACCATATCGCGTGAGACAGATTTGTCACGCAAGAGACGTAACTAACTATCCTGATTCCACCTACGGTTCTCTTACGCCCTCAGTTTTACAGGGCAGTCTCGTGTCCTCTATGTATTATGCATCATCCCCCCTCCCCTCCCCCGCTTCAAGAGTGTGCACGCACGTGCGACATCTTTCTTACCACTCTCTTGCACTTTTCAGACTCGCATGGTCCAGGGACAACGCATTCTTTGCAGGCAACCTAATTTTGCCACCTTTTTGTTTTTGTTCGTCGTGTAGCCGCGAATTAGTCTTTGTTGCTATCTAGCGCGGCTTTAAGCCTTAAAACTCACTCACATTGCTGAAAATAAAAATGAAACAATTGACGTTTTAAGTGAAATGTTGTAGAAATGTAGTAGTTGGGAGTCAGGATTGTACAAACGGCTTGTTTTTCGTCGTCCTCATTTTGCGTACTAGTCAGCTGCTTTCACCTCATCGGCACAAGCGTATGTTTGTCCTTGAACCCTCCTTGTTCATCCACACATACACATTGTTGTTGAACACCCTCCCATCCCACCCCTTTTCGCAAAAACGCTGAAGACTGCTTGGCTCACTTGGAATAAAATAGCTTCGTTTCCCTTCATTCAGTTTTACGTGAGGTTTTTTTTTTTTTTTTTTTTGCGTTCCTTGCACACATGCCTTACAACTACAGATTCTGTACATGGACTTTTTAAGTTCAAGGGTTCTCTTATCGCTTGCTGAGCATTCTGTCTTATGCATATAAAATAAATTTGTGATGTACAATGACTTGTTTTTGCAGATGACAATAATTACCAAAAGGAGTGAAAAATGGTATTGTTGGTGTGGTGTTTTTCTTTCGAGGCGTGTGTGTGTGTGTGTGTGTGTGAGACAGAGAGAGACCACGTGGTTTTTGTTTTTTGTTTTTTGCATTTTTTTTGTTTGTTTCTGTGTGTGTGTGTGTGTGTGTAACAGAGAGAGGCCACGTGCTTTTTTGTTTTTGTTTTTTGCTTTTTTTTGTTTGTGTGTGTGTGTGTGTGTGTGTGTAACAGAGAGAGGCCACGTGGTTTTTTGTTTTTGTTTTGCTTTTTTTGTTTTTGTTTGTGTGTGTGTGTGTGTGACCCAGTGTTCCCATCTGTATACCGTGAGGTACGCCACGAAGCCCAAAGATGTTTGACATAATATTGAGCTAATAATAAAAATAATAATCGCATTAATATAGGCACTTTATCCCAAATATCTGGCTCAAAGCGCCGCGAGCTAAACCCGACACGCACCCTCATGTGAATCGCACGCATTTTCTCAGACACTGGACATGAGCACATAACGATCACGATCACGCCGTGCGAAGGGCCAGCTCAGCAATTCATACACTGTATTAATTTTCGAGTTTCGTCGGCTGAACACCCAACAACCTTCTAGTAAGAGCATTGCAAATCCAGCACGTGAATACAGGCTTCCCTGGTTTCACTGAAACGAGACCTTTACGGATGGCAAGCTAGACTCGCATCCCTTATTGGTGATAGTTGACAAATAGGCAGGTCTGGAGGATCCGGTTCGATGACCTTTCCCAGGAACTACTAGCATCACCTTTCTAAAAGCCAGAGATGGCCTGAAAGTACTCAGTTCGGACTCAGCCGCTGAGCTAAGTCCATTAGCGGTACAATCCGTTTCCTGAACGTCTTTTGTTGTGAGATTGCTCTCTTGACTTGCGTACATTTGGACCAGGAAGACCAGAAACGGCTACTTGCAGACCGTAAGCCGGTGTGATGAGGAACGTCAGTTCAGTCCTCATTAGGGATGTGTGTCTCTGCTCTGTGTCAGTGTACACGATGAATCAACGGCGAAGCACATTCATTCATTCACAGGCCCTTTCCTACTCGCGTGTCGCCTGCTTACCGGAGAAACGACACTCGGCCATGTCAACAAGGATAGCGGAGGACAGCCCGCTGATTGGCCAAAACATTATCACGTGCGCCTGAGAGCCAATCAGCGCCGGCTCACGGTCTGCAATTAGCCGCGCGTACAAAGACCAAAGACAAAGAAAATGTCTATGTCTCTGCCCCTGCAAAGACGTGTACGCCTTGCGTAGGAGGAATACTAGCACTAAGCAGTTTCAGTCAATGAAATGACAAGGAATGATACGCACGGTTGGTCACTGGAACGCTGTGAAGCAGCGAACAAAGTACAATCTGCTCATCTTCTTTTCATGAGCTTTTCGGCTCATATTGGCGCGTGCAGCTTAAAAAAAAAATTAAAAAAATTCAGTAGTGAATCTGGGTCGGTCGGTGGTCTTGTGATTAAGAGACTTGTCACCAATGCGAGAGGTCAGGGGTTCGAGTCCCACTCGGGGCAAAGAATTTTTCCTTCTCGTATGTGGCACCGTTCATTCGGGCCGATCGTCGGGGGTTCTTTCCGGGTACTCCGGCTTCCTCCCCCCTCTGCTTTGGAAATGTTCAACCCACCAAATTTGAAAAATACATGCAATTCTAAATTCCGAAATTTAAATAGCTGAGCTGACCCTTCGCACCACGTGATTGTAATGTGTTTATGTCCAGTGTGTGAGAGAATGCGTCTGATTCACCGGAGCGTGCGTGTTGGGTTCAGTTCGCTGCGCTTTGAGCCGATTCATGACATTGGGTAAAGCGCCTATACAATACTCATTATTATTATTAATATTAATTTATTATTATTATTATTATTAAAAATGACGTTTTTCCGCATTCCTCGTGTGACATACAGCCACACCATGCTTTTTTTCTAATTTTTTTTCCGCCTGGTGTTTCGATGTTAGTTGGCATTAAAACGTCTCCAGTGTGACATCAACCGGCCATACATTTGCCCGGAAATAGGTTCCACCGGGCTTTCTGGTGACCAAAATAGGAAATAAAGAGTTACAATATTTATTCTTAGTCTTAATTGAAAGCTGCAATGCACAGCGCGTGCAGGGATTCTGTCTCCGTATTTGGCTCAGAAATTACCCTGTTGACGGTAAAATCACTCGAGCGTGCCAAAGCGTAGCTGACCCCTGACCATGTTTCCTTTCTTGTCCCAAGCCATCTTCTGTCGTTTTCTGTCAAGTCAAATTACCGCCCGTAGCTCGACTTCTAATCACAGGTGGCGCGCCAGTGCAACGCCTTGTTTGCCTGTGAGTGTGAGACAGCCGGGACTGGCGTCTCGGCACGCAATGTGCGGAGAAAATAACCCACATGTTGCAATATGCATGGCTCTGACGCCCTGCATAATTTTTGAGGATTAAGTTGAGTGTATACTGGAGCGCGTAGAAACACTCCACAGTGCGTCGCGTGATGTTTCGCTGATCCATGTTTTGACTTGAAGCAGGGTGGGCCGGGCCGCGGAGGCAGAATAATCAATATAATAAATAAAATAAATAAAAGGAGAACGTGTCACTTTTCCGCTTTCATCGTTTACAAAATAGCTAAAAAGGGCCAGGAAACTTAGCCGATCGGCTTCAAGTTCAAGTTGTTGTTGTTATTTTTGTTTCATGATGTTGTTGTTTTTGTCCGTGGAGGTCTCAGTTGCTGTAGTTGACCAACGGAAACACAAAAGGGCCAGGGTGAAGTATCTACACGACACGAGCGATGTTCCTCGCAGTGATCTCGCCGGTGTTACGTGTTTTTCAATGCAGCTTCCTATCGTTTATCGTTCATTGTTGAATTACAAGATTCATCCATACAGGAGTGTGTCGCAAAGCGTTATGCAAGGGGTGTCTTGGGGCATCCCCCCCCCCAACCCCCCGATTTTTTTTTTAAAATTAGGCTAAAAACTGTGCGTGATTTCAATTGCTTCAGAGGAGGAAACACATTTTGGGGAAAGGAAAATTTTTAGTCAAAGGTGGAAATCATCCAAAAGGTGTAAGACTTTACAGGTCTGCAATCTCAGCAAAAAGCCACAAACATTGCGTTTTTTTAAAACTGCGACTCCTTCGACTGTGCATAATCCAGGCAACTCTGTCACAGTTGCAGAGTTTTCAGCGCTTCAGGGACCCTTCCTCGCTCAGTGCTCAAAACCCTAACTGAGCTGTGAAATCAGGCTGCCCTTGGCTTTTATTGGGGTTTCGGGGACGCTGAAAACTCTGCAACTGTGACAGAGTTGACTGTGCTTGCACGGTCGACTCTGTACAATTTTTTTCACACTTCGGAAAGCTTTTTGTTGGGAGCTTTAAGCCCTGTCCATTCTTACACTCTGTTGATGGCAGGAAGGACATGTCGCCTGACTGTCTGGCGTCTGTGTGGCGACGCAGGACAGTGGTTTTAACTGAAACAGGAACCCAGAAATCGCGAGAGTTGTAAGGGAGATCTGGGTTAGTTGACGCTCTGAGAGTTTTTTTTTCCTCCACTTTTACAGCAGCCGATGAAGATCGATTGTGATCGATAAATTTGTGACTGCCGGCTTGTGAGTCTGGATCGCGAACTGGTGTGGTGAACACCTCATATTTTTCTGTTGTTGTTGTTGTTGTTTGTTTGTTTGTTTTTAGAGGGGACACAAATTGTAACAGTGCATATTCTTCACTGTCTGTGCGAGCGCCATTTTTTTTAATTCCCCCTCCCCCCCCCCCCTTTCTTTTTCATTTTGCCTAGGCACAATGTGAACGCCGATGGAAACGGTAAGGCACTTGGACCAACCTGCCCCGGTTTCCCCTATACGTTGACAAACACGCGACATCCTGCAGCTACTTGATCTGCAAGTCCAGCCAACCGCGACTCAAGTCCTTGACAGGTACAGAAGAACCGTTCTAACCACACTCGTCCAGCGGTCAAGCGTGACACCACTAGAAAAATCAATGCTTGCAGGGTCGCCATAGGTCAGATACCCGGGGCTGACCGCCACAGCTGGACTGAAGGGGTGGGGGTGGTGAAGTGTGGGGTGGGGGTAGGGGTAGTTTGCTCACCCTCGGGCGCTGACCTGAAAATTGACACGCACGAGTCCGCGACGTGTCAAATGTTGGGTGTTAATCCTGTTTATGCTGTCAGTCAGGGATAGAAGTGCTTGACTCACCGATACCAAAACTGTGTGCGTGTGTGGGGGGGGGGGGGGGGGGTGTAAAATGGGGCCACAGCCCTGTTGTTCTTCATACACGGAGTACGTACATTTTGTTGTATCAATTTTTATCGTTACTCAGCAGTATCAAGTTTGAAAACTATAACTAAAATAGTTAAGTACGAAAATCTCAAACGGGTGTCTTGACCATGATCTTAATTTTAAACATTCGAAACAAGAAGAGGTAACTTTTTAAAGGTCTGCAATCTCAGCGAGGTCAGTGTTTGGGAGTTCAGCGTCCTTGTCCACAACGTAAGGGTGACATCAAAGACGATTTTGTCGCTGTTTCTGGACACTATGATTGTGGACTCTGCAACTGTGACAGAGTTGACTGTGCTTGCACGGCCGACTCTGTAAATTTTTTTCGCACTCCGGAAAGCTTTTTGTTGGCAGCTTAGATCTTTAAGGACAAGTTTTTCCGGGCGTGTGTCATCGACTGCTTGGGCTGGATATGGGCTGTTTTGCTTTGCTTTGGGCATCGTCAGAGGTTCTCTGCTAGGGGCTCAAGTGCCTGTCTGGTATGTTTCTCAAGACCTTGGTTGTTTTCTGTCGTCCTTTCTTATGCCGTTCGGATCATTGGGGAGTCCTACTGATCTTTAATTCATAATCACTTTGCCAGGTCTGATCTGACGATGGCATCGGCTAAGATTCTCACGGCCCGTCTGCATGAACACATCGTAAATGTAGAAAGTTAAGTGGAGAAGCGACCCGATGATTCAAGACGAAAGTTTTCTGTTGGAATTGTAACACGTCCACCTGGGCCGTTAGAGATTGTCGTCCAGAAATGGTTAAGTGCTTGCGGC